>CM057379.1:171026193-171626193 GCA_030015415.1 Cynopterus sphinx
ATCTCCCATTTCTCTACCCCTCAGCCACTGACAACCATCAATCTAACTCTGTTTCTATTAGTCGAGCTGTATCAGATTCTATGTATAAGGGAGATCATACTGTATTTGTCTTTCCCTGTCTGGTTTATTTCCCTTAGCTAATACCTTTGAGGTTCGTCCATGTAAACATCATTTGTAGACTTCTGATATATTGATAATGTTTCAGATCTTGATTTAGATAATTGTTGAACAGGTAAATTCATTTTGTAAAATTCACAGAGATAGATGCAATATGTGTGCATTTTGTTGGATATAGATTATGCTTCAATAGAAAAGATTAAATGAACTTTAAGAAATCAAGCCCCAACTCACATACAGTTTGGTCAGCTTCATTACAATTTGTGACTCAGAGAACATTGACAGCACTAAGCCTGTAGAAAACTTCTAATTATTTTAACAAGTTAAAGAAATTGCTATAATACTTTTAAAAACAAATATTAAAATGTGAAATACATATTGATGGCAATGTGTGATGCCCAACACTTAAACCAAAAAAATATTTAAAAAATTTTTATGTCTCTTAATTTTAAAATCAGCATATTCATACTCAAAGAGACACTGTGAGCTGGATTGACTTTTTTTAACCAAGATAAAATCCAGGGGAAAAAGTTGGAAAGGAATTTCTAATGTAGTATCATATTAAAGTTCTGATCACTTATTGTTTGTCTACATTTTATTACATTACAATGTGCATAAATATAACATAATTTGTTCTTAAAATAAGACTATAAAATGCTTATTTTTTCAAATATAAAGAAAACATAACAGTACTAGATTATCTCTTGTGTATTTGTCATTACCATAAATCTTGGTAAGAATAAAAATTATTATTTCTGCCGTTTTCGTCCTGGTATGACTCTAGGTTAAAATTTGCCAATGAAAGTTATTTGTGTGTGATATAGAAGGCAGAAGTGAAGCAAAAGTTGTTATTTTCACAGATCAGTCACGGTGCCTTAATCAGAGTGACTGCATATGACTTTACAAGCTCACACCTTCCTACTGTGGCAGACTTTGCAGAACTCTATTAGCTCCCTCTTCATGTTCCCACCTTATGGCTAAACACATCCCATTATCAGACTTTCCTTTGAAAACCAGCTTTTCTCCTTTCTCCAGTGCTTTTGGTTGAAGCTGTTGTTTTACTGATCATCTACCTGTGGCAGGCATTTCAGATGTTCTTCTTGCTTTTGTGGAAGCTCTAATTCCTTTTATTAAGCCCCTCACTCCTCTAAAATTTTAGTGGCTCATTTTTGTCAAACTGAAGTTTTCTAACTTTGTTGCCAGACTCACAGACTTCTTTATTACTCAGCCTTAAAAAAATTGAAATCCTGTCATTTGCAACATTATGGATGGACCAAAAGGTGATAATGCTGAGCGAAATGTCAGAGAAAGATAAATACCACATGACTTCTCTGACATGTAGAATCTAAGGAACAGAAATAACAAAAGAATCTAAAACAGATCCACAAATATGGAGGACAATCAGGTGACAGTCAGAAGAGAGGAAGTTGGGGGCTAGAAGAAAGGGGTGAAGAGTTAATAATGTACAAATTAGTAGCTGATAGAGGATACCAGGATAGGAAACACAGCATAGGGAATGCAGACAGCAGTAAAGTAACGGCTAGATGGAGAGCCAGAGAGAAGACAGAGAAATCAGGGGGATTGATTCATAAACTATATAAATGTCTGTCTAATCTACGGTATACGTAAAACTAATAATAAAAAAAAAAAAAACAGAATAACTTGACAGATGATTTAAATATTTCAAAGTAATTTAAAGAGATCTAACTTATAACAAGCACAATGAACAAGTATCACACAGAAAAAATATTTTCTATATTCTTTATGACAACTTAGATTCCATTAAAAAGAAGCAATTAATAATGAAACAAACTTCTTAATTTTAAAGGTGAGGTTGCCCCCTTCATTACTCTAAAAGCCTTTGCAAACTTCTCCAGGTAATGAACAAACTTGAATTAAATGTTTTTTTTTTTTAATTCTTATACTTTACAAAGGTAATAGAATGGTCATCATCAATAATTTTGATTTTGAAAGATGTTATGAAGCATAATAGCTATAGATATTAAAAGTGTGCAAACTTAGCATTTTGTAATATTAGAATGATGTCAATCATCAGAGTTAAAAAATTATTCTTATTTACAATTAGCTGCAAAAAAAGATAATATATTTAAATATATTATCTAAACATCTTTGGATAACCAAATATTGATAAGAGTTTCCTACTTAGTAGTAAAATAGTCTAGTAGATGTGATGAAAATACTATCAAGTAATTTTTAATAAAACTTTATAAAACTCACAAAAACTGTATTATTTGAGAAAAACATTAATGGAAAAGTGAAAGGCATTCAAAGAAATTGAATACGTATCTGAATCTTTTGGTCACAGGCAGGCATTGCATATTTAAGACCTAATAAAAATTATTGCTTCCATGGAGAAAAAAAGAAAAAATACATAAAAGAGAAGAAGAGGAAAATAACACTTATTTGAGGTTATCTATAAGCCATTGCACAGCTCCTTCACATATGCTATTTCATCTTCTTACTACTATGATTTAAAAAGAAATATTATTGTTATTATTACCATTTTATGAATTAAGAAACTGAGGTTCACAACTCATTCAGCTAAGAGAAGCTAGAAGAAAGGTAAATTTAGAACTGATTTGTATAAAAGCCTGTTGGGAAATTTTTTTCAGTGTGAACAAGTAAATTATTTTACAAACACACTAACATATAAGAACTCTGGAATAAGACAGGAATTACTTCTAATTCTGTAAGCTTGAACATATTAATGCCAAGATGACACAACAGATTCCATTTTTAAATCAGAATTACATGATTCAGTGATCTAATCCAGTATAAAACCTTCCTAATAATTTCAAAGATTAGTTAAGAAGCACAGACAAAGCAGGAAGAGATATAGGGTTTGCACCTACACTGGCCTTTCTTCTCAAATATATACATTATATAATATATAATATAATACACATATAATATATACATAATATATAATATGTAATTTAACAATGTCAATTAATATTATTTACAATGTGAGTTTACAAATATCTTCCTTGGAAGCATATTTTAGCAAAAAATGTTACTAACTACAAGTGACTATCCAGGTATTCAACAATGATGAAGCAATAAAAGGAAGAAATTAAGAAAGAGAATAAGTGCAAAAGGGAGAGACAAAAGAAGAGAATGAAGGAATGACAAAAATAATACAAAAGATTCAGATAATTCAATCTATGATAACATTGCTAGGTTGGAATAATACACAAAATTTGGGGACTTTGAGGAAGTTGGAGGACTAGCTAAAAGTAGGGTTTGCCTCCTCCTAGGTCTGCATTGAAATTACAACCAAATAATACAATAATCACTGTGGAGAATCACCTAAAGTCCAGCTGCTCATAACACGCATGTCTGATAATATAAAAAAGGCGCCACATTGAAGGCGGTAGGAGGGACAAAGTCGCCAACTGGGTAGGACGCGCACCTGCGGGTGGTGGAGGATCACCAGGAGGGAGAGCGAGGCTGCAGAGGCTCCCCTGAAGGAGAGGGGAGTCTCGGACTCATTCGGGGACTCCCAGCCCAGGGTGCAATCCCAGGGAAGAGGAGATTATCTAATAACTCTGACTGTAAAAACGAGGGAAAATTCTGGCCATCTGGGTGAGATGGAGGGAGATGAAACCCTACACACCCCTTTGAAGGTTCGGCGCACGGGCTTTCTGACCTGTGGACACTCATCCTGGACACTGGCGGTGGGTCAGAAGCTGGTGCAAGACTCACACTGGGAAAGTCTGCATTACTAAAACCAGAACAACAGCTGGAAGGGCTACCACCTTCGTGCCTTAGTCCGGCCCCCTTACAGGGTAACCAATAGACCTCGCAAGCTAAACTGTGCAAACCCCTCCCACAGGGCTATTAGAAAGCTGCTGCCTGAGGAGATCAGTCACCCCACCACCCCGACCCCACCCCACAACCTGCAGATTGCCTCGGGGAAATTTGTTGCTGAATGGCTGAAACACCCTGCACCTATTCAGGGCCACATTCCCAGCTGGCAGCCATCAGTGTGAGCTTGCATTTTGGAGACAGTTTCAGGCCAACATTAACTTGGGAGGATCTCAGGGAATTGTGGGCCAGTCCAGGACAGTAGCAGGTCTTGCTGTGATCTGGGATTTTCATGGAAATGCATAAAAGGTTACAGAAGTTGCAGCAAAGGCTGAGACTGTATTGATCTGAGGGCCTTTGTCTCCTTGAGACCCTGCCCCACCCTCCCCACCCAACCTGCAAATTGCCCCAGGTGGCCTATTGACCAGCAACCACCTGCCCTGCTCCTCCCCTTGGGTCTTCCAATCCTCCCAGGCAACAAACTGGCTAGGACAGGGTGGGCACTGCTCAGAAATCAGTGGCAAGCAGACCTCTCCTGCCTACAAAAGTTGTAATATTGTGTGCATGGAGTGCAGGGGTCTGTGGGACTGCCTCAGTGGAAAGCTGGTCTCACTGTGATCTCTAACTAGAGCAGAAATGCCCCGGCACAGAAGTTGCAGCAAATCTGAGGCTGTATTGACCTTACGGCTCTTGTCTTCCTCAGATCCCACTACCCCCAGCCACGAAGTGCCTGCAGTCCACTGACAGGCAGCCTCCCCTTCCCTGCTTTTCTCTGGGGTTGCACATTCTGTACAGGCCACAGACCGTGGCTAGCACAATGAGTGCATTTTGGGAAAAACAGTTGTGGGCGGACCACTGCTGCCTGTACGAGCTGCAATATCTCTTGGGGGCATCACATGGCTCTGTGGGACTGTGCAGCATGAGGTACAGTATTGCTTGGACAAATCACAGGGGTTTTGTGGGCCCGTCAAAGACGATAGTAGGTGGTGCAGTGATATCTGACTTTGGTGAGAGCCTGCAGTCCCAGAGCTGGCAGAAAATCTGGTGCAGTGTAGGCCTGACAGCCCTGTACCTCACTGAGACAACACTCTATCTAACCCACGATTGCCAGTGGCAAGCCTGATCCCAGGCAATCCAGTCCCATCCTGTGCCTTCCTTGGGTCATAAATTCAACAGCAAACAACAGCACTCAGTTCATGTGGCCCATCCAGGAGAAACATCTGGTGGAGGAAACTCACACCCGCAAGCTTCAGTAATTCTTAATAAGAGCTTGGGTGTTTGCAGGCCTGAGGTGGATAGCAGCTGGCCTTGCTACAATTGAAAACTTGTACAAAAGAGCCACAGATCAGCACTGACATGTAAACTGACACTGCAGTGGCAGTGAGGAGATTTACTCCTTAAATCCAGGAGACTCCTGGGGTCCCTGAAACAGCCAACATGCTTATCACTCAGAGGCCCTTCAAGACTCAGAGACTCATGGGCAACTGACAAGCAGTGTCAGGACCTGAGGAGCACTGGCCCCTTTGCTAAACTGCCCTAGGTCAGTGATGGGGGATAACTGGACTTACCTATGGATCTGGCATAGGTAACAACCATCTATAGATCACTTTGTAGCTCCCACCAAGTAGCTCTGAGCAATCAAAGGCAGCAGCTGAATTTGGCCTACTGGGGAGCCACTTCCAAAGGACCATGAAACCAATGCACCCAGGGGCTGGCACTAGACTACAACAGAACTACTCCTGACTAGTCCCATAAGCAGTACTCACAAAGGGGAGTTGCAACAAGTATACAAGCCTGCTAGGGTAAATCCCACTAAGTGGGGTCAGCCACCACACAGCTCAGCCAATTCCCACAATTAGCCTGAGCATTAATCCCATCCACTGATCTACTAACACCAATAAAGGCTAAGCAACAACAGAAGATCACACACAACCCACACAAAGATCACATCTAGAGCCCCCGGCACAGGTGATCTGGGAGAGTGTGCCATTGGGCCACACAAGACACCTTCCACATAAGGCCGTCTGTCCAAGGCTGATAGAAGAAACAAATATTCCTAACACATAGAAAGGAACACAGAGAAGCTAATAAAATGAGAAAATAAAAACATCCCACAAATGAAACAATAGGAGTAAACTACAGAAAATAAGTGAAATGGAGGCAAGCAACCTACTAGAGATAGAGTTCAAAATAATGGTTATCAGAATATATGAGCACAATGAGAACCTCAACAGAGAGATAGTAAGCATAAAAAAAAGACATAGGAACCATAAAAAAGAACTAGACAGAAATGAAGAATACAATAATTGAAATGAAGAATACACTAGAAGGATGACTATAGATTGGACAAAGCTGATTTAAAGAAGGCTGAACTGGCAAACTAGAAGACAAGGTAGTAGAATACACCCAATCAGAACAACAAAAAGAAAAAAGAATTTTAAATAATGAGGATAGTTTAAGAGACCTCTAGGACAACATGAAGCATAACAATATCTGGATCACAGGAGTATCCAAAGGAGGAGAGAGCAAGAGATTAAGAATCTACTTGAAGAAATGACAGAAAACTGTCCTAACCTGGAAAAGGAATTAGATATAGAAGTTCGGGAAGCACAAAAAATCCCAAACAAGAGGAATTCAAACAGACCTACACCAAGACACACCATGATTAAAATGCCAAAGCTCAAAGACAAAGAGAGACTCTTAAAAACATCAAGAGAAAGGCAGCCAGTTACTTACAAGGGTACCCCCATAAGAATGTCCGCTAATTTTCAAGGGAAACTTTGCAGGCCAGAAAAGAATGGCAAGAAATATTCAAAGTTATGAAAAACAAGAATCTTCAACCATGAATACTCTACCCAGCAAGGCTTATGATTAAAATGGAAAGTGAGATAAAGAGCTTCCCAGACAGGAAAAAGCTTAAGGAATCCATAACCAACAAGCCAGTATTACCAGAAATGTTAAAGGAACTTCTGTAAAAAGAGAAGTGGTAAAAAAAAAATAACAAGTACAAATAATAAAATAGCAGTAATTATGTACCTATTAGTAATCACTTTAAATGTAAACGAATTATATGGGTTAATCTATTAAATTTTTAAAAGATTTCAAATTGTCCCACAATATGAAACACAACTGTTTTCTGTATGTAGGAGATAGATCTAACACTAAATGACTCAAAAGGATTGAAAATAAAGAGATAGGCAACGGTATGACAAACACATGCAAACATTGGTACAAGAGGACTAAGATCCTGGTATCAGACAGGGTGGAATTCAGACAGAAAAGCCTCCAATAAGGGAGAAAATAACAGAGATTTTTTTCTTCTGTAGAATGTCTTCTAAGTCTTTTTTAATTTCAACTTCATTACTTTTGAAACTTTTCTCAGGCTGTTTAATAATTAGGTGAAAAATTAACCAACCAACCAAATTTTTAAAAGCCTAACTGATAAGCTGCTTCCCGAAGTAACCCTGTGATCCCCTGCAACAATAATATAAATGACCAGCTGGCAGAAGACGATAACAATGTAGTAATATTTTCAATTGGTGCTTATTCTGAACACTTATATTAGAATAGTAATAATAGCAATCACATGAAAAGGTGACAAGTATTCCATGGTAGCAAAAACAAATTTCTCTTACTTCAATATTAGGAGAAAAAAGTGATTATATAGCATATATACAATTAGAGGCACTTTAAAGTTTATTGACAAATTTAATAAACATTTGCTTAATGTTTATCAATCATTTAAATGAATGGTAATTCTTTTTAAAAAATTAAAAGAACACATTTCTATAGTGATTGCACTTACTATAACAAACGTGTTTATTGAAAGGTAATCCTAACTCGATGTCAGTCTCAGTATAATGAGTAGAATAGATCCAAAGTTACACACTTGGACAACATGAAGTACTATATTCTCTTAAGCATTATGATTTGATGGAAAATTGACAGAAGACTTAAATTATAACCTTAAATCCTCCACTGATCTAATGTGAAATTCCGGAAGATAATTTTATTTTGCCAATTCTTTATGTCCTTATTTGTAATATAAATGTGTTCTTTAAAATGAAGTTCAATAACATTTTCTGTTCTACAATGTTAAAGGGTCTTTATTATTAAGAAACTTTTATTAAAATATAAACACTCATAATCCATTATCCTATGTCACTTTCAATCTTTCCTTCACTAAATTTATAATACATTATCTATCTTATATATTTAAATAAGTAAAATATGTAAATTATATGGCCATAATTAAAACAAATTTGTATAAAGCAATATTCTTGCTAAATGTGAAAGACATTATTTTCTCTTTTCTCTTTTGCTTTATCTTTAAAAACACTGTTGTCAATCCACTGAGTTAGTTTCACAAGTTACTAACATGTACTTAATCCTCCATTTAACAAAATAACTACATCTTTATGCAGATCAGTAGGTCTTGTACCAGGTTTAATCTGCAGATACTAATAGATTTTATAATATTTGGTGTGTATAAAAGCTGAACAGTCACAATTTATTCTGTTGCAGTCAAAGAAAATGAATACTATAGATTAACATATATATACATATTCCCACACACACACACACACACATTCATTAAGCAAATAAATGGATGAGAGAAAAGAATGAAAAGCCATAACACAATTTTTTTACTATTCCATAGCTCATGTTCTTAACATTGTATAGAAAAACAATAATTTAGGGGTTAAAAATGGGAGATGCTATCTAAAAAAGGCCGGTGTCAATTGGTAGGATCAATGTTCAAAGATCAATGTTAAAAAAAAAAAAAAAAGATAATTGATTCATTCATTTACTGAAGTGGTATTTACTGAATGCTTACTATTGAGTCCTTTATATTTAATAATAATTACTCGGCACTGTTCTAGTTATTGAAGTGTAGTACATCAAACAAGACAGACAAAAATCTTCCCTAAAGAACTTTCATCTTACTGTGATGAGACAAGTTGAGACTGACAATTACAAGTTGAGACTGACAAGTCCCAACTTTCATTTCAGTTAAAAGTAAGGCTGAACAACCAAGATTTAGATGTGCAGAATTTCTGCCAAAAAAATGAAGAATGATTATTAGCCAAAAATATCTAAAAACACTACTCAGATTTCAAAACTGATTCATTAGAACATGATGGCTGGGTGAGTGTCTTTGGGACCTGTAAGATCACCTGGATCTTATAGTTGTGCTCACTTCTAAGGTTTATTACAGTGAAAGGACACACAATAGGATCTGCAAGAAATAAAGACCCAGGTGGAGCCTGGAGAAATTCATGCACAGACTTCAGTCGTATGCTCTCTGCCTTGCAGAAGAATATACATCAAACATGCTCTTTTCCTCAGTAATAAAATGTATGCAACATTTCTGCCAAGGTGCCCATTAAAGACTCAGAGCATTAGTTTAGTTAGACTTAGTTTTCTAGGACTGCCATTACAAAGTACCACAGACTGTGTGGCTCTACAGCAGAAATTTATATCTTCATAATTCTGTAGGCCAGAAGTTAGAGATCAGGTGTCAGCAGGGTTAGTTTATTCTGAGGTCTTTCCCCTTCACTTGTAGATGGCCTTCTCTTCACGTCTTCACATGGTCTTTCCACTGCCTGTTTTAATCTCCTCATAAGTATACCAGTCATATTAGATTAGGGGCCACCTTAATGAACTAATTTTAAAGTAAGTACCTCTTTAAGGACGCTCTTTCCAAATACGGTCACATTCTGAGATACTGTGGGTTAAGATTTCAATATGTGATTTTTAGGTGGACACAATCCAGCCCATAACAATTCCAAACTCCCAAATAAAAAGCATATGTTCAGCATAAACCACATTGCTTTTACAGTCTAAGGACAGTGAGCCAGTATTATTCATTTGTGAATGGCTCAACTGCCAAGTTCTTAGATGCCAGCCTGGAAAAGAACCTTGCAAGCAGACTTTTTTGAAAGAGTCTCAGGCCTACTGTCTTAACTCTTTAGGGCATTCAGATAGACAAATTCAAGATTTTTTATTTGAGATACATTTTAGGCCAAATATATATATGTATATATGTGTGTATATATATGTGCATATATATATATACATACATACATATTTATTTTGATTATTAAATATTGCTTTGATTTTTAAAAGATACAAAAATCATAATATTTTGCAGGTTATTTCATAATAAGCAACTTGGTCACTGCTCTCCTTTTACTCACTCCCTAAACTTATACAATGCTTAAAATAACAGAAAATTATCCAGTGATTTTGCTTAAAGTTAGCAGAGCAAAGTTTTCAAAATAAAAAAAAAATACAAAAAGTAAAAATTTAAGGAAAGGAATCTCTATTGTCTCCAAAATAATCAAACAAAAAAAGTTAGAAAAACTAGTTTAGCCATTACTTGAAACTACAACCTATGAGAAATATCTATCCAGTGTAGAAAGAAGATGTTAACAGCAGGCATGTACCTTATCAAGTCTCCCTCCATTTGTGCAAAGATAACTGGTAAGAAAAAAATGATTAAAAATAATATATTTTTTAATCCAGCATTTGTTATAAAAGACTATTTATTATACAATTTTTGTAACAGAAAGGAATCTAAAGACTCATAAATAGAATACTAGTTAAAAATTATGGTAATTACAGCATTAAATATCATAATGTGTAGTTTAAAACTAAATTAAATTACAGTAAGCTCATATGGAATGATCTTCAAAATATATTGCTCATTGAAAAATGTTAACACTTGGAACTCAACACTAAATACATCATAAGGTATGTTTATGTATAGATAATGATACATGGACTACTGTTCTTTGCTTCTGACTGAGCATCTTAGGATCTAAAAATAAGGATGAATTATTTTACATTTTATTGTTTAGATTTTTACTTACACAAGTTATTAGTTAACCAATAGAAAATCCTGTGCCTCTGAGAAACACCAAACTGATTAAGAGAATAAAAATTTGAGAAGGACTATCATAGAGATCAACAGATCCTGGAATTTAATATAATATTGAGTCAAAATGATGATTTAGACTCACATGATTCAGAGCCCTTACCCAGTATCATGTTTTACTAATAATTTCAAGGGTGCGTGGAATCACAAGACACAGGAAAAATAAAAAGAGGTCCAGGAATTCTAGCATAGTTCTGCAAGTCCTATCACGCCATATCACGGCCAAATTCAACATAGATTTCTCTAAGGTATGCAATTACCTCACTTTCACAGAAGGAGCCAGTTAGGACATTTATATTTCATACTGAGAGGGTTACATAGATTATGTGACATTTTCCAACCAGCCATTATCCATAAATCCATATATTCCAGTTTATTTACCATAAGCAATTACAGAGATTTAGGCACATCCTGCTAAAAACAGTCCATAGAAAAATGTTCTTTTGCTAGCAAAAACTTTTGTTGTTGTTATTGTTGCTAGTATGTTTACAAGGAGATTAGAGTCAGTTTTATCAGAGCATCCCCAGTTAAGAAAGAGTTGCATAGAAGGCCTGCAACTTAACTTATTCCTTTCTAGTTGATGAGGATGTGCTACCATGGCCATGTTGATCAAATATACTTACATTAGAAAAAGGAGAGATGTAGTTAACTATAAAGGGCCAGAAAAATTAATATTTAATTCACAATGTTGTGAATTTATGTTCTTTTGTTTTAAAAATGCAAAATAAATAAATTGAAAGTAAGTAAAAAATAGATTTTGATAAATAGATTAATGGGATCATAGTCAATTATCAAAGTATGTCAAGTAATGGAGAGATTGCATCTTTAACATCTGAGACAGAATCAAGGAGAGTAATCAGTGCAGCAATCGTTTTATGACTTGCCTCTAATGCCTCTTTCAGGCTCTGTCAGGGTCATAACAGTGCACAGCATAGATGATGAAACTATACCCATGTGGTGGTTTTATTGCTGATTTTCTATTATTTTCCCTAAATTAATACTAGTGAATCCAACATATGAAGCATAGCTGTACACAGTTTGTTAACACTTAGGAGAGCAGGCACTGGAGCAAGATTGTTAAAAGATATAAACTACCAGTTATAAGATAAATTTGTACTAGGGATGTGATATCCATCCAGCATGGCGTCTAGAGTTAACACTGCCGTACGATGTATAGAAAAGTCATTACGAGAGCAAATTCTAACAGTTCTCATTGCAAGGAATTTTTTTTTCTTTTTGTTTTTTCTTTTTATTGTATCTATATGAGAGAATGGATGAAATTAAATTGAATGCAGTCATCATTTCACAATATATGTAAGTAAAACCATTATGCTGCAGATCTTAAATTTATACAGTACTATATATCAATCATATATTAGTAAAATTGGAAAAAAATGAAGATAAAATACATTTATTTGAAAAATGAAGAGGAGAAAGGATAATTGCTGATTAAGGATCCCTTAGAACTGAGCCAATTTCGAGCTTTATAGGGACAGGCAAGTTAATTCCTCTAAGCCCATATTTCCTGTTTGTAAAATGGAAACTGCAATAGCTGTCTCATAGTGTTAATGAAAAGATTTAATGATACACAACCTGCTAGTTGCCTAACACAATGAATGGTACATAGTAAGCATTAGTTATCTACCACTATGTAATGAATTGTTCCGAAATTTAACAGCTTAAAGTGACAAATATTTAGTATCACACCATTCCTGTACCTCAGGAATCTGGGCACAACTTAGCAGCATACATCAAGGCTCAAGGTCTCTCAAGGTTGCAATCAAGGTATTGGCCAGGGCTGATATTTTAAAGACAAATTGTAGCTACTGGTTAATATCTACAGAAAAATACTAATTTTGCTGGATATTTTCAAACTTTTTTTCAAACATACCAAATGAATACAACATCCTCCCATTCATAACAGTGATTGGGATTGTGGGGGTGATGCATTCCAACAATAAAAAAAAAGAAAGAAAGAAATCTGTAATAACCAAAAGTCCAGTCCTTTAATGGCTCCATAATTAAAAGCTAGAAGATATGGTACAGTGGCCAGAGCTACTAACTATTTAAACTAATCATGTCCCTATTATTGTCACTCAAATAATGCAAATAATAAAAATATTATTGATTGAGCATCTCTATGGGCCAGACAAAATATATGAAGTAACAGTTTTTCAATCCACCATCATTAGGCAATGCAGGACAATGATCTCAGATACAATAATTAAAGGAGGTGAGGCATCCTATGGTCCCTGCTTATTGACTTGGGAGAGCTTCTAAACCACAGTATCTCCCAAACCCAAGGAGACCAAATAGCTAAGGTATGTGGGAGATAGAATTAGGAAGCCAAATGATGCAGAGAACTAAAACTCCCAAGATGTGCAGAAGGTCTTCTTTGAGTATTTCTTGCCTACTGGTCAGCATACATGTGTGAGGGAACTACAACTGAGCTTGAAATAGTAGTGCCTGTTCCCACTAGGCACTGCATAGAATACACAGGAAGGTCTTACCTCAAGATTGAGGAGAAAATTAACCTTGGACTATTATTGTCCTTTCTGACAGTCTTAACAAAAAGATTCCAAAGGAATAGTTTCCTAGTAACTTTAGAAGGAGCTGATTCAGCTCTTAGTCTTTATTCTTCTGCTGAAGTTCCAAACATCACAGAGTGGAGACAAGCTGATTCCTCTGTGCCTTGACTGAACCCCTAAACAACAGAAACCACTAGAAATAATAAGTGTTTATTGTTGTTTTAAGCATAAAGTTTTTGGAAAATTTGTCACCCAGCTATAATTAATATGATTTAGTTTTTAGTACACAGATCTCTGAATTGACAAAGGCAGTGTTTAAGGGGTTGCTTCAATACATGACTATAGATCAGAAGACACCGAGCTGATAACATAAATTAATAAAACTTTTGGTAGTCTTAAAAGAGGTAGGCTTTGTTTTGTTTTGTTTTGTTTTGTTTTGTTTTGTTTTGTTTTGTTCTTAATATGATAGGAAATTAATCATAGAGGTCAGAGGATGAACCGTAATAATTTTTGTAGCAATAGCTCCCCCAAGGAAGCAAGCCCTACAGTATCTAAACCCTCGTGTAGTTTCCCGTATTTCTGACTCTGAGCTTGACTGTGTAACTTACTTTGGCCAATCAGATAACAGAAAATATGATGCTAGAAAAGATTTGAAAAGCACTAAAGCACATTAATGTTTACTGTCTCTTGATTCTGGAAGCCCTGAGACTTCCATGTAATAAAGAATGCTCTACCCACCTGGAAAATAAAAAAACATCAGTAGAGAATGGCCTAGCCAGTCCAACCAGTCCAGCCATTCCATCTGAAGCCATCCTAGATAATCCAGCCCTTGCTGAGCCAGCCCAGCCAAAAAAATGCCAGCCATCACAGAGAGTTGTGAGAAATAATAATTGTTTCAAGCCGTTAAACTTTATGAATGGTTGTTATGAAGCAAATACCCAATAAACATAGCCTCTAAAAATTCCCAAACTTCATAAAACTTTAAACACATACTCTTTTAACATTTCTAAGAATGTAGCATACCCTTCTTTATACATAAATATCACAGATTCCTGCCTTTCTGGTCCCATTTTTCCAACCACTTCCCTTATAAAAAGAACTCACCTATTTGGGGAGTGAGTGAGTGCGTGTGTGTGTGTGTGTGTATGTGTGTGTGTGTGTGTGTGTGTTAAGAAAATAATTTATTTTTCTGGCTTAACTGTTCTGTCCAGAATCCAAGCTTGTCACCTAACCTTGTCAGCTTCACAATAGCAATCATTTCCTCCAACTTCATTGTTTTTAAAGTAGGTGAAATGAGGAAGAACCCAGAGTTATGACAACATTGCCTCAAATACATTTTTTTCCTTTATTCTAATTGCCTTTGACTCATTATTTCAGTACTTGATTGTTTCTTGCTTATATAACTACATATTGTGAATTCTTCCAGGCCTCCAGTCTCTCTCCCTAAAAATCCACCCTCCATATTGTCACCAGAGTAATCTTCCAAAATTAAAATCTTTCAATGGGTTCTCATTTGGGTCTACTTAGCTAAGAACAACAAAAATATACTTAGGATTCATTAAATGCTTCCTAAGCACTATGTTAACTATTGAGTGAACCAATACCTTCTCTCAAAGAATTTCCATTCTGTTAAAGAAAGACTGACAGGTAAAGAGATATTTTTGACATAATGTGAAAAGTCCTATATGGAGGAAAGCACAGAGGAAGAGAATTTGGCAAAAGCTTAGAATATCAGAAAGCTTTTTTAGAGTTGATTAAAATTAGCTGATCAATGATGTCCGAAGGACTGCCATGCAGAAGACACAGCACAACAAAGACACAGAGACTCAAATCAGCAGATTCCATGTAGGGAACTAACTGCAATCAGTTCTGCATCATTCCAGATTTAATATTGACAGGTGGTATAGGAAATTTGTGTTTTAGAGAGGGAGAAAAGAGCTGTGGTCAGTATCACGCTATCCCCTAAAGGTGTCTATACCTTAATTTTTAAGAGCTGTGAATGTTATGCTTCATAACTATGGAGAATTAAGATAGCTGATGGAATTAAGCTAGCTAATAAACTGACCTTGAAATAAAAATCTATATTATGTCATCTAGATGGGCCCAGGGTAATCAAACTTTTTTAATTATGAAAGAGGGAGGGAGAGGTCTGAGTCAGAGAGAGATTCGAAGATGCTACAGACTGGATCTGCAGTGAAAGAAAAGAGAAGCTTCTAGTAGCCAGAAAGGGAAAGGACATAAATTGTGCCATATAACCTCCAGAATAATTCAGTCTTGCCAACTCCTTGATTTCAGCACAATAAAATTCAGTTCAGACTGCTGACTTCAATTATTGTGATGATAATACATTTGTGTTGTTTTAAGCCGCTAAGATTATGGTAATGACACAACAGCAATAAGAAATGAATATGGGACCAGGTCACAGAGGCTGTTACATGCTTTGTGCTAAGTCTTCCTGGGGGCAATGAGGGGTTTTATGTAGGGTAAGGAAATGGCATCAAAGATAAACTAGATAAAAAATGAATTGTTGGGAAGAATGGTGACAGAGAGATATTATAAGGTATTGTAATCACATAGACCCCCCCTCAAAAAAAAGAGTGGTTTAACTGTGGGGATCAGGTGTACTGCAGAGATAAATAAATAAGAGAGGACCAACAAATTCCACTCATAAAATCAGTAGGACTAAGGGAGCGAATGGATGTGGGGAATAAGTGGAAGGAAATGTCTAGGAGCATTTCTCAGTTTTTAGCTTGGGTAAATAGTGGTATTGTCACTGAGATGAGAAATACAGAGAGAATAGGACCTTAGTTTTGTCCTGTTTGGGTGAAGGAGATGGGTTGAAATTTGAGTACATCGAATTTGAGATGATTGTGAGACATCCACATGGAGAGATGGCAGTAGACTATATCTCATGGTTAGGTTTAGGATTTAGGAGTCCTAAGCATATGAGCAGCATCACAGCAAATAAAGCAAATGTAAAAGTAGAGTATATTGATTAAGAAACTGCCCCTGGGCACATTATTTAATAATGATTATTATTCCTTAATATTTTATTTTTTTAAAAAGAGTAATTATTGGCAAAGTTGTTATAAAAATTAAATATAGTGAGTATTTAGTATAGTATCTGGAGTTAGTAAATTTGCAATAAATGTTCTGTATTATTAATAAATGCCCAGAAATAACAGAACAACAGTGGGCCAACGAATCTGAAGGCTAAGTCCAAATTCCTGAAATCAGGTTCAGTCTCTGCCCTTAATATACTCACAATCTACTTAGCATCCTGAAGAAAGGAGTCATAGTTTACTCCCTGCTGAATCCCCAGTGCCCAACACAATGACTGGCCCAAAAGAGTCAGGCACTTTATAAATTTGGGCTGGATAGTAGAGAGGAGAAAGAGGGATATAGGAGAAACCAAGAGAGGACGAGAAGAGAGTGAAAGAGAGAGAAGTAGGGAGCCAGAAAGAAAGAGGAAGACTCTAGGGAGAGGGACAGGAGGAAGGCAAAGAGCCCATAAGGAAGCTTATGTATGTTATGTGAGATGTGGAGCGGGAAGTGGTTTTGGGAGCCTGGGACAGGGTGTGGTCATAGTGTCTATGAAGGGTCCATGGAGAAAACCAGGTCTCTGGCCCTAGGATGAGCTGTACAACCACTCCTGGAATTTATTTTCAACCGTAGCTCCTTGGAGGTCTGGAGAAATTAGCCAGCTCTGTGTCAGCAAAGCTTTATTTATTGTGATTTTTGGTTTGATTTGACTGAGGGGTGCTGGTTTCAGAGAGAAATGATATTTCAACTGTGTCCCTCTTAGGCCAGGCCCCTAGGACTGACCTCTGGGAGCCCAAGCCTCCAGCAGCAGGGGTCAGCCCTGCGAGGGCTCCGCCCCTCTGGGGCCCCTGTGATGGGACCTGGAACGTCGCGAGGGTGGAGCCTTGAGAACGCAGCGTACTGGCCATTCCGGTCCAGCTGGGATCGAGGGACCCCGACGGGGAAGGGGCGAAAGCCAAGTCGAGAGGGGAGGGCGGCAAGGGATACAGGGACCCAGGTAGACGATGGAGTTGTACCTCAGCGCCTGCTCCAAGGCTGCCAATGTTGCTGCCACCAGGACAGCCACCAGCAGCCTGACAACGGACACCGAGCAGTGTGGAGATGTGAGTGGCTAGAGGGCTAGAGGCACTGTCCTCCTCCGGGCCACCAGCCCGGCGGGGCGAGGCCGACAGGGCCGGAGACCGGGCGCGCGCCCTGACCATCGCGCCGCGCAGCCGTTGCCCCTCTGCGCCCTCGCGCCGCGGCGGGGGCTGCAACTGGCTGGTGATTCGGCACCGGGAGGTCTTCAGGGCTGTCTAGCAGGGCGGGCCCCTTTGATTCTGACCCTTTGGTTCCTTAGGTCAAAGTCAGAGTAGAGTAGTCGAAATGAGTTAATGCCTAAAAGGAAAGACAAAACTCACCAATTGTGTCTGGCAGGGCGCGCACAAAACCCACTTCCCAGGCATCGGAGCGGCTCAGCTGCTGGACTTGCCTCTTGGGGTTAAGCTGCCTGTGATCCCAGGAAGCAGTGCTTTATACTACACTACGAAGTTAAGTGAAAAGGTAAAGCAAGTGGGTTTTTTTGTATTAACGTTGGTTGTCTTTGCACTTTTCTATTTGCTGCTAAGGTCAGGTGTACATGATACAAAGTCCATTAACTTCCACTCACATTCACAAGAAAAATGATTACACCTACATCTGAACTAAGGTATTGTTTAGAATGCATCCCAAGCAACTTCATCTAGTATGGTCCGGAAAGAACCAAGGGCTAGATAGTTCAGATTCTTAGCTCTGTTTTAATTTATAATTTATGGAAGCACATTAATTTGTCTTTAAATAACACAATACATACCTATTTAGTAATATTTTATTTACTTAGAAATATGTTTGAAAGGAAGGTATAATAAGGTTATTGGTGTCAGCTGGCAGTTAATTGTTATGATTTTAACTAATTATAACTTGGACAAAACGCATTACAGAACACTTCTCAATGATTTTGAGTCTAATTTTATTTCACACACAAAAGTGAGAAAAAGATAAAGTAGAAATGAGTTAACATGTTTAGTACTTTACTCTTACTTTAACGGAAGAAGGAAGGCTCTGTCTCCCTGAAGAGACTTCATAATTTGCTCCAACTTTCCTTCCCAGGTTTTTTTCCAACCAAGAGCCTCAATTTCTTCCAGTTAGGATCTTTTATACTTGTTCACACTTACTATCTTAATGCTTTTGTGCCTTTGTTCATCTTGCCTCCCAAACCTGGCATACTCTCTCTTCTCTTCAGTCTATGAATTTCAAGATTTTTTTCTTAACTATCATAGCCCCTATTAGCTTGTATTTCCTTAGAATTTTCATTACCCTTGGTTTGTATAATTTTACTCAACACTGTAATTCTATAATTATAATTTCATAACATAAATCATACTGGATAACAATGTATAGTCCCCCTCAATCCCCTTCATGTTTTTAGTCCCCAATGCTAGCTACCCCCACCCTCGAACCTCTCCAGTCCTTAACTCAGTGACACTGAAGGAGGTTCACTATATTCTTTTTGAGAGGTTGCTTTAATTAACATTACAAAAAATTCTACAAGGAAGAATTCTGAGTGACTCCCTTACCCTTCTACTGTCTATGATATCCAGAAATGAGTAGGGCCCCTTGGTATTTGATACTTGCCTAATAAATATAATTTCTTAAAGTAAAGTTTATTTTTGGAAAATTATTTTAAAAAACAAATGTTTTACTAGAATAGATAGTACTATGTCAACCTCATACAATGTAACTGGGCCTTTCCTAAGCATGCTTGAAACTTATATCATTCTTCTTTTGTGTATAAACTTAGCCTTATCTTTCTTTTGTCTGTGTCTTCAAATATAGTGTTTGCCATATTATTTTTTCCTGTCAAATATTAATTCACTTGTCAACTACTTTTTAAAAAAATGTTCTCTCTGTTCTTTATTATATTAATTCTCCCCAAACTGTCTTTATTTAATTATATTTAGGTACCACACTATTTCCTTGAAGACTGAATTCATTAAGAGCTCACTTTTTCTTTCAGTACAAGCACTTCAGTTGTACACTTTTAGTTTTTAAAAAATTTTTAAAGGAAAATAATCAGTTTTATTGATGACAGAGAGTTTACCCTAGCTCCAAAATGGATTTGTTTAAAAGATGTTCTTTGTTTATAAGTCAGTAGCTCAGGTTTGGTCCTGAGAAACATCTTATCACAGCTAAAAGTCAATATATAAAAGAAGTTGACAGCTATATGTCAATATCCAAAGGAAACTCCGTCCAATCCTTTACTCATGAATGCTGGTTGTTTTCTTTACAGAAAAGATATGGGCTTCATATCTGGTCTCACTGAATTCTCATAGAGTTTCGTTCTTTGCCCTTTCAGAGAAATATTGATAATTAAGGAATTACACTTTATGATTTATTCCGATGTTACGCAAGAACAGAAATTTACCAAGGATGCTTTAAATGGAAATAAAAGCTAGTACCCTATCAGTTTCCACCATTCTGCTCCTTTGCTCACATGTGAAAGACCCTCCCACCTACCTTGAGGGAGTTCTTTTAGGATTCAACCCAGCCAAGCTCTTTGAGGTTTAAAATCTGACTGAAGTGACTCCTGCCAGACAGAACAATGTAGAGATCACAAGTTGGTACCAGCAGACAAGTCAGAATTGTGGGGTCTCATAAACTGAATTAGGTGCCTGCAAACAGGGCAGGTGATCTCAGGTTTGCTGCATCTCCCACACATTTCAGTTGCCCTTCACTTAAGCCAGTTCCTGTGTGACATTACTTTAGACTAAAACTTCTGTTGTTCTGGCTAATAATAAATGATTAATAATAACAATAATAATGATGATGATGATGAAAGACTATAAAGATATTAGGACAACTTCTACATCTACTTCTGTTCTCCACTTTTTCCCTTTCTGAAGTTCTCCCATAACGTATTAACACCATCCCGCTATGAAAAAATGGACTAAAAACTCCCATTAAAAAAAAGCCCTCACTTTGGTAATGTTTTACTTTACAAATAAAATTAAATACTTGAGCTAAAGTAACAGATATAGAAACATGACTATTAGCTGATATTTTCCCTCTTGTATACATTAATGGCTATTGTATAAGGTTGTTTTCGGTCTTTACACATATGGAGAAATCTCAATTCCTATCAATATCCTTTATAACTGGTTCTTCAATATATTGAACTTTATAATATAGTTCTTAAATTTTATCCTGACTAGCACTCAGAAATTGTTGGGTTTCTTGTATTAGATAAGAGCCCAAGATACAATAACTCTCTAATCCATCATCTTTAACATCTGAATTGTACTTCTATGTTTTTATAAAGTTGTTTCCATGAATCTCGGTGAAAGATTTTTAATTTTCATTTTCAGATTATTGGCATATAATAGTCATAATTAATATTATCCCTTTATCCTTTGAATGTAGTACTTTGACACGGGAGAGGAGGGAAATTTAGAATCTTAGTATTAGTTTTATATATTAAAATAAATTTTATCCTATTCTCTTTCTTTTTCTCTCTTTCTTTCTACTATGGCTCAGGGCCAGTGACTGATGGAAATCAGGAGAGGAATTAATTGAGCGAGGGTGGGTTATAAGAATAATTCAGGTCAGCAGAGAAAAAAGCTAGGAATAAGCAATTAATGCTGCTCAATCCAAATCTTTTTGTTGCTTGTTTTTCCTCACTTCAAATTATTCTTGCGTGATTTATTTTTAATGAACATTCTAGTGATTTTAATAGGTTAATACTTAAAAGTGAAATTCATTAATTTTACATTTGTCATATTTTCAAATCTATGTTTACAGCTTTTTCGACCTTCTTATGGTTTTAACCTGACTGATCCTTATTGTCGACTTTTGGAAAACCAATATAAAAGTCTCCATGATCCACATTTAAGAGCATACTATAAGCGCAAAGATATCCTGAGGAGATTAAAGAAAGGTGGCTACATCACCAGCAATAATAAAGTGGGTTAAAGATTACTTTTTTTTAATCACTGTGGTGGGAGTAGGATATCACCTTTAATTGGGTCATGAGAGATAATGGAAAATTCCATAAATTACTTAGTATTTGGATCAATGGAAATTGGACAACAGTTGTTTATAAATGATACCACCTCTTTTATCTTTTTCCTTGTAATATCAAAAGTTGATTATCAAATAATTTGAAGATGTAAAGATAATTTCCCAACTGTATTATCGTCCGCTTTCTCTGTTTCTAATGGCACTGTATGCTTGTCAAGGATTATACTATACACTTTTTAAAAACTTGGGGCAAAATTGGAACCTAAAAAAATCAGCCTGATAGAATCCTCATAGAACATAGGAATAGTCTTATGTTCTAATTTGTATTAACATAATTATTATATTGGTATTCTAATAACTGTAATTGTGTCATTAAATTTATTGTGTACTAAAATCCTTATCATAGCATGACATATTAATAAGTAATGAGATTTGAATAGAAATTCCTGTATTTTAACAATTGTAGAGTTATTCTGCTTACAAAATTGTTAGCAAATTATTATTCTGAATACAAAAATGTTATCAAATTGCATATTATTAACTATTTTTCTTCCTGAAAGTGATTACTATGATTTTAAAATTTGTTTATATATATATATGTATATATATATTTTTTTTGCTATTGTTGTTTTGTTTTTTTTAGATTGTATGTAACTTGAGGGAATTGAATAAGTACAGAGAATATCTTACCAGTTTAAAATTAGACTTTGAAAGAAACTATATAAGAGAACAAGTAAGTTAAATACTTAAATTTGGTTTCTTACATAAGGTTTGGAATAAAGTTTTATTTGTATGCAAAATATTTTCTTATAAATTTTTAACTTTAATTTTGACAAAATAATTAAATATTTTTTTCAAATGAAAATTTAAAGCAAGAATAAATAATATTTTGAGACTGCAACATTGGGTCAAAAAAGGGAAAGAGACCAGGTCATCTGTTAATAGGTTAATGGTAGCTTACATAATTTAGTAATTAAATTGCTACTCCAATATGTACCTTCTACCTGAACGGGGGCCAAGGGAAGGGTCTACTGTGGCAGCAAGATTCTTAAGATGGAACCTAAAACAGGGTTCCTGCTTGAGTAACAGGAGGAACAGTTTGAATAGTTATAATGTTTCATGGTCACCCAAAGAAAATATATACTATGTGTTTGTATCCACACAAGTGCAACTTTGTTCATCCAGTAAAAAAAATGATATTCTAAAGGTGAAATGGAACAATTGAGTGGAGCATGAGTGGGTATAAATAGTAAATTCTTTTCAATTTTTGGCATAAATGTTGTGTGAAAGAATATATGTGTGTCACACACACACACACACACACACACACACACACACACACACATGCCTGAGTAAATTCAGGTTTTAGGGGCCAGAAAGTTGAATAAAAGTGAGAAAGATATGTGTATGTGTACTTTCACAAATTTATGTTCTAAGGTTGAGAGAGTTATATAGAAATGAGACTGACTTCCCAATATTTTTAAGTGTTCTATATTTTCCATCTTTTTATCTGTGCCTAGTTTCCCCTCCCCTTCTTCCATATTTTCATTTATTTTTTTTTCAGAATGGGTAGGAGTGTATGATAAAATATTTATCTTATATTTTCAAAGAGGGAAATCTTTACTTTGGTTAAGTCATCCATGTCCGTAATGGATTTCAATTCAGTTAAACAGAATTAGCTATTTTTACAAAGTATGGGACTTTTACTAAACACTAAATATAAAAGTAATATCAAAGGACAGTTTCATTTCTGGTAAATGTAAAAACAGTATATGTATATACACACATATACATATATTTATATGCATATAAATGATGCATACTTTTTTTTTAATAGAAAATGCTCGCAAAACAAGTAAATAAGCTACATGAAAATAAACAAATACCTAGACATTCTGATGTTGCACAGTTCCAAAACTGGTTGTTACAGGAGGGCACTCAATCTATTAAGGACCAGGAACGATTAATAAGGCACAGGTAAGATTAAAGTTAATGCATATTTTATATATATATATATGTGGACCCAAATAAGTTGAAAAAAAAACTAAAAAAAATTGAAGTTAGGATTTTTTTTTTAAGTCATAGACACTATTTAATCTCTACTATTGCCCTCAGTATAGAGAGAAAGGGAGACCAAGAGGTACAGGAAGAGGGAACTTTGGTGTCAAGGCTAAAAAGAGCAATTTCTACCAGAAAATACAGGGTTACTGGTAGACCAGGAGGTACTCTAAACTGATAACTGAAGAGTGAATCAGATCCAAAATCTTTCCTATAGTTGGAGATGAAGGGAACATATCTTTTAGCACACGCCTCTAGCAATAGCTTTTCATGATTCTTCTTTAAGAGCTGACAGCATTGTTTGAGGAACTTAGTGCAAAGTAAAAAATGAAGGTTTGATATAACTCTATCTAATGCCAACACAAATACGCCTTGTCCCTAAAAGAAAATGTGTAAGCTCTTCAGACATAACCTACTTATGTTCAATCATTACCATTCTGTGGTCAAGACTATTTCTTAGGCAGTGAAGAGATATATTATAGTTCTTTTTCATTCATTAAGGTGAGGGATCAGGCTGCACAAGCCTGACTTTTATATTCTATGTTTCATTTTATGGTAGCTCCATAACGTACATTGACACACTAGAGACTCAGACTACAGGTAGATTTGTTCAAGACTTTGTAAATTACACAGGACTCAGTACACATCTTTTTCTTAGGAAATTCAAATCCTTTTTTTCTAGATTTGAAGTCAATGTTTTAGTTATTTCAATTTTCTTTGTAAACTCATATTACTAAATCTACTGAGTTATTAATACTTACAGTGCAGAATATTTTTAATGAGTCTGCTCTACATTGTTACCATTGTACTTATATGGTTGGGAGATCCTTATAACAAGTAAAACATGGTGAGAGCTAGCTTACAGGTCCATAAACAGAGCTGATAGAAATTATAAACTTCTCGTAATTCAAGAAATAAAAAGCAAGCAAGGGGGTGATTGGAGCATATCAAAGCAGGTAATGTCATGATAAGGGAAACGCCCAATTCACATTCACTTGCATTTGCACTTTTAATTAGATATTTGGATATGATAAGTAGGGAATTAGAACAACGTGAGCGCAACGCAGAAGAGCAACACCTACTCCAGTTGGACAGAGAAGAAAGGCGACAGCGAGAAGACACGAGAAGAAAACTAAGTCTTCGTAGAAAAATTGAAGAGGTGAGAGATAAACTTAAAATATTGAGAGAAAATTTTGTACAGTTGTTTCATTTGTAAATAATTTTTGCTGTCTGCCATGCTTTTTTATTAAAAATTATTGAGGTGACATTACTTAATAAAATAATGTTCAAATGCACAGTCAAACAGTATGTCATATATATATTGCATTGTGTATTCACCTCCCAAAGTTATATTTCCTTCTATCATCAAATTTTGACTCTTTTTACCCCTATCTACTTCACCCTTCCCCCCACTTCTCTCTGGTAACCACTAATCCACAGTCCATGTCTTGAGTCTCTGTTTGTTTGTCATGTTTGTGTCTATCATATTTCTTGAAGTCATTTCAGGTCTACATAATTTACCCACATCATTCTTACTTCACAGCTATACTCCATAAGTTATATAAAATAATGAAGCTGACACCACAGATCATACATATAAGCTAACATTTACTCTTAAAGAGATGATGGTGAAATTTACTAGACACTAACTCCCCTATAGCCCTCAGTGTGGAAAGGTCAATTATTTTAATAACCATGCCTGCATTCCTAATAGGAGTGTAGCAAGGAAAGCCCATTTAAAAGCCAATGTATGACTGTCGTTATGCTTGACCTGATTTCTGTTAGGCCCTTCACTTATAATTTGTTTGATGGTAGTGGGCAAAATGCAAAAGTTTATTGTAAACACTAAGCATAGTAATATCTTGCTCTCTAGGAATGGAAGACAAAAGAGATGTTACTTCTGACAAAGATTGGAGAAGATGTTAAAAGAGAAGCTAGGATAGAGGAACAACGACGTAGAAGCAGAGAAGAGAGCGACAAGAAGGTAAGTTTAACATTAATCTCTAATTTAGGATGTTAGTGTTAAAGCTTCTGGATAGTTTAGATTTTTGAAAGTATACTATATAAGATGACAATGGACTAGTTATCCCAAATGATATACTTCATACAAGGCTAAAAGTTATTAAAATTTTTACTATATTTTGAGCATATTATACTCTGGCTAAAAAAAGTATTACCCTATTTTTTGATATACTACTTTTGATTTTATCTTACACCATAAACTATACTTATAATTCCTATAGAAAAAAATGACATAACTTATTTTTTCCTCAGAATCAGAATTTCTTTGAAAAAGTTCTCAATTTTTCCCCACTAGTTAATTTTTGAAAGTTGCTGCTTTTAATTTTACATAATATATAATATTTTATAATATAGTCTAAATCGGTATAAAGAGAAAATCATTTATAACCCCGCATCACCCTATTAACTTATTGGCACACATATACACACATACATACACTTGCATAATATTCCTATGAATGTTTATTATTCCAAGAAATAAGTAAAATCATGTTAT
Source organism: Cynopterus sphinx (assembly GCA_030015415.1). Lineage (NCBI taxonomy): Eukaryota > Metazoa > Chordata > Mammalia > Chiroptera > Pteropodidae > Cynopterus > Cynopterus sphinx. The sequence goes on from CM057379.1 coordinate 171,052,259, forward strand.
TATATTTCATATACTATTTTGTGGATTGCTTTTTTATTTAGTAAAATAACACTGACAACTTTCTATATCAATATATATTTGTCTTAAATTCCAAATAATCATCTTAGGTAGTTTATTTTTGACAAATCTAGATGTAAGTGTTAAGGTTTACATAATTTGATTATATTTATATATACTGCTATATAGCAAGGTTTTTAAATATTAGAAATTGAAATATGTATGATAATTTTTTATTCTACTTTTGTTACATGTGCCTTTTAGTATGATCAGGTACACACTGCTTATATGATAAGCTCAGCTTATTCTAATTTTCTGTAATTATTATTTTCTAATATTTAATTTTCTACCACTGTTCTTTGGTCAGGGTTCTCTCCAAGTTGGCCTTTTTTGCTTGCAGACATCTCTGAAAATATCTTTGTTTCTGGAGAACAACAAAGTAGTCCAGGTTTCCTCTTAAGTTTTGCCTGATGCCAATAACTATTCAATGAATACTGGTCAATATTAGTGGCAAAACTAGTATGATGGATTAAATTTGGGCCCTGGAAGTGCCCATTAGACGTGACAATGGATGGGAGGCATGGTAACACCATAAACTGCCTAAACCATGTTAATGGCAGAGCTATTTGAAGTATTGATATTTCCAATAAAGTCATTCTAAATTATACTTTTTAAAAATCATGTTTTAATACAAGAGGTTTTCAATTCCTTTGTGTGTATTTCTTAATTTTTTTAATCTTTTTTCAGATTTGACATTATATGTATTTTTACTTAAATTGTTAGCTTAAGGTACTGTTAAAAAATCTTTAAAAGATTTTACCTTTGCATTTTTGTCAAAACTCAGTTCTGTCACTCTATTTTGGACTCTTTTTGTGTTCTTTGAACTATTTGTCTTCCATACTGTATTGATTAAAGTATCTTTATTAATTCTTTGAATCAGTAATACTAGTCTTCTAAGTTTGTTCTTCATTTTCAAAGTTGTTTTGGCTAATCTAAGCCCTTTAACATTTCCATATAAATTTTAAAATCAGCTTATCAATTTCTACCAAGAAATTGTGCTGAAATTTTTATTGGAATTGTGTTTATAGATCAGTTTAAGCACAATTATTATCTTAATAATACTGTTTTCCAACTCATGAACAAAATATGTCTCTCCATTTATTTAGGTTTCCTTAACTTTCTTTATCAATGTTACATTTTTTGCAGTTACAGGCTCTTATATATCTTTTTGGTAAATTCATCCCTAAATTTTTCATAATTTTAATTTTATTATAATTTATATATTTTTGACTTTGAATTCTGATTATTTGGTGTTAGTATATATAAAAGCAATTTTTATACTTATCTTGTATTCTGCATTGTTAAAATCACTTAATAGTTCTAGTTTTTTTCCAGATACCAATTGATATTCTACACAAATGATCATATTGTCTATAAATAAAGGTAGTTGTATTTCTTCTCTTCAAAATCTCTTCTTTTTCTCTTTTTATTTCCTTCTTTGCCTGATTGGACTGACTAGAACCTCTGGTCTAATGTAGAGTAGAAGCAGTGATCGTGAACATTATTATCAAATATTTCATTTGTCCCCTCTCTCCTCTCTGCAAACATATTAGAATGCTTAATGTTTTCCTACATCTCACAGATACTCTTTTCATTTTGTAATTTTTTTCCTCTCAGTGTTTTACTTTTGGATGGTTTCTGTTCCTAAATAGACATTATAGTTTTTTGCAATGTCTTCTTTACCATTAATGTATCCATTGCAGTACTCATTTAATACATTTAAGAAATTGGTTTTGGTCTTCTTTATATCTTTCATGTCTCCTCTTTACCTTGTGAATATGTAGAATGCAGTTATATTATCTATGTTAATTTTCTTTAATTCTAACGTGTCATTTCTGGGTCAGTTTACATTGATTAATTTTTTTATTTTATAAATCATATTCCTCTGCTTCTTTATATACTTTGTGTTCTTTCATTGGATGCCAGATATCATGAATTTTACTTTTTGAGTGCTGAGTATTTTTATATTCTTATCAATATTTTTGCTTTTTTCTTGCATATAGATAATTTATTTGGAAACAATTTGATTGTTATAGGTCTTGCTTTTTAAAATTAATTTATTTATTTTATTTTTTAGGTGAGGCAACCCTTGATTGACCTCACAGATTGCAAGGGCCTTGTCAATTTACAATCCCTTATTTTTTATTTTTCACACCTACAGCTTCTGGTCTTCTTAGGCAGTCTCCCATTCAAGTACTAAGCAGGCCCGATCCTGCTTAGCTTCCAACATCAGACGGCATTGGGCTTGTTCAGGGTAGCATGACGGTAGATGATCTTGCTTTTTTTTTTTTATTGATATACAATTTTTGTTTGTTTTTTCTTTTGTGTGAATTTTATTTTTTAATTATAGGTTACATACAATATTTTGTCAATTTCTGGTGTATAATGTAATGATTAAACATTAAATATCTTATGATGTGATCACCATGATAAGTCTAGCAACCATCTATCACTATACATAATTGCAATATATGTATGCCTTACTGTTGAATTGTACACCTAAAACTTAGTGGATTTAGTTAACCAAGGTCTTGCTTTTTAAGGTTTGTTAGATGGGTCCAGAGCTATGTTTAATCTTGGACTAATTATTCTTCATTATTGAAACAAGACCTATTTTAGTACTCTATCCAATGCCCTGTGACTTATGAAATTGTTCGAGTGACCGGTGAGAATAGACAAGATAGGTCAGTGCTGAGCATTGTTCTCTCTAATCATTTAAGATGGTCTCTTCTGTGACCTTGCTGAATACTGTAGGGAAACATCTGAGGATTTCTGGGGTTCTTTCTCTATGCAAACAAGTGCAGTCTGGTACATCTAAAAACAATGCGAGCCCAGGAATTCACAAAGGGAAGTCACATTTCATGTATTATACTATGTTTGCCTATAGTAGGCCTGAGTGACTTGTGGTTCAGTCACTCAGGAATCCTCCAACTGAAGATGATTTAGAAATTCCCTAAACTCACCATGATAGCTATAAATTTAGAGACTCTGATCTGAAACGAGACCAGTTCTTCAAATGTGTGCAGTGAAGTAAATTGAATCTATGTGTTAAATAAAGTCTTTATGTTTGACTACAAATGGAAATTTCTGCTCAGTATAAACTTACAGGTCACAAGGCAGGAATGATTATTTATTTCCAATATACTATCATGTTATAAATATTTGTTTGCATTTCTAAATAGCAAATTGATGTTAACCAATATATTTTCTTTAATATTTCAGAAACAAGCCTTTCTAGAGAAAAGAATGGCTTATCATTTACAAAAAATGCAAGAAAATGGCTTTAAAAGAGAAGAGATGGGAAAAAATACATTCGATTACAGAGAACAAGATAGAACAAATAGTGAATGTAAGAACATTAGAGCTGATATAGCTATGTTGAAAGTGCTTATCTATGTATTTATTTTTAAAATTCTCTTATAAAACTTTGTCTGTTTAAAATTTTTACCAGCTTTGTATCAGGCACAGTTTGGGTATTTTCTTATTACAGTTCAAGTTGAAAAGTAAAGATATATGTAAAAATTAAAACAAGCTAAAATAATTCTATAGAATTGTTCAGTAGACAAGCTTGCCTATACTGGAATTTTAACCAACTTCTTTAGATTTAAAATAACGGATTTGTAGCTAACAAACCTTTAAAAAGATGTGTGAAATATAATTGCTATTATATACCAACATAGTATTCTGCTATGAGTCAGCCAGAAAGAATAGTTGGTACCAGAGAAAAACAAAGTGAAGAAGAAAGTGAGGAGTTATAGAAGGAGGAAAAGTAGGAAAGGAAAAAAGAAAAAAGTGAAGGAAGTGAAGACAGTTTAAAAGAAGAATATCAAGTCATGAATTTGCTATGCTCAATGTCTACCAGTTTCTTTTTATATATAACATTGTAAGTTTATAGTGGGCTTTATTAAATTAATGATAGTAATTAAAAGTTCATAGCTAGAATGAAAAAATATAGACTTGAATTAATTATCTGTGACTATGTACTATCAAGGAAAAACATGATCATTTTCCATGCAGTTATCATCACAAGATCCCATCAGTCCCATTCTTGTCCCATTAATCCTGCTTCTAGGAAAGAATCTACACATTTCACGCCAAGAGATTATCAGCTAGTTTCCACTGGCTCTTATTTTTACTTACCACATATACATTTTTTAAATTGCTACCTAATTACACATAAAACTCTGTTCTGATGGTTTCTTCTCCTGAACCAAAAACTTAAATGTCTGAAGCTCAGACTTCTTAGGCAGTCATTCATTCCATTTATAGAGTACAACCCAGACCTACCTTTTTGACCTTATTTCACACTACTTCCTTGAATAAAAGCAACTATAATCTAGGAGTGATGTGCACACACCCTTGCGCCAAATTGCTAAAGTCCAAGTCCCGCTTTATCATTTTCTGACCATGTAAATAGCTTAGACAAATTATGTAACCTCCCTGATGTAACAGTTTCATCATCAGAAAACAAAGATAATATTCCAAAATAATTCCCATAAAGAGTCAAAAATTCTAGCCCATTGTAAGTACCCAATTTATTCATTGTCCAGTCAAATGAATCTACTGACCATTCTTAAAATACAAATTACCTTTCGTACTTCTATGCCTCCTTTTATTTAATTTTCTTAGCCTGGAATGACATGTTCACTGTCCATCTATTGAAATCTGACAATTCTTGGCCTACGGCCATGCCACCCTGAACAACCCCGATCCCATCTAATCTCAGAAGCTAAACAGGATTGAGCTTGGCTAGTATTTGGATGGGAGACCACCTAGGAAGACCAGGTGCTATAGGCATAAAAAATTTTAAAATTAGGAATTGTAAGCTCACAAGGTCCTTGCAATCTGTGAGGTCAACCAAGGGTTGCCTCACCTAAAAATGTATAAAATAAAATCTGACATTTCTTCAAGCTCCTCTGTAAATGAAACTTCACAAAGACTTTCTTAGTAACCCTAATTCTCTCCTTTGAATTTCTATAGTATTTTGTGTCATTCTTAATACACTTATTACATACTTCCAGCCATAATAATTTTAACTACCAGAGCACCTAGTACTGTATGTATGTATGTATGTATGTATGTATGTATGTATGTATGTATGAATGCATGTATGTACAGACTACATATATGTTTGCTGAGAGAACTAAACTAATTCAATCTATTCAGCTCACTGAGATAATGACAGCAATCTCATGCTTCAGAAATCACTTCAGTAACTATATACATCTTCAACTTTTAACTTTCTCATTTAATAGGAAAAGAATTTCAAGTAAATATTTTGAATATTTGTTACCTCAAATCCCCCTCTTTTGAAGAAACAGAATGTAAATGAATTTAATTTGCATTGTCAACTAACAGAAGAATACAAACATCTATTTCATAAATAAAACTGAATTATACGTCCATAGTAAGGTTGTATCTTCCATAAAGGAGATAGCTTCCAGAGGAACACAGAGAATGAGAGAAAGGAACTGTCAAGTGAATCTGCTCCAGTGGGGAGACAGACCACTTTTTCAGATTTTACATCTCTAATGAAAAAATCATTCAGCACACATGCGTGAAGATCCTTTACCTCCTAAATGGTTAGAAGCATGACTTATACAATCACCCCTATCATGAAGGAGGGCTATGAATTTGATTGATTATGCTAGGCTGTAGGACACATCCAAGAATTGTAATAGTCACTGTTGGCTGGTATACCCAGCCAGTAGCTATGTTGGTATGCATCCCCACAGACAGAAAATGACACTTTACAGTAGAACTGGGTGTAGCTTTTTCTCTTTGCCAGAAGAAAATTCTGTCTCTCCAAGAATATTGTTTAACTTAAAGGGATAATGTTTCAAGAGGAAGTATCTTTCTTTCCATTTCACATCTCTCCATCTTCTCTAATACTTTTCACAATCCCACATACAAATTAACATATGGCATAATTCCTCTTGGGCATGAAAAGATAGTCTATATTGGGTAATTCCATCATCACCATTATTAAAAATAAATGTTTTATTACATTTCTTTAAGATCCTTCTCTAAAGAAGAAAAAGAAGGTTTATGATGATATAAAATTAATTTATCCTGCTGATGAGCCGAAAGCAAATAAAGGAGTACAAGGTAATTGAATATTGTGATAAGGAATACTAAATAAAATTTAGGAAAAGACTGAGTTTAGACAGCCTCTTTTGTTTTTGTTATTAAATGACTGATTAAGAGTGATGCTTAACAACAGTGATACAACCTCTATTGCTTTCAAGAATTTGATCTCTAGATATTGATTTTGCATTGTAAACTTAACATTGTATCATCATTTTAGAAAAATTAAATGAAGGGTCTATTTCTGTTAAATGAGTAGTACATGAAAACTTACAAATTGCAAAATAATTTTATAATGTTCATAATGATTCTAGAAAACTCTAAGTAGGTCAGAAAGTATGTTAACTCTAAAATCACCATGAGCTCTATTGAAATTATCACTTTATTCTTTATCTCATATTATCTCATACTGTGTTACTTCATGTTATCTATTAGAGGTCACTGGATTAAATGAGAAACTGAAATGATAGCATAAAAATCCTCTAAATATTATACTATCAAAAGTATAAGCCTATTTAAAATTGAACAATATGAAACTCCTCTTACTATTAAATTTTCAAGGAAAAATTAAAGTATGAAAAGAAGTCAAAAACTCTTCCTCCCTAAGTGTGTAATTTAATTAGTCAGTCTCATCAAGGAACAGAAACCTGGGAGGAACAGGGTTGACTTAGCTGAAGCTGTCTTTTACTCTCAGGACCAGTGAGGTTGAGTTCATTCAACTGTAAACTTTATGAATCTTATTTTTTAAATCCAAAGATTTTTGTATAACACACTAAAGAGTTCTTACAACACACACAATTATGACAATACCAGCCCCATATCTACTAAAATGTATACAATAAAACTAAATTTCTAGTTTTTAAATCAGTTATTACAGAAGGTCACAGAATAATCTTCTAAAACTCTAATGTTTAATACAGCACAGACTGGTCTTACTGATGTTAAAAAACCTCAGTGGTATGGGTAGAAAGGATGGTAGATGGAAAATATTGTTTTCAGCCTCACCAGGTTAGCAGTCTATCTGTGACAACTGTCCAGAGATCAGACCTATACATTTAAGCATAGCTGAGAAACATATTCTGATAAAAGATGAAAATTCTGAAACTATATTGATATGTACAAAGGAGAATTATATCTATATCTACCCTCCACTTTAAGAAAGTAGCATGCAAATCATTTCTTTTTTGTGAATTTCAGAAATGTAGTGGCACCACATTATGTATTATAAGTTCTCCTCTTTCTTATTCATCATCATCAAAACTTCCTAGTTTCCATTTTATCATCAAACCATGAGTGTGAGCTTGTATAGTATACATTTTGTATACAAGTCTTTTTCAAATATGTGATTTGCAAACATTTTCTGTCAATCTGTGACTTGCCTTTTCATTTTCTGTTTCATTGATCAATCTACGTGTTTATCCTCTGCTAATACTGTACTGTCTTGATTATTGTAGACTTTTATTGTCTTAAAACCAAGTATAATTCCACCAACTTTATTTTTTTTCTTCTTTAAAAATGTATGGCTATTTTAATTCATTTGCCTTTTTCATATAAATTTTATAATCAGCTTGTGCACTTTCAGTTGCTTTAACACTATTGAGTTTTACTGGCATCTTTGAAAAGATCAAGTGACCGTATATCAATGGACATAATTCTGGAAATTCTGTTTTATTGATCTGCTTGTTCTTATGTAGATACAGTATTATCTAATTACTTTAGGTTTATAATGTTTTGAAATTTGGCAGTTTGAGTTCTCCAACATATGTTATTTTTCTAGGTTGACTTAGGTAGATGAAGGCCTTTGTATTTCCATAGAAATTTTCAAACCAGCAAGCAATTCCTACAACACAGTCTGCTGGGATTTTATTTGGGTTCACCTTTCATTTTTTTTCTTTGCTGGCTAGGACCTCGAGGATGGTGTTGAGCAAAATAGTGATTGTGTACATCCTAATCTTGTTCCAAAACTTAAGAGAAAGGGATTGATGTAAATTATGATATTGCCTCTAGACATTTGAAGATAGCTTTCATCAAAGAAAGGACAGACCTTCATATCCTTAGTGTACTAAGAGGTTCTATCATGAATAGGTATTGAATTTTATCATATTTTTTCCTGTATCTTTGAGATAATCTAAATTTTGTCCTCTTTTCTCCTCTTTTTGTGGTGAACAACTTTGACTTATTTTTAAATGTTAAACCAATCCTGCATTCTTAGAATAAACTTCACTTATTCATTATGAATTATCTTTATTATAAATTATTAGTTTCAGCTTATTTTTAAATAATTTTTATACCTTTATTCACAGGAAATATTGATTGAGATTTTCTTTTCTTATAATAACTTGTAATGACTTTGGTATTTGGGTGATCTCGGTCTTAAAATATGATTTGAGAGAGGCTTTCATTCCTCTTCAACTTTTTGGAAGAGTCTGTGCAGAATTAGTGTAATTTTGTCTTAGATATTTGGTATACTTCAGAAGTGAAGTCACTTGAGACTGGAGTTTGCTTTGTGGAACTGTTTTTAACTACATATTTAATTTCTTTAATAATTATAAGGATCTTCATATTATCTATCTACCCATGAATGAGATTTGGTAGTTTGTGTTGTTCTAGGAATTTGTCCCTTGCATGTAATTTTTAAAAATTATTACCATATATTTTTTCATAGTATTCCTTTCTTATTATTTTTAGTATATTTAGCATTATTATAGTTTAGTATCTAAAAACTCATTGTACTGTTAACTAGAAATTTGTGTCTTCTTTTTTTCCTGATAAATCTGGCTTATCACTTTTTGAACTCTTCAAAGATCCAGCTGTTAGTTTCATTCTCCCTGGTTTTTCTATTTCTTTGATTTTTACTGTTTTACCCTTTCCTTTGTTTTTCTTACTAAGTATTGACAAGATATAGAAGAAATGAAATGCTGATACAATGCTGAATAGTATATGAAATGGTAAAACCACTTTGGGAAACAGTATGTTATTTTCTAAAAGTTAAATACATACCTACCATATGATCCAGTCATGTCATTACTAGTTATTTACCCAATAGAAATGAGAAAATATGTCCATACAAACAGTTACACATGAATGTTCATAAAGCTTTAGTTGCAAGTGCCCAAAAATGGAAGCAACCCAAATAGGTGAGTGGATAACATATTGTGACATATCCATATAATGAATACTTCTCAGGAATTAAAAGAAACAAATTATTAATACATGTGACATTATGTTGAAGTGAAGAAGCCAGGCCAAAAAAATTAAAATAAAAATAAAAGAGAGAGAAAGAGAAAGAGAGAGAACATACTGTATGATTCCATTTATACAAAATTCTGTAAAATTCAAGTTAATGTTGTGTGAGAGGTGCAGGACAGTGTTGTCAAGGGGTGGGAGAAGAATGATAGATGAATTGCAAAAGTGAATGAGAAAGCTTTGAGTGGATTGAAAATGTTATTTGGATTGTAGTGATGGTTTCACAGTTGTGGATATTTAAAATTGATAAAACCTTTCAATTTAAATAAGTACAGTTCATTGTATTTCAATTATACTTCAATAAGTTGTTTATTTATAAAAACTGCAATGTTTCTCTTTCATTTACTTTTAGACCCCGCAGCAAATGCTATTCATCTGTCTCTAGGTGGTTCAAAGAATGTTGTCAAAAAATCAGCAGCTCCAGTTTTTCAATCAGATGTGTATAATGGTACTGAACAAAAGGTATAAAATTGTCTCAAACTTTGGTGAGGTGATTATTAATTTATCTAGTTTATTTTCACTTCTGGGAACTATCTCTTTCACTGCTAGCATGGTACTGATTGGGTAGGATATTAGGGTCTATTCATGAGAACTGATCACTTTCTCTGAAAGAGTTAAGTTACTTTTGTGCTAAACTCACTATGTAATTTAGGAGAAACTAATGCAAACAAACATTTAGCAATTATAATAAGAGCTAATATTTATTGATCATCTACTGTTGGCCAAGCCCTGTGCTAAGCAAGAAGGAAGGAAAATGAAGGAAATTGGGTCACATAGGGTACAAAGATGAATAAGACATAATCACTTGAGGACTCATTGTCTAATGTGCCAGACAGGCATAGTTAAATGTTATAATAAAATGAGAGTATGTGGTGATAAATTTTATTTTGATTCTAAGAAATGCATTCATTAAGCATTAGATTGGACTGGACTGGACTGGACTGGACTGGACTGGATTGGATTGGATTGGATTAAATTGGGTTGGGTTGGGTTGGGTTGGGTTGGGATGAATTATATTTCCTTGAAACAAATTAAATGGTTCTAAACTTTTAGGACCAACCATTTGCTTTAAACAAAAGTGGAAGGGTGGAAGAGGAACAAGTTTGTACAATGCTATATATTGAACTCAGTTTTGGACTCATTAAATTTGAGATCACTGTGAAAAGTGTCTTAGGAGACAATCTTCAGGGGAGAGTTAGGGGGGTAAAGGGAAAAATAAATTTGTATTTGGTTGATAGAAGGCAAAATCTTTTTCAGAAGTACAGCTACCAATGACTGTTTATTTCTTTAATGTTTTACCATGTAGAAAGATGGAGTGACAACTAAAAAATCAAGTACTTACAATGATAGAGGTGAGAAAATGAAAGATATAATTATTTTGTTATTAAGTACATAAGTATGGTTTCATCATAGTTGTTAAAGCTGTTTTACCTAATTATAAAAATCATAGTTATTTTAGAAAATAAAATGTGATATAAAACTGTTTATGAATACAAATATTATAATTAGCCCAAATATTTGAGTGATTACTTGATGAGTATGGCTTCTGAAATTTACAAACTGTGGAAAAATTAGGGTACATGCTGTGGCTGTGTATAGTGATAAGTAGAGTAAATTACTGATATATTGTAGTTCAGTAGGTTACAATAAAGAAATCTGTCCCCCAAAAATGTCCCTATGGGAAACACTGCCATCAGTTCCCCATAAACAATATTTCCTGTTTCCCATATACCTTTGAGTGGAATGTAAGTTTTATGTGCCTTGTTGGAGTTCTGGAAGTCACTAAAAAACTCTCATATGTATCCTACATAAGCACATGAAAAATACCAGACTCTATGGTCAATGACCACCACAAATTTAATATAAAATCAAATTCATAATCTTCCTGATCCTTCTATTTTTATCCAGGAACAACAATATGAGTTATTTTTGACTCTTCCTCTCTTGTGTCAGCATTCAAAAGCTGCTACTATCTGTCTAATCTACCTTCTTAATTTATTTTGCTCTCTCCTCTTCTCCATGCCCACAGCTTCTGCCTTTGTTTCCTTCATTCTTTACTATTTCAGTACCCCTCCTCCAATCTCATTTTCCTTTTTTTAATTCTGTTTTTAATCCATACATTTACTGTAAAATCAATCTCTCTAATACACAACTTTGGTTATTCCCCAATTCAAGTCATTAGAAATTTTCCACTGGAGACTGAACAAAATGCATTCGCTTAATTTTGGCCATGGTCTGTGGTCAGTTACAGGGATTAAGCTGGCATAACATTAAATAAATTAGGAGCAGAGGTTAAGGATTTCAGACTTGTCCTTGAGAGTTGAATTACTGGAAATTTGTAGGAATGAACATCAAAAAAGGTCATGGTGTTCTTTAAGATACTTCCTTTGCTCAAATAAATCCTCTATTATTGTAATCCAGTGATTGTAGCAGCTCAGCAGATGGAATATGGGATCAATTCTATTCATTAATATTCACCCTTGTTCCAACAATATTATCATCTCACATCTAAAAGAATTTCTTTTTTCTCTAGGAGCTATGAACATCTCAGCGCAAGAGTCAGTTATTTCACCTTCAACTTCACCCACAAGAAATTTTCCCAGATGTTCACATTCTTCTATATGTCATACAAAAGATGAGGTATATAATATTTCTTTTGCCCCAAATGCAAATAGAATAAATGAGGTACCATCTTATGATCATCACCGATATATAAAAAAATTTCATTTATAAAGTGACCATACAATACAGCTTTATTCCTTAAAATTAATCATGCCTAATAATATTTTAATAGGCCTAGGATAGTCTTCCTAAATATAGGCTATGATATAGTAGTTCACAGTACGTACCTGAAGCCCTAAGAGGAAGTATCATTGGGCTTCTTTGATTGGGCTTTGTCTAGTACTCATGGATTGTTCAGAGACAGCCAGACTATCACTCCCCATTCCCTTTTGACCTGTGATCAGTTACCTGCTATTGGAAAGTTGCCAGCAAGGATTCAGGGTACAGCTTCTGGATATAACATAATTTTTTTCTCAATGGCTTGCCAACTTGTTATTATAAAAGTCAAAATCACATCTTCCATTCTATTTGTAGCACAGTATTAATTGATTCAACTGTGCCTTAAAAGTTAACATGGTTTTAAATAGATTTTGATAAACTGGAAATTTACCAATTTCTTTCCAAATGAATTCTACTTGATTAGAGTAGAAAGTGTCCTCTACTGCAGTGGTCCCCAACCTTTTTAGCACCAGGGACCAGTGCTCCTATGAGCAGTTAATGCCTGAAGAACTGAGGTGGAGCTGGTATGGTGATGCTAGTGCTGGGTGGCTGTAAATAGAGATGAAACAGGCATCTGTCCTGCTGTTCACCTCCTGCTGTGTGGTGCAGTTCATAGCAAGCCATGGATGGGTACCAGTCTGTGGTCCAGGGGGTGGGGACCCCTCCTTTAATGCATAATATACAGCAGACTGTGTTATGCATAACTCCTAAAATGTAGTATGTTTACCATAATATACCTCGCTATAGTAGAGTTTTATTATAAACATTTTACATTTCAGTGTTCTTGTCAATATCGCATTAAGTATGCTGAGTCAGAAAAAGAATTAACAACTTTGACATTTAATGTTCTAATATTTCCCAACAGTTCTCAAAGGCTATGTCCTTTACTAAAAACAAACAAATAAAAACAAAAGGAAAACTTTAAATACAGTGTCTAAATTTTATTATTGACCTTTTTTGGGTAATGTGTGTATTATAAAATTTGTCATCCACATTGATCTCAAATGAGCATCAAATGTCCACAAATATCTAATTCATTATGAGAAATAGCATTTTATTATGAGAAGTATTCATCCTGTTTCTAACACGTTATATACAGGCAACTATCGTCAGAAAATGTATTTCTGGTGGCCTTTGATCACCTCTCAGATCTGGGAAGAAAAGTCTATTGCACTGGATTTACCTCCCTGAACAGGTTGAGTTCTTGGACAAGTCTAGAGAGCAATATCCCTATGTATTCAGAAAACCTGTTCTCTGTCTTCCAGCTCTACTTAAATTTTTCTATGTTGTTTGCTTTGATTAAAAACAAACAAACAACCACCAAAAAAAACTATCCTTTTGCCCCATTGAGTTGATTAACTTCCTCACTGAGTGCACTCCACAAATAGTTAATTTTAGAATACTGGTACATACAATTGTGCAGAAAAACTTTAACATAGCAGGCTTGAGATTGCTGTCTTTGGAAGGTCCTGCTTGCAAAGTTGGCCTTTGGCTAGTGTTTGGGAACTTGGCTTTTCTAACATTCCCTAATGGATATGTAACTTTTTCTAACTGAATGGGTGGGACAATATGCCTAGACTCTGCAAGCAATGTAATTTTTGCTAACCATCTGATTTCCTTTTGGGAGGCTGGAATTTTGGTATACACTAAGGTAGGGAATATCTTCATGACCAGCCTTCAATAAAAACCTTAAGTGCTAAGTTTCTAATAGATTTTCCCTGGCAGACACATTGCACACATATTTCTGTAATTCAAATTGCTGGAGAAAAGAGCATGCTCAAGCAAATCTTCTCACAGGAGAGAGAAAGTATAAGGAAGACTGTGCATGACTTTTCCCGACTCAGCCTGTATCTTTCCCCTTACTTATTTCCCATTATTATCCTTCAGTGTGTCTTTTTATTGTAATGAATCTTAGATGTGAGTACACATGTATTCTGAGTCCCATAAGTCAACAAATCACCAAATGTGTTATAGTCTTGTGGACCTCCTAGGATACAACTATGAAATTTTGAATTCTATAAATAATAGATGTAATATAGATATCACAAAAAGTATTTACTTCTTAAACATTTCATTTAAGGGAAGTTCTCAAAATCTTAAATTTCTATATTTTGTATATATGTACACATAAATATATACTTATATACATATTATACATAATATATATAAGTTGATGCTCAAATTCTGAGGAAGAAATCCTTTGAATATGTTTGTTTTGTATGAATTATACAGAAGGAGATACATAATGACTGTGGTGAAAGACAAAACAAGAAATCAAACTACCTCCATCAATCAGGTAAACATTAGAAACAGCTACTGAATAAATTATACAATCTTCTAATTCATTCTTTCAAATAACATTTATTGAGCTCCTGCTTCATGCCAGGTATGGTGATAAATATTGAACAAAGAAAAACCATGGTTCTTACCCAGGGATGTTACAGTGAAGTGAAAAGATACTCATGCCAATAACCACAACCCAATATGAGTGCAACAAAGACAAAGGTGTGCTTACAAATTAGAGCAAGTATAGAGAAGACTGTGCTTAGGTCTACTTAAGGTAGTCAGAGAGGCCTTTGTAGAATAGACATGCTTAAGACAACGAATGAGAAGGAATTTTCTGTTTTGAGAAAATTAACACTTTTTTAATGTCATTTGTTTTCTTTCTTTGAACACTGAATGCCTTTCCATTTCTTTAGAAGATATCTTGAATATTGTTTCATAACATATATAATGGATACTACATATAAATATGTGTGATATAGCAAATATATCAATTCTGTGCTCTAGTTTATTCCTAAGTAATTTTTGCATTTTTATAAAGTATATTTTCATAGTCCTATGTAGGTTTCTAATGCTAGAGAAACACTAAAAAGTTATCTTGTATCTTACCTCACTAAAATTTTATTAATTTTAATATTTTTGCTAATATCTTGTATTTTCTTGATAAAAAATTGCTTGAGAATTAAAAAAAAATCCCCAGTGTCGTACTCATTTTAATGTCTTGTCTCAATACAATTCCTAGAACTTCCAATATTAAGTAGCATAGTAGTTAATGATATGCCTGTTAAATTCTGGGTTTTACTTAGAATAGTTTGGTGTTTTGCCTTTTAAGATAGTATTCATTGTCATTATGGTAAATACATCCTGCAGTCTTTATAGTGTCTGTTTTTATCTTATTTGAAATTTTATGGCTGAAGATGAACTTTTGAATTTCATTTTATAGATGAAACTATATGAATTTTATGAAGTATTTTCTATCACCTATGAATATACTATGATTTTTTTCTCCTTTATAAGGATATTGATAGTTTCCATCATATACTATCTTCCCATTTCAGAAATAAATTGTGCTTGTCGGTATAATTATTTATATTTTTCAAGTTGAACTAAAACATATAATCAAAAAGACCACAAAATTATATACAGATGAATGAATTATCATAAAGCAAAACACCCACACAACCAGCAGTGATAGAAAAACAGAACCTTGAGAATCTTATGGAATCCCTCACTGTACCCACTCCCATCAATATTCTCTCTCTCCCCAAATGCTATAATTAGCTTGATTTCTTTAAAGGATGGTGACTTCCAAAGCAAGGACATGGTATTTAAATTTCCTTTAATTTCTCCCAATAATTTTCATACTTTTCTCACAAGTATATTTCATTAGATTTACTTCTAGGAACTGATTTTTTATATTTCAAATAGTATCTTTTAAAACTTCATTTATGCTCATTAATACTCTAATGAAATGCAACTAAATTTTCTGTATTAATCTGCAATGAGCTGACTTTAATTATTATTCCTAATATTTTATCTGCAGATTATTTTAGATTTTCTATATAAATAATAGTGTTTTCTATGAATGTCAGCTTTATTTATTTCTTTTCAATCCTGTACCTATTTTTTGACTTCTTAAACTGTCTAGGCCCACCAGTGTGTGTTTAATAAGGCATTCTTTCCTTGGTCCCACTCTAAAAAAAAAAACATTTAGTAATTAGGAAGGATGCCTGCCAATTTTACTTTTAGGTCTCTCTTAAATTATTAGGAAAGTCTTCTTAAGTTCTTAACTTGCTAAGAGCTTTAATTATGAACGGATGTTACATTTTTGTTCAATTGGATTTTGTTTTTGTTTTATATCTATTGAGATGATTTAATGACTGTTCTTTTTTATTCTGTTAATTTTATTGATTTTTAAAATACTGCTATAAACTTTTATTACTTTAAATAATAATCATTTGATCATTATGTATGCTTTTTTTTATATACCTGGATTCAATATGGCCATGTTTTCTTTTACATTATTGCTTCTGCAGTGATGACAGCAACTGGACTAAAATTTTCATTTTTCATAATGTTTTTTTTTTTTCCACATAAAGGTTGTGTTATCCTCTAAGTATCTAATCTTAATTCTCTAGTGGAAGAGCTAGAGAGAATATTGGGTTAATTTTTTCTTTAAAGGTTTTGTAGAATTTGTTGGTAAAGTTACCTGGACTAGCAGTTTTCTTTTTTAGGTATCTTTTAATCACAATTAAAAATTTTTAAATATATGATTATTTAGTTGTTAGTTCTGATAAATTCTCTCTTTCTAGAAATTGACCAGTTTGTTTTCAAATGTATTATTATAAAATTATTCATAAGATCTCATTTTACATATATATTTCCTATATTATTTTAACATTTTAGTTAAAATTAAAAATACTCAGAAAAATGCAAAGTTTTGTATTTAATAGACAATCACAAAGCATACAAATCTATGTAACTTCAGATATGAACACCAAATATAAAATAATCCACATAGCAAAAGCCCCAGTTCTTTCCCTTGGAAATCAAAATATCCTGCCTCCTTCTCAAGATAATCATTCTCTTGATTTCTACTATAATGGATTAGTATTGCCTGTTTAAATGGAATCATTATGTTATGTTTCTGCTGCTTCTCTCAATACTAAATTTCTGAGATTCATCACTATCTTTGTATGTAGTTGTAATTCATTTTCACTGTTGTTTTGTTGTATAGTTTATGAACTATACAATAATTTATTCCATTGTTCATAAATATTTGGATTTTTCCAGATATGAGAAATTCTTTATGAACTTTCTAGTACATTTGTGTATGTGAGAGCTGGAGTGGGAAAGGGAGTGGGGTCAGGAGATTGCTCTATGGATATGAGCCATTAGGTATGTAGTATATACGTGTAGTATATACATGTTTAATTTTAGTGGATAATGCTCAAAAATTTTCCAAAGGGGTCTCATCATAAACTTTTATCAGCTAAAGTTAGTGAGAGTTCTTGTAATTCCATATCCTTTTCAACACTTTTGTATTTGAATCTTTAATTTCTACCATTCTGGTAAGTTGGTATCTCATTGAGGTTTAAATTAACATTTTCTCTTATTAATAGTGAAGTTGCACATATTTATTGGCTCTTTGGATGTTTTTTGAAGGTTTTACTTATTTACTTTTCTATCATATTGTGTCTCTGTTTTTTATTGATTTGTTAGCAAGTTTTGTTGTATTCTAAATATTGAATTCTTTGTTGGGTATAGGGATGTGATTATATTCTCACTATATGCCTTTTTTTTTTTGTCTCTTTAATTGTGGATTTTGAAGAACCAGTTATCATTCAAATTATCTTTGATTTCTGATTAATTATCTATGTGTCCTGTGGAAGAATGTTTTTCTAGCCAACATTAATAAAGATATTTCTTTTTCTTTTTTATTTCTCTTGTGGGCAAATTCTAGTTATGCAATATATTATCAACTATTGTTACTATGCTATACATTAGATCCCCAGGCTTTATTCATGCTATAACTAAAAGGTTGACTCTCTACCAATTTCTCTGTATTTCCACATGCCCCCAGTTCCTGGCAACCACCTTTCTACTCTCTGTCTCTATGAGTTGAACTTTTTTTTTTAAATTTGTCTTTGTCTGACTTATTTCAGTTAGCATAATATCCTCCAGGTTCATCTATGTTGTCACTAATGAATTTCCTTCTATTTAAGGCTGAATAATATTCGTGTGTGTGTGTGTGTGTGTGTGTGTGTGTGTGTGTACCTGTATATATGTACATGCATTACTTTTTATTTAAGCACTTATTTGTCAACAGGTACTTAAATTGTTTCTATACCTTTGTTACTGTGAATAGTGCTGCAGTGAACATGGGAGTATAGATATAACTTCAAGATAATGATTTTATTTCTTTTGGATATATACCCATAAGTGGAGTTGCTAGGTCATATGGTAGCTTTAACTTCCTGAGAGTGCTCCATACTGTTTTCCATTATACCAGTTTACATTGCCACCAACAGTGTATGAGGATAACATTTTCTCCACATCCCCACCCCATTGTTATTTCTTATATTTTTTATAATGAACATTCTAACAGGTGTTAAGTGATATCACATTGTTTTTTTATTTACATTTCCTTTATTAGTGATGTTGAACATTTTGTCACGTACCTGTTGTCGATTTATAGATTTAATTTAAAAAATGGCTTTTGAGTTCTTCACTTAATTTTTTAATTGCATATTTTGGATTTTCTTTTTTTTCTTTTATATTTTTTTGCTATTGAGTTGTAACCTTGTGTATTTTGGATGTTAATAACTTGCCAGATGTGTGGTTTGCAAATATTTTATCCTGCTCCATATGTTGTCTTTATATTTTGTTGATACCTTTCATTGCTGTGTAAAAGCTTTTTAGTTTGAAGTAATCTTACTTATTTTTGCTTTTTTTTTGCCTTTATTTTGGTATCAAATCCAGAAAATAATTGAGAAGATCCATGCCAGTAAGATAACCCCCAAAGTTTACTTTTAGGAGTTCTACAATCTATAATTTCAGATCTTATGTTTGAGTTTTTGATTCATTCTGAGTATATTTTTGTGTATGGTGTAAAATAGGGGTCCATTTCATTTTTTGGCATATAACTTGTTCTCCAGTTTTCCCAACACCATTTACTGAAGTAATTCTTTTCCCTATTGAATGTTCTTGGCTCCTTTGTTGCAAATTATTTGAAAAAAAATATATGTATATATACAAATATGTATACACACACACGTGGTATTAGCATTAAAATAGAGAGTGTGTGTGTGTGTGTGTGTGTGTGTGTGTGTGTGTGTGTAGCAAATTGTAGCACTGCTTGTTTTATTTTGTGAAAGATGCAATGGGAATTTCCATAGGTAGTGCACTGAAATTATAGATCACTTTAGAGAGTAAGGGCATTTTAACAATATTAATTCTTCCTTACCACAACAAGAGATATCTTTCTGCTTATTTGTGTCTTAGATTTCTTTCATTAATGACTCTTATTTTTCAGTGTACACATCTTTCATTCTCTTGGTTAGAATTTTTCCTAAGTATATTATTGTCATTTTTATTATTTTTTTTATTACAGTTAACATTCACTATTATTTTATATTAATTTTAGGTGTACAACATAGTGGTTAGACAAATATATCACAATTTACAAAGTGATCTGCCAATTATTGTAGTGCCCACCTGGCACCATACATGGTCATTACAATATTATTGACTATATTCCTTAAACTGTATTGACTTGACATCCCCATGACTATTTTGTAATTACCAGTTTGTACTTCTTAACCCCTTCACCTTTTTCACCCAGCCTCCCAAAACAACCCTCCAACCTGGAAATCATCAGTTTGTTCTCTGTATCTATGAACCTGTTTGTTTTGTTTGTTCATTAATTTTGTTCTTTAAATTCTATGTATAAGTGAAATCATGTGGTATTTGTCTGACTTATTTCACTTAGCATAATACCCTCTAGATCCATTTATATTATCTCTAATGGTAAGATTTCATTTTTATTATGGCCAAGTATTATTGCCTTTATATGAACCACCTCTTCTTTATCCAATCATCTATTAATGGACACTTAGCTAGCTTCTATATCTGGGCTACTGGAAATAGCACTATAGTGAACATAGGGATGCATATATATTTTCAAATTAGTATTTTAGATTTCTTTTGATAAATACCCAGAAGTGGAATTGCTGGGTTATAAGGTAGTTCTATTTTTAATTTTTTTGTGGAACCTCCATACTGTTTCCCATACTGGCTGCATCAATTTGCAGTGCCATCAAAATTCCACGAAGGTTCTCTTTTTTCCACATCCTTGCCAACACTTGTTTGTTGGTTTATTAATGATAGTCATTCTGACAAGTGTGAGGTGAAATATCATTGTGGTTTTAATTTGCATTTCCCTGATGATTAGTGAGATTGAACATCTTTTTTTTATGTCTATTTGCCATCTATATGTCCTCTTTGGAGAAATGTTATTTAGGTCCTCTGCCCATTTTTTAATAGGATTTTTTTCTGGTGTTGCGTTGTATGAGTTCTTTATAAATTTTGGATATTAATTCTTTATCAGATGTATCATTGAAGAATGAATATAAAGATGTAAAAGAATTGTACTTAAAAATTATAAAATGTTTAAAGAAAGAAATTGAAGAAGATACAAATAAATTGAAGCATATTCCATGTTCAAGGATAGGAAAAATTAACATTGAAACGTCCATACTACCTAAAACAATCTATAGATTCAGTTCAATCTCTATCAAAATGTAAATAGAATTTCTCACAGAACTAGAACAAATAATCCTAAAATTTATATGGAACCAAAAGGACCCCCAGTATCCACAGCAATCTTGAGAAAGAAAAACAAAATTGAAGGTGTCATGCTACCTGAAATCAAGCTATTCTACAAGGCTATAGTAATCAAAGGTATGGTACTGGCATAAAAATAGACACATAGATCATTGGCATAAACCCACACCTATCTGGTCATTTAATCTATGACGAAGGTGGCAAGAATATACAATGGAGTAAAGATAGGTTATTCAAGAAATGGTATTGGGAAAAATGGACACTTACATGTGAAAAAATGAAATTGGACCACCTTCTTATACCATATACAAGAATAAACTCAAAATGAATTAAAGACTTAAATGTAAGACCCCAAATTAAAAAACTCCTAGAAGAAAACATAGGCAGTAAATCCTCTGTAACTACTGATTACAAATTTCACTGCCTTCACCTTAGTCAAAAATGAAATTCATATTTCTGTGCTGGCACAGAGATAAGGATAGAGTGTTCTTCACCTTGTTAACTGTATTTCAAAATTGTGGGATTTTTGTTTTGTTTTGTTTTTTTTATTCATTCTAGTAATGATAACTGCCTTAATACTATACATATTCCTATGAATACAGCTCAGAACTGTACATTTTAATGCAACTTGTTCTGCTTTTCATCAGTTTATACACAGATTTTACTTTCCCTCTTAAATTCCCCTTCAATGTAACAGTTATGTGAATGTATATTTCTTAATTTTCACTAAAAATAATTTTGGTAGCATTCGTATTCTTCTTAATTTCTTTTAATTTGCATCAGAAAATATAGCCTATAAATCTTTTTTCATTGAAGTTAAACTTTCTTCATAGCCAAATATGTATTGATATTTTTAAATGTTCTAAGAATATACTAAAACATGTCTCTTCCTTGTTTGAGAGTTATAAGGTTCTAATTGATGTATAGGTCATCCATAAAGTATTGCAACTATTCAGTTCTGCCATGGTAGCTGGAAACCAGCCATAGATAATAAGCAATAAATGGACATAATTGTGAGTCTTCCATCAGATTTGCATCTAAGAATGTAAAGCATTTTGATTGCTAGGCCCTTCTTAAGTGAGTTTTTCATTTTCTCTACTTGGTCATGTTTTTTATTTAACTTCAGCTATTAGATCTATGTATTAGCAGAAAACCAGTAAGTAAAAGAAACAACTATTTCTTCATAAAGGGGACAGAATGAATAGATTAGTAATTATCAAGCCCTCCTCCAAGAGAAAGTGAATCTCTCTGCTCCTAACCTCCCCCAGGTATAATTTGCAGCCCTCTTTTTTTTCTTCTGGGCCGAGCAATACAGTCTACCAGTGGGGCTTCCCTCCAGGTCCTCTCAAAGTAAAGTTGTATCTCAGTCCCTCACCTTCCTTGCCCTCTCTACATGAATTACTGTTGCCCCAGAACTATTCCTTAAACAGTCTATCCTCACTTGCTAATCTGGAATGTTATGTCATTAATGTTCAGATACCATAAATCTGTGGATCTGTTTTCAATTTCTCTATCCTGTTCCAAAAGACCAGTTTGTCTGTCATTGCACTAGTATCACACTTTTGATGATTCTTAAGATTTTGAGATCAACAAGGGTAAAACATCTCACACCCCTGCCCCAGCTGCTACCACTTCTACCACTTTCTTATTATTTTCCGGGAGTACCTAGGCTAATTCTCATCCTACTTCCCTCCATATATATACATATATATATATTTTTTTTTGAAATTGACCTACTCATCTCTCTCCTTCACACACACACACACACACACACACACACACACACACACACACACACACACTGCTGAAGTGGTGATTAACATTGCATTAAAACTATAGATCAATATGAAGAGAATAGGTATCTTTACAATGCTAGTTCTCCCTATCAATGTAAATGATCTCTCACTCCATTTTATGAAAATTACATTTCTTTAAGTTTAGTAATTTTCTGCAGATAGCTCTTACATATAATTTGTTAAATTTATTATTAGGTACTTAATATTTCTGTTGCTATTTAAAATGGTATTTTACCAGTTGCCTCCTTAGTGCCATAAGCAGCGTGTCAGTCTCATAAAATGGTATGCTATCTAACTGCTCATTGCTAATATATAGAAATGTGATTGATTTCTGCATGATGATTATGTGTCTAGCAAACTTTCCAAATTCTCTAATTAACTCTTCTTATCTGTTGTGTGATCCTTTTGTTTTTTAATATAATCATGAAAGTTTAAGTTAATTTCTTTCTAATTTTATATTTTCAAATTGTTTCTGGTACTCATTCCATTTCTTGGGTGTACTTAAAAATAGTAAATAAAGTAATGAAAGTGAGCTTCCTGT
This sequence comes from Cynopterus sphinx, assembly GCA_030015415.1. Taxonomy (NCBI): domain Eukaryota; kingdom Metazoa; phylum Chordata; class Mammalia; order Chiroptera; family Pteropodidae; genus Cynopterus; species Cynopterus sphinx. The sequence continues at coordinate 171,075,395 of CM057379.1, forward strand.
CTTCTTTCCAATTAAAAAAAGATATATTTTTAAAATTATTTATCATTATATATCATGTTCACTGTAATATCTTGGTATATGATAATAAAAATGCCAGGTTAAGAAAATACCCTTCTATTTCTAATTTGCTAAATTTTCTTTATCAGTAAATGCTGATTTTTTGAAAATGTATTTTATGTATCTGTCAGACTGTATTTTGTTGTTAGAGCAACCAAAATGATTAAATCATTTTGCTTATCATATATTTATTCCTTATATATATTTAGATTAGGTTTTCCCATAATTTTTTTTTTTTAAGGATTTTAGCATCTAAGTTCTTGAAAAGAGGGAAGGAGTTGGGCTGCAATATTCATTTCTCATACTTTTCCTGGTTTGATTTTCATGTCAGGATTGCACTAGCTTCATGAGTTATTTTGCCTCTTTCTTTCTGGAAGTTTCTAGAGTTGAAATTATGTATTCCTTGAATGTTTGGTAGAAATTGCTGTCAAAATAATTAACCTGCCCTTGGCTCTCTTAGCGAGGAAAATTTTAAACTATGAATTCAATTACTTTATTAATTCAGAACTTTTCACATTTTCTATTTCTTTTCAAGTTTTTGGCAAGTTATGCTTTCCCTGGAAATTTATTCATCTAAGTTTTCAAATTTATTGATAAAGTCTTCATATGTCCTATACACACAGATCAGATAATTACAAGTATGCCTAACAGTAAAAAACATATACTCTGATCCCAGACTACCTACCTAAGTTGAATTCACATTCCAACACTTAAAATTTATGTTTGGCCAGTTTATTTAACTTTATTCTTTAGTTTTTCCAACTATAAAATGAGAATAATAATAGTACATAGTTCATGTGATTGCTATGGCAATTCAATAAGTTAATATTATAAAGTGTTTAGAACAATGTGTGTGATACTTAATTGGTAAGATTAATAATAATTGGTAATCTTAATACGTAATAGTTTTGAATGTTCTACAACACTTGGTGTACAATACTTTTGCTCTTTTCTAAATTATATCTAAATTTCAATTTTGTTATTTTGTATTCATAAATTTTTTGTTTTTAAATTTTAAGCATATTAGATTTCTAGTTTTCTTTTTGTTACTGATTTCTAATTTAAATATGTGAAAAATTGTTCTATTGGTTTGTCACATATGATTTTTTAAATGTTCTGTGTGGTTGAAAAAAATGAATGTTGTCAATAGAGAGTTCAATGTTCTAAAATTTTCCATTTAACCGAGGTGTTTAATTGTTCAGTTCTAATATTCTATACACTTACTTTTTTTAAATCTCTTTTGTTTTAAAAATTAATGGAAATGATGATAGTTCTCAATATTTCTCCATGTGGTTCATTTTTGCTTTTTATTTGTTGATCTGGGTTAATAGGCAAATGCAAGTTTATTTGGGGCATTGAGTCTTTTATTATTATACAGTGACCTTTATTGTAAGTGATGTTATTGTCATAAATTTAAAACATCTGATGTTAATATAGCTATATTAGCTTTCAATCTTAGTGTGTTTAGATATTTAAGTGTCTCGTGAAAACACTCTACCCATGGATTTTGTTTTATTTTCATTCTGTCTTACATTTTACTACTTTTAACTAAATTTATATTCACATTTATGTTAATTAAAAAATTTTGGAAGATTTTTACTGCCTCCCATGTTTTCAGTTCATTCTTTTTAATATATATTTTTTTTTGTTTCTCCTTTCTTGCTTTTAGAGTATTCAATTTTTAAAATCCAGTTTCCCCTCTACTGTTTTGGAAATTGTATGGTATATGTATATTTCTTTTGATAATTACCTTTAAATTTTAACATACTTAAATTAAAATTCAGACAGAATAACTTACTTTAAGTCATAATATCACATTCAACCAATAATGTAGTTTAAAATTTTATATATAATAGAAACCATTTTTCTTAAAGCATATCCACTTTTATAAATACCTTTTTAAAAAATTAAATTTAGAAATTTAATGAATGTATTTTGGGAGTAAACTCTTGAATTTTATATGATAAACTATATTTTACCCATGTTCTAGGATGTAATGATGGCTGGGTTTACAAGTTTCTGGGTACAGTATTTTTTCTTAGCACTTTAAAGATACTATTCTACTTAAATGTCCTTTTTTTTGTTCTGTTTCGTATTTTCTGTTTAAGGGATCCCTCTTCTCCTTCCCAGCTGCTCAATACACACTGCAGGCTGCTTTGATTTTTCCTTTGCTTTTTCCTTTGTTTTTTTTTAGTATACTATGATATGCAATTCTTGACAAGTTTGTTATTTTCTACATTGACTTTCATCTTTTTTTATTCCTTTTTTGTGAATCTCCAAATATAGCTGTGTGTGTATTAGATTTCTCTATATATACATACATATGTAATATATATATATATATATTATGAGACATTATATATATATATTAGACCTACTTTTCTTCTACATCTTTTAACAACTTTATTTTCCAATTTTCTATGTTACATTCTGGTTAATTTCTTCAAATTTGTCCTCCAATTTACCAATTCTCTCTTTGATTATATCTAATTTACTAATTTATCAATTTGATGTTTTTTTTATTATGTTAAACATTACATATAATTTCTGAATAGTTATATTTTAAATTTAACCGGACATTTTTGTATGTTCTTGTTCCATTTCTGTGTTTTCCAATCCCTTTTTAATATATTTAAACATGTAAAATGCTCTGGTTTAAAAAAAATGCCCTGATTTTATAATCTGTATGTGGTAATTTAAATCCACAGTTTTTGAGATCTAATTCTATGTATGTTGTTCTTTATTTTTTGCTAACAGGCATGGTGTTTTGTTTATTCACGTTTATCTGCGTGTGTGGAGATGGTGTTATTATTGTTCTATGTGAGCTCACTTTTGACAGAAATGTATTGTTGAGAATTCTGTATTTGGGTAGGATGTATTTATTACATTATAGAAACTCATCAAATTGAACACATTAAGTATGTGTTCTTTGAATATTAATTATACCTCAGTAAAGCTGCTAAATATCATATGTTTCTGCTAGGCATCTAGAAGAGCAATAAACACAGGTTCACTCTAAATTAATTTCTTACTTGGAATTTTATGGGCCATAGAGTAGATGTGAACCTCAAAGTCATATAAGAAAAAAAACTGTGATTATGAATTATAAAAAGAGATTTTTACTTTCTCTCTTTCATCCACAACTGAAGCCAAAACATAGTTTGTCTGTATTGCCTCTGTAGGATGCTTTTTGTTTTTTGAGGGAGGGCCAGTTCTTTCACAGAAGATGGAGGTTTTGTGGATCCAGTATATTTTTAGGGATTCTAAATTTTAATCCCTTATCTCATTTACCTGATGCCTTGTTTTACAGCATGTGACCTGCTATTAAGTTTGTAGTTATGGCCAATGCCCATAGGTTAGGCATCAGCTTCAATAATCCCTACCACTCAAAAATAATACCTAAAGGATGAGACATTAAAAAAAGAAGAATGAGGTGTCCTAGACAAAGGAAAAAGCAACGGCCCAGAGGCATGGAAAACATGGTATATTTAAGAAATTATGTTATTCTGTGTGTCTGGACCATAGAACGCATATGAAAGACTAGCCAGAGAAGTCACTGGACAGGTAGGAGAGAATATCAATTATATGTGTATTTTATGTCTTGCTTAGGAATTTGGACTTTATGTTAGAGTCTCTAGATACTTTTAAACATGGCAGTGACAACAGAGAATAAACCTACTAGAGGATCTTAATTACAATTTTACAAATCCTTGGGAAGCATACAGACTAATTATAATTTTCTTTTTCTGATAAATAGCACATCAGGCTCCTGCCACAGCCCAGGGTATTTTCCCAACTCATGTTTTCTCAAATCAGTAAGTATATATGAGAAAATTAATTTGTAATTATAAATTAATATTTTAATAATTACACGAGTTCTATTTAACAGTGAATGGTTATCTGGGATCCTCCATTCTTGTAGTTCTACTTGGATTCAGTGAAAATTATATCTTTTGAAAACTCTCAGCACTAAGCCTAAATTGTAAGGAAGACAACAAAGTCAATGTTCTTCTTCCTTCTCTATTTCCTTATCCGCATTCTGGTTCTACACTTCCCCTATATTTAGTCTTCATGCCACATTAAAGTATGTTCTACCAAGATCTCTCTTTTTCAAATGATTTTTCAGGATCTAGACTTGTCTCTTTGCTTTTCTCCCCTTTGACATATACCAGTCCTTAGGCTTTTTGAGATTATTTTATGGGCTTCCTAAGGATGGTAAATGAGGTTACTGTAAGTATTGATGACTTAATCAGTTATTCCTCTCCTAAATGGTATTTGTAGTATAATCTAAAATAATGCTCTCTAATATAGAAATTAGTCTTTGGAAAAGAAATCTTGGGGGGGCATTAGGGTTTACCATTCCTCAAACCTTGGTGGTTACCTATTCTATTGGTGTATGGTCTTCTCAATTTTAGATGAGAGAGACTATTATTTTAGAACTAATACCATCACCTTAAAACAAAATCAATATACCAAAAAAAAAAAAAAAAGGTTGAGGACAGACTTTACAAATCACAAATTCTTATGAAAATAATTGGGTAAAGTTAAGTGGTATAGGATGGTAAAAAGTGTTGACATATTCAGACCAAGCTTCCTTGGAGGAAAGATTTTGACTTTAGGATTGATGGATATCAATTTGACTGGTGGACTGAGAGTTTGTAGGATACATAGCATTATAATAGATGCAGAAAGGAGGAAACTGACTAGTCCAGTTTAAGTAATAGAACAAGGTGGGAGAATGGTGAGCATGTGTGCAAAATGACATTTTTAAAAATTTACTGAACATAAATTTTTATTTAGTGAAAATATAAATACCTTCCTCTTTTAAAAAAATTAGAGGAGGCTCATAATAATGTCTTAATTCCTGCCTCTTTATTTTCCCCCATTCAAGATTACAGAACTACAGAGTCACATATTTCATAGCAAATACTTTAGATACTCTCATTAAAAATCTTAACTAAGATAAATTACTATGCATGACCTGGAGCTTTTTCCTTCCCAAACTGACATTACTTTTAGCTGAACTCGGGCATCTTAACATCAGGTCAGACTACAAACAAACACAACTAACAATACTTTCTGGTCTAACTCTATCCATCATATGTATATCAAATTATTCTTCTAATTTAACTCCAGATTTCATAAGACTTTGCTGTAGAATCATCACATCTGTTCTACCATTCACATCCTACTCCTCTGTTGCTTAGTTCTAATTTTTCTAATGTTAATACAAAATACATATACAGAAAACTTTATAAAATAAACATGGAAATTCAAGACCAAAAGAATGAAGACAAAGCAAATATGATAGCCGTGGGAATAAACACAAGTTGCAAAAATTAGTCATTGCACTTCAATAACAAGGAAGTTTGTATTATTGGGATGGAAGGTGTAAAGAGTAACAGAGTTGTGCTGTAGATTATGGTCAGAAATTCAAAGTTTATTTATTGGGTGACATTAATAGTCATTTATTGACATGGTTTGCAGGGGAGTTATTATGGTCGAATTAGCATACATGATGGATAACTTTGGCAGCAATATATAAGAAAAATCAAAGGCAAGAAGCTAGGAACCAGTTCTAGAGGTCCAGTGGCCTATACAAAGAATTCGTTTTGGAATAGAGAGTAGGCCCAGATTGAAAAAACTTTAAATGGAAACTTATTTATCAAATATTTAATGAGAACCTACTATATTTAAAGAATAATGCTAGAGGTTACAAAGATACCATGAGGAACAAATACGCCCCTGTAATGGAATATATTTTTTTTTTCAAGGATATACAGCTGAAGAAATGAGTTGGAAATAGAGCTGTTTAAATAACACAAATCTCGTCGTTCTTACCTAGATTAGCCATTTATTTTGAATAAACATTTTCTGGAATGCCAAAAGCATTCCAGTTAACTTTCGGGGTTTTGAGAACTATGAAAAAATTTACTAAGAAAAACATTTCTTATAAAATTATGAGGAAAATAACTATTTTTTTTTCCATTTTTTTCATTACTTTTATAAAGGAGTTTCTTACCCTGCTGGTTTAATTGATTTTTTAAATCTGGTTATTACGATTGTTTTTCCGTGGTCTTCACTGAAGCTTTCTCAGTTATTTTGGTTAATTTTATTCTTTGGTCTTTGCTCTTTGTTTGGATATATATGCATGATTTTGTGGGAAAGAGCCGGTTAGAGAAAAGTATCCATCAATACATTAAACTCTTAGAGTTCCATTTGATGCCTATAATATAATGTAAAGAGAACAGAATAATTAATATGGGAAAGTTAGGTTACAGACTATCTAAAAGTAGGCTAACCTGAGAAACCAAATTCTTCAAAAATAAGTGAGGCCAAAGATAGTGAACACAAAACTGACATCAGCTTCCCTGTTGCAAAAATGCTCATCTACGTATAAACTGTTGCTATCAAGCCCAACTTCTGAGCTATAATTAGTGAGGTTTCTTTTTCTACCAAAATTTAGAATACAATTTTCAGCCTTAATGTTTCTCATAATTGAATTTAAAGCTTTGGGAAAATCAAATTTGTAATGTAAAGTACAGTCCTAGAAAACATAAAAAAGAGTGTCAATTTTCTTTTAAATGGGAAGAAGATAAGTAAAGGGCCATTGTTAAAATATATGAAAATAAAAACTTTACATTTGAAATATATAAAAATAAACCAGAAATATAGTCTTGGCTCTTATTAACTCTTTGTTTTGCTATTCCATAGTTTTTCATTAATGAGTTGTTCTTTTATTTGTTACAATTCAGAAAACTATGTTTTTTATATCATTAGTTTGTGATGACAAATACTTCTAATTAGAACACATGAGAGATTTTGTCATACATAGAAAAGGATTACACATCAATTGGTATTGAAAATGGCTAGAAAGCTGATTTTAACCATAGTTACTGAATAACCATCCATATTCACTTCCTACTATATGACAAGAATGTGGGTGGGACTGTGGGATTGGAGTTAAGTAAAGGATTATCAGAAAGCTCTGGTCAGATGCCTTGCTACCTCATGTCTTTCAGAAGACAGAAAGGACTAGCCCACCCTCTCCCTCCAATTCTACGCCTTCCTCAGGGCCCCACAAAGAAAGCGTGGATAAGGTTGGTCAGAAATAGAATTTTCAAATAGATATATATTTTTTGAAATAGCTATAATTCTACTCCTCTGAGTAATAAAGCATATGAGTCAGTAAAGAATGGGTGGGTGGGGGAGTTGAACCAAAATAAAGTTTATTCTTCCTTTTGAATTTCTGTAGAAAAATTCTCATATATAAAAAGAAGAAACTGATTTAATGATTAGAAATTTGGAAAAAGTTAAATTCTTGAACCTAAGTAATAACTAATATCTTGACCCTATATTATAACTATATATCAACTTTTCCTGACTTTACAGACAACAGAATCTTCTACAAAATTGCTTGCAAGAAAAAGTATGTATCTAAAATCCATTGATAAAGCAACATATTAATAATATTTTCTAATGTGTCATAATAGAAAAAATCTATGAATCAAATAATGAGTAGTCATCTATTGATATTAGTCACTCTTCGCTCTTTTCTTCTTTAACTTTTACTTTTGGTTATTTCTTAGATTTTGCAGTGGTAAAAAGTTCTTGTCAAAAGATAATGTTCACTTTTCAGAAAGGGGTCTTCATGGGAATAGAAAGTGGAGGGGGCATTAAGGGACCTAGCCATTATAAGAAAAGCGTAAGATACCACAATCCAATCCTATCCTAGCAAGCCATTAAGTGACATAGCTTTGCAGACTTGGCTGATGATCTGGGATGCCTGGCTCTGTCCCTAGCCATTTTCATAGTAAGTGACCTGGTCACCGAAGGTCACATAAAAAGGTACATGGTCAGCTCTGAGCTGAGACTTGGAACAGACAGATAAGAGGTTATATTTTGTAAGTCCCAACTCTGGATCTAGTCAGTCCAGCCAGGAAAGAGAAAGTGGTTGGAACACAGCACATATTCTGACATACATTTTTACATGGACACCTGCTCAACTCATAGAATGTCACAAATATAAAAGCTTTGATGCAAAGGAATATTTCTCAGTTTAACATTGTAATGGAAAGCAACTAAAAACTAGGTTCTATATACCATATTTCACTACATAGAAAACTTTAGAAATATCTCTTTTTCACATATCAAGTTTGGAAATACTTTCTCGCACCTAGCCTAAGAATAATTTGTCTGATGTTTATTATTTCTGATTATAAAAAAACATATATATATTGAATGTTGCAGTTTATATGTGTAGTATCAGATTAGAACAATAACTGTTAAAATTGAAGTTTTATTCTTAAATTTTTTGATTTAGGATGTGATTATATAAGTATTATACAATATATGCTGTCATCCAAAATATGTTGTATATTGTCTATACAGTAAGTAAAATACATACATATATATATATATATATATATATATATATATATATATATGAGATTTAGTGATCAAAGCAGAATAAATTGGCTTTCCTTAGGCTTTCCCCAAATACTCTCAAATGCATCAGGAGAGAGTATACTACATAGGTATTAACTTCTTTTGAATGTTGGCCTGAAACATGAATAATGTCATGCTAACTTAAAACAGTATTTGAGATGTGAACAGCCCCATTACAAGAATCCTATTGTTTACCCTGGTACCTTCAAACCAACCTTATAGGCTTTGCTGTCAATTACTGTTTACAGTCTTTATGTCTGAAGAGTAATAACAATTTTAAAATGGACTATTTAGTTTATTGTAGGCAAGAGAATTTTTGTACACCCAAAATAGATTTTCAGTAAGTAAGCAGAGGTATGTAGAATTCTACAGATGCATTCAGTGTTTACTCTTGGTCCAGTTTAATCTGTGACAATATTATTGCCTACTAAGCAAATTTAGTCCCTCAGTTTTCATTTTCAGCTCCAATTAAGGAATTTTCTAGCTTCCATACCTTGCTCAGCCCTCCTGACTATTTAAGATACAGTTATAGCTTGGTTTTTATTTTCCATCTAACCAATTTGTTCCTACACTGCCCTATATTTTCTCAGCCTTCCTATCTAAGACATTTTGCCCCAATGCTCTTAAGGATCCTCAGCCATTCAATCTCCACAAAGCATTAACTTCGTTGTCACCTATCAAATATTTTTAGCTGTTGTCAATTAGCTGTAGTCATTTCAATACACATAGATCACAGGCTCATCACTGCATCTGGGAATAGGAAAGAGAAATGGCTTATTTTCCATGCTTACATTTTAGTTAGACAGATGCCTCTCAAAGTACCCAAATGTTTTAACCATTATCTGTTTTTAGAAATACTTTGTTAGACATAATCTGCTGTAGTTTTAAAATAATTTTGCTGAGTCATAGACACTGTTTCTTCTTGCCAAGACACATTATGATTCTAGACATCAATTTGCTGATTTTTTTTTTTTTTTATCAAAAAGTCTAACATCTTAGCAATAAATGTTGGGGGGGGACAGAAAAAAAACTTCGAAAGGAATGTGAATCAGTGGCAACTTAAATCAAAATACTTCACCATAATACAGAATAAACCGACTTGGAATTAATCTGAAATTCTAAATAGATGGTATCCAGCTATGCATTGTTTGATGTGAAAAATAAATATTACCTTCTGTCCCAGAATAGAGTAAGTTGTTACATGATTTTCTTTTTATTCCTGCTTGCCTCCTCTCCAGGTAACTTCTGAAGAACTGAATAGTATAATTCAGAATATAATGACCTGGGTTGTGGCTACAGTAACCAGTATATTATATCCAGCTATCACAAAGTATGAAGAAAGGTTGAAAAATGCACACCCAGTGTCTGATGACTCTGTCCTCTCTTCAGATAGTTCAAGTTTCTGTAGCACATGCAGTGAAGAGTTTACATATGGAAGTTACACATCTGCAACAACTAAAACATTTCAGGGAGAGCCCTGTGCATTTGCAGTAGACATATCAGTAAGGCAACCACCCACACATTTAAAACCACCTTCTGCCCATGTGAAAAGAGCAGCTGAAAAACCACATCACAGGAAAGAACAGATTACAACATCTGAACTCAAATACGCTAAAAATATGATATATGCATACCCTAAGGTCAGAAGTTGTAAATCTGATAGTCAACTTTTAGCATCACTTGAAACAAGTAGAAAGAAATCTAAGGATGCTACCACTGAAACAGAAAGCTTAGAGAGTCCACAGTTTTCTGATCAAAAAGAAAAAGCCAGGAGTCAAATGAAGAATTTAAAGAAGATTTTTGTTAACTTTAAATGTCACTTAAAAGGGGAAACTGAATTGATTTTAGAAAGAATTTTTCAAGAAATAATGTCTGATTTAACACAGGCCATTCCCTCTATCTCTTCTGTTACTGCTGAAGTTTTTCTTGACCAAAATGAGCCTGAAAAAAGAGACTTGCTCTCCAATGTTGATATCTCCTCAGTAGCTTCAGAGATAGTGGAAAATATGCTTGAGAAGCTACATTCTGCAGTTGAAAAAAAATGTGTTGAAATGTTTTCACAAGAAGATTTATTAGTTGATATAAAACCAAGTTTAACACCCAAGAGAGAATATCTCACTCCATCAAATGAAAAAGCTTTAAAAGCTTCAATGCCTTATTCTATGGAGCCCATGTGTGATATCGCAGAGGATATGGTGCATGCCATTTTACAAAAGCTAATGACTCTTGCATCTTGTAAGCAAGATGAACTTCCTCATCTCGAAGAGGCAACTAAACATTCCTATCAGCACCATATGACAGACCCAACACATACATTCCTTAAAGAAGCTGACAAAGAGAAATGCAATCTTGAACCTGATGAAGCTAATTTAGCTGTTAAAGAAGAAATACAAAAACTAATATCAAATATTTTTTCCCAATCTACTTTGGTTGGCTATATAGAGGAAGCAATCAGCACTATACTAGGATATGTACAAACTGAACTTAATAACGAGAGACTTTTTGCATCTGAAGAAACAGTAGCATTCCTTCAGCTACTTGATGATATCTTCACTCAGCTACATCAAGAGCCAGTAAAAGCAGATGTTAAAAAATGCAGACACTCTAAACTGAGGAATCTTTCTGACACTGAAGAAAAGTACAGACTAACTGGTACTAGATTATCCAGTGGTCCAAGGTCTAGAAAACCACTTTCACCTATTAATGTTCCTGGCATGGTGCTTTATTCTGAAGATGATAATGAAGAAATAGATAAAATTGTGAAAACTGTGCTTGATTCATCTTTTAAAGATGAAAAGATAAAATCGCAAGAACAGAATCCTGAGCATTGGTTTACAAAAGGAAACACTTGTTTTGAATACAAAAGAAATAGCAAACCATCTGTAAAGCCTCCTTTTCAAAGAAGCAAAGTTGCATTTTGTGATGGGGAATTAAAGACTGAGTTACCATGTTTAAATAATAAAGAAATTTTGAAGAAAAACCCCTGTTTGGATAAAGACATTTTAATTTTCAACCAAGATCAAAAGCATAAAATACAAAAGGTTTCAGAAAACATAGTTAAAAGTATTTTAATAGAAATGCTCAAGGACCTAAATTCTATTCCTTCTGGTCATTTAGGTCATAAAACTGGCAAAGAAGCTTCAGCTCTTGTTTCAGAAAAACCTCAAGGACTGTCACCTCAAGAATGGATGGACCAGATGTTCTCTGTGTCAGAAATTAATACAGTAGCTCAAGAAATAATGGACGCCGTGTTAAACATACTTCATAAGGCATCAAGCTGCATTCCCAATACCAGCAAAAGTTCCACTCCATCATCAGTTTATCAAACTTCTCTCGATAGTTCTGATACTCCCCACATGGTCAAAGAAGCATCAATTAAAGAGCCATTAAAAATATGGTTTGACAGTGAAAGAAAAGTGAAATATTTATCTTCACTCAACTTAGATCCTGCAAAACCTTCCCGGCTAAAATCCAAAGAAAGTAAACCTAAACCTGTAGATGACATTACTGATAAGATCATTAATACGGTTTTTAAAAGGCTGAAATTACTCATTTATCCAAAATTGCAAATGGGCTTCAAACCTTCACCTGCAGAGCAATCTTCACTACAATCTCAACTTAGTGCTTATACAACAAAAGTAGTAAATATCGTTTTGAGTGCTATCCAGAATGAATTGGAACTCAATAAGAAAGACCTAAACTTTGGGGGAGAAGACCCCACTAAATCCCTCAAAGGTAAAGGATTTTTTGCTGACACTGATAAATTGGAATCACTTGTCTCAAGTCTCAATGATGATATTATGACATCTCCATTATTATCTTATATTTGTGAAATGCTGTCAAGTGGACATTCAGATCAAAGCAGTATTTTACTCCCTTCAGATAAATCAAGGCCTACAACTTCTTATCAATCTGACAACATTGAAAAACAAAACACTTTGCTAAGTAGGCAGGATAAAAAATCTTTTCGTGATGATTTGTCTACTCCATGTGCTCTCCATAGTGTCTTTGATGGAAAAGATCTCAAAGAGAATATCAGATTGCAAGCACTAGATAGTATTGGAGAAACACTGTATGAAATGTTATGTAAGCTCATAGGAGCTCATTCTGACTGTAATCCATCTTCTGGTAAGCTAAACAGAGAGAAGATGAATGAGAATAAGCAAAGAGCTACTGATTTACATTCCAATATTCAGCTTGTTTCCAAAACAATTTTGGAATATATACTTGCAAAATTATGTAGTATTGACATGGATACCAGTTTTGCAAGTTCTGGAAATAAAGGTGTCTCAGAGTCTCTTGATATTGACAACCTATCATTTGCTTCAATTATTGAGGAAATGGCCAAATGCACTGACATAATCTCCAGTATAGTTTCCAGGATGATGGTTCAGGATGGTAATAAAGCGGCAAGTACAAGCAAGGCAAAAGCTGCTGCTCCTGTGTCTGCAAATACAGGGAACACAAAAGAAATGCATTTAGATAAACTGAAATCTGTGGCTTCAGATATTCTTAATGTGGTTTTTGCTAAATTGGAAAAATTTGCAAATGGAAATTTAGACACTCTGGATTCTATTAATGATGGAAATAAAAAAAGCAATAAGATGGATGTAAAATGTGAAAGTCCCAGTGTTTTTACAGACACACATGAAGAACTATTACAGTCTACTTTATATATGCATGCAAAGAAGGTAGCGAGTACTATTTTGAAAGCTATTCAAACAGAATTAAATATGAACCCAATAGATTTGTGTACAAATATAAAAACACCACCACCTGAGGAACGAATGCTTAAGAATATAGTCAATTTAATTTTAGATGCAGTATCCTTAGATATATTTAGTGAAACTGAATCTGAAGAGAGAGGAATTGAAACTTATCGATACAGGCCAATCTACGGAAATTTTCTTCCTGGAGGAGCTGAATCAGATTCATTTCTAGATGATGCCGCAGATGCAGAGAAAGAATTCACTGGAGAGAAAACATCACTAAGAGAAGAAACAAAATCAGATTCTCTTAAACAATGGGTTCTAGAAAGAACCTTAAACAAAATTGAAGTGAAACTCAAAGAACCTCAGAAATCTCCAATTGTTCCTATCATAAGAAATATTTTGAATGAAATTTTTCAAGGTGCTTTGGTCAATCAATTAAATGTGCTTTCTCTCTCTCACTCTCATTTAAGTGGCATCCCTCACAACACTGATGATACAATTGCTCAAACATCTATTCAATTTATAGATAAAATGATGTGTCCTTTGGTGTCTGAAGCAGACGTAACCACAGTGGCAAATGATGTCATTAGAACTGTATTTCATAAACTTTATTCAGCTGCCATGACAGAGGGTAATGCAAGTAAAAACAGATATAAAACCATCACCTTTTCAGCAAATGTTTCTTTTCATGAACACACATATGGAGAAAAGTCCTCTGTTACTGTGCTGGACAAGAATCCATATACTACTGTTCAGTCCAGATTCAATGTTAATCAACAGGTCAAAGTAAATGTAATTGAAGATATTGTACAGGCAATATTAACAAATCTAGAAACTTTTGCTACCTACAAAGTAAAATCTCTTTTTTGTCCCCAAATTAATTTCACAGTTCCGAGGCCTTTAGCCACTGATTTGTATTCTGATGATCAATTTTCTAGCTGCTCAGTGGATCATATTGCATCAGAAAAGTCCAGCTCATCTCAACTCCCTTTAAATAAATTAAATACGTATGCAACAGAAGTGGCCAGAAACATTTTACAAAGAATCAAACATGAGTTAGACAAAGAAATGGAAAGTCCTTTCCTAACTCATAACATTTTGGTTTCTGAAGGCATTGCAAGTCAAATTGTTAACACAGTGTTAGATATTGTATCGTCTAAAGGCAAATATGACAAAAACAATTCTGACAAAGAGATTAATTCAGATCAGCAAGCAGGTATTATTGAAAAGATGTTTAATAAGAATGAATACCGAAAAGTACTTCAGTTTCAAATACAAGATATCATTGAATATATTTTATGTGATATTTATGAAAAAATACTGTATCAAAATAATCTTTCATTTGCCACACCCACTCTAAAATGCAATATAGCTAGTAAACATTCTGAAGCAAATTCTGAAATGTACACTGAGGGTGCACATAAGATTATTCCAAAACCTTCGGTTCCTAAATCAGATGTCATTTTGATATCCAGTGATTTAGTGGATATTGTTCTTCATAATCTCAGTTCTGCTGTCATGCTTGGCATAAATGCAGAAGATCCTACTTCAGCACAATTGCCCCTTACCTTTTGTGATATGTTACCACAAACAGAGTGTCTACAGCCTCCTTTTATGGGGTCGAAAAGTGAAAGAAGAACAGAGTATTTTTCATCTTCAAATCTGAAATCAGTTTATGCTGATGATAGTCAGATAGCTATAGCAGAGAAAGAAGACACCAAGAAACCTGTTCATTATCCATTTGAGGAAAATGCTAACTTCATGACTAACAGTATTTTTAATCGGTTAGAATCTTTTGCTACAGAAAGAACAGATTCATTAATTACTCTAGATTTCCAGCCTAAAGAAAAGTCATTTGTTAGCCCAGAATTGAAAAATCATAAACAAGATGACAGCAACTTTCATGAATCAAGCCAAATGGAATCAAATGTGGATGTCTTGAAAGTATCAACTGAAAATATTCCCAGCCAAGAGTTCACAGATTCCACTTTTTCCAGTTACAGAGAAAAATTTGGACCCACAATTCATCTATCACAAACTAGTCTTAAGGAATATGCTGACATCATTGCCAGTGTCATTTTGAAGCTTATTAAAAATGACTTAGACCTAGAAATCCAAAAGGTGTGTCCATATCCAAACAATATTTTATTCCAAGAAAACATCGTTGTGAGTGAAATTATTAACAGTATCTTAAAGATTTTATATGATAAAATACCTGTAAATAAAATCAGTTTTTACTCAAAAGACAATCCTAATTTATTTGCACAACTAACTGTATCAAATGAAATATTGCCAGGACAAACAGAGCAGGAAAAAAATACCAAACTATCTCTGTTTTCAAAGTATCCATTAGAACAAAATCAAATGGCAGCAAAAAAAGAAAACCAAAAAATTGTTTTGGAAGAAATATTTATGAGAAATGGAGAATCAAAACAAAAAGAGAAAACTGCATTGCTTGGTGCAGTAGAAGAAGTTTTAAATAAAGTATATCAAAGAATAATAGAAATCAGAGACCATTTGCCTTCATTTAATGAAGTCCCTTCCTTTACATCGAATTCTAAAATCAAAACATCAGATGTGACACAATCACATATTAACAGTGTAGCAAATGACATAGTTGAAAGTGTCTTGGGGAAAATGTACTCTGTAGCTGTGACATCATTATGCAAAAGCAATAAAAAAGAAGCATCAGACAACAATGATACCTTACCCAAGAAACCATCATGTGCCAGAGAAACTAATCAAGCAGGAAAAGGTGGTGAATCCCCTACATTCGTGATTCCACATGTTTATCCTTATTCAGGCAAGCAAAATGCCTCTCAATTGGAAAATAGTTTTATGCAATATTCACCACTGCAAGTAGGGGAGGATTTAGTCCAAATAGTTCTCAATAAGATCACAAATTTTGCCTCAGTTTATCTAGAAGAGACCTCATCCCCTGAAGGTGGTTCTGATGAGTTACAACCTCTAAGGCTACACAGTTTCAAAGTGAGCCCTAAGGGCAGCCCTCAGCCAGGTTTAAAAACAAGTTTAAAAGCAAGATCAAAAGTTACTCCTTTGCCTAAATTTAGAACAAAACTACACCTTGGACCTAGTGGTGCTAAGGCCAAAAGCAAGACCAAGTTAGGTACTGGAGAGAAGACTCTTAAAGACAGGCAGTCTAAGACTGCCATTGGGCTGCCACAAAACCTGTCAACAGGAGATGCCAAAAGCTTACTGGAAATGAAATTTCCCACTTCAGAAATGAATATGTATGCTAAAGATATAATAATCAATATCCTGGAAACAATTGTGAAAGAATTTGAAAAGGTGAAGCAAACTAGAGAAATGTTAAATGTGAAATCTTTACCATCCAATCAAGTCATGATAGCAAATAATATAGTTGCTACAGTTTTGCAAGGATTATATGCTACGAACAAGCACAATTTGCTTAATCCAATCAAATTCTCACATTTGGATGATCTCAAACTTTCACAGGGAAATAAAGGCACAGGTTCTCTTGCCAAAACACAAGCATGTTTTTACTTGGAAAATGTTTCTTCACAGCTAGAACAGATTTTTCCTAAAGACTGTATGTTTAAAAAAATGTTTGACAAATGGCAAACAGAATCAAATGACATGGATAGTGAAAAATGTAATCTACTGATGATAGCTGAAAATGTTTTGACTGAAATTTCAATAAAAGCAAAACAATTGGAATATTCTCTTTCACTGTTAAATTTGCCACATCTTAAGGATCGTGAAAGCAGGTTCCATAGCCGTGGTAAAGGAACTTCTAGAGCTGAAGATACCAAAGCACAAATTAATATGTTTGGAACAGAAATTGTTGAAATGCTATTTGAAAAATTACAGCTGTGCTTTGTGTCTCAGATGCCCACTCCTGACACTAAAGAAACCCCGGCAAATAGGAAAGAACATACTACTACTACAAGTAAATATGGTTTTCCAATCAAAGACATCCTCAGCAGTGTGCCAATCTATAACATGAAGACAAAAGACCAAATTTCTTTGAGCTCCAGCCAGCAAATTGTTCGAGAAATTATAGAAAGGGTTTTAAACATGTTAGAGTCATTTGTAGACTTGCAGTTTAAACATATCTCTAAATATGAGTTTTCTGAAATAGTGAAAATGCCTATAGAAAATCTTTTTCCTGTTCAACAGAGACTATTAAGCAAAAAGATGTTGCCAAAATTACAACCACTGAAAAAGTTTTCCGATGAATCCAAGTCACGTACTATTATTTCCAAGGAAAATGCACAAAATACTCTTCTACAGGTCCATTCATTCCATTCAGAATTATTTACATATGCTGTTAATATCATCAGTGACATGCTTGGTATAATTAAGAACAAGCTAGACAAAGAAATAAGCCAAGTAGAAACATCTTCAATTAGCAAATCAAATGAGAACATTGTAGCAAGCGAGATCATTGGCACACTGATAGACCAGTGTACTTATTTCAATGAGTCTCTGATCAAAAACCTTCCAACAGAAAGTTTGTTCCAAGGAGTTGAAAATACGTACATCGTTAATCAGGTTGAAATAGCAACTAATATGAAAATGGACGTGTCAAAGTTAAAGGAAGTTAGTCTTGGGAATAATCTTCCACAAATCAGTGTACCTGGTTTGGTGTTTTATTCTGAGGAGGATATGAAAAATAAGTACAGGTCTTCATCAAATTTATCCCCATATGCCACAGCCTCAGTAGAAAACACAATTAAAAGCACAGAGCCAATGGAAAGGCCTGATTCAGAAAATATATCATCATGTTCTATAAACAAAGTACAAGACTACAGCCTAAGGGAATCTGATTCTGACCATTTTGATCAAACCATGAATGGAAATAGCTTTCTTCCTGAAGGCAGTGTCTTACAAAAACTGTTTAAGAAAGCAAATGAATCTACAGAAGCAGCTTTAAAGCAAGTCATGTCATTCATAGAAATGGGAAAAGCTGAAAATCCAAGAGTGCTTCATTATGAGACCCTGAAACCAGTTATTGAGCCAAACCAAACTCACACAACTGTTTCTCCACTCAAAATATGTTTAGCTGCAGAAAATATTGTCAATACTGTGTTGTCAAGTTATGGTTTTCCAAGTCAAACACACATTAATGAAAGCATAGAATCAATGAAACCATTTTTCATATCAAAGCAAAACCCTGAAGGACAAAAGAATGAGGAGATAAGTTTGCTTAGAATGTGGAATAAAAGAATCAGCTGTATACCTGAAAGAGAAGAAAAAAATCTTGAAGCCAGCAAGGCAGATTTTTCTTTATTGCAAAAATGGGAAAATAGGAGGTACCCAAAGATAAAGACTCTGAAGGAATTTGAAGTCATTGCTTTTGCTGATCATGAACTGGGTCCAAATGAAATTAACTTGGTAGCAAGACATGTAACCACATCTGTGGTCACATTCTTCAAGAATTTCAACACTAAGGGTAAGCAAAAGATAACTTACTTCAAAAGTTAGCATAATTTAGAAAAATAATCAGATATGTTTAAATATCTCCTGTCCAAGAAGCTACATTTACTTTTTTTCTAAAAATAGCTTTGGAGGATGATGTATTTAGTATTACTTAATAATATATCAGGATACTGGGGAAAAAAAATGTTAAACATTCACATTATTTGAATCTAAAAGGGGTCTATTGCTTAAATTCCCATATCCATAGAAAAGAAAAAATGGGACATTAAAGCAAGAAATTGATTGAGCATGCGGTATGAGTTCCAAGGAGTTTTTAAATTCTTGTGTATGACTTTTTTATAATCAGGCCAAATATACAGTTAATTGACTGAAGGTTAGTGATTTATCTTTTCAAGGTGTGTGGTTGAAGTCTTTGTCATTAGTAGTCACAGTTTTTAAGAACAGTGGTATTAAACATTTTGTTTTGTTTACATTGCAGCATTAAATTCTTTTTAGATGTAATACCTAAACATTCCTACAAAGACATTTTCACTCCCTTTTTAAGAAGGCTCATCTGTATGTGTTAGGTTGAACCAAATGTAATAGCATTTCTGTATGTCCAAGTCTTTTTATTATTGGCTACTTCATAATATTGAATCTAATAATACTATGATACCCCTGAACTGGATCAATAATTCTAGTTACCAGTGAATAGTTGCTGCATTACCAGTCCAGATATATCACTGGCCCAACATTCAAATAGCAGACTACATAGTACCAGTTCTAACATTTGCAGAAGGAGGACATTTCCCATTTTTTTAAATGGTATTTTTTCAAGGTGGACAAGTATATGCCTGCAATTGCAAGCTCATAAATAGAATTTCTCTGAGGGTAGCCTAATTGAACTTAAAGAATCAATAATAATAATAAAAAAAAAAAAAGCAGGAGAAGATCCAAAATTTCTTTCCATTGGTACTTGGCTCTCCTATCACATTAATTCTCTATTCTCAAGATATGTCCAAAGCCTTTCAGTGATTTCACTCATTTCCTTCTTTCATGTGGAATATTCTTTCCTCACTCCCTTCATCTCAATATGGCCAAATCTCATTAAGCAGTCAAAGATCAGATAAATGCCTTTCTTCTCCACAAAGACTTCTCTGATTCCTCATGTACAGAAATAATGATTAGGTTCTGAAGAAGTTTTGAAAAAAAGAGTGTAATTCTATGGTTACCATGCCAAGAAGCTGGCCATCCCAAGCAGGTATATGATGTATGCAGTAAATATTCCGTTGAATAGAATAGAGCCCTAAGTTTGGCTGGTTTCGGGACAAATTTTGTGACAAACTGTCATCTAAAAGTTAAAGGACTACTGACATTGTCATTTATCCCTGACCTTTGTGGAGTTAGTACACTTTTATTTCAGTCAAGTTCACAACATCTTAGCTTCCTAAAAGTAATACATAACACAACATTAAACATTTTGACTCATTTTTAAATAATTATATGAAGTCTCTATAGACTACTCCAGACATGCTAGGATGTAACAATCATTTTTTTTTGCTCCGGGATTTCCAGGTTCTTAGAGCCCTTAACCATCTAAACAGGACAGATTATCAGCACTTGAATTTAGAGATTTGAATTCTTCAGGGTTATTTTCTCAACATTCTGGCTAAAATTAAGATTCCACAAGGTGGGAAATAATACAAGAAAACTTAATTTCTTTCTTAAATAGGTTTTTCTTTTACATTAGTAAAATGTTCCATATATGAAATTCATATGTAAATAGTTATCAATATATTGAATTTTCCATATTTCTCTACTGCATGCTAAAAATAGTAATGGCAATGTTTTCTTTTTAAAGTTCCCAGTGAGAAGGTGTCTATTGTTTCAACACTGTCAAAGAAAAAATATGAATTAAAACAGCCTCTAAGAAGCATATATGACGATTCTTCACTTTATCAACTTTGTGATCATCTCACTGAGTCTGTCATTTGCCATCTAACTAGAAGCATTTCTGATAGCACCAAAGATGGAAGAGAAAAGGAGAAAGCTTGGGAAAGCCAAAATGCAGCATTTAACAAGATTATTTCAATTGATTCTCAAGTATTCGAGAACAGGTCAATTTCTATTGGAGGACTTGCTTTAAATATTTCTGAAATCATTACTGAAATCCTTTTTAATAGTAACATTATAGAGACTAACATCACACAGCAAATGTTTTCTTTAAAAACAAAGTACATTTACTGTCCACAAGTAGCTGCTGCTGACTTTGATAATCTCTTTCAGGATCTCTTAATAGGAGTAATTCATGTACTGTCAAATGAAATAGGAATAACTCATCACCTTGAAAGCAATGGAAGAAATAAATCATTTTCCATCCTTAAAAGCAATAGTGTATCAATCTGCAACAAAACACATACAATGGAAAGACAGATAGATGGCAGAGATTTGGAGTCATCTACTCATCAAATTGATCATCTCATTCAAAAAAATAAATTAAATTATCTGGCACAGAAGTTAGACCATCTGGTTGGTAGCCTAAAAACTCGTGAATCCAAAGAAGTAGTTAATAAAGTTTTTAATATTGTTTTAGATTTATTTTTACCAGATGAGCACCCAGGTGAGGCTACACATTCTGATAAAAAAGCAAGAACATTTTTCTCATCCTCGAACGATCAGCAAAATAATAGCATAATTGGAAATAATTTAGGGCTCACCCCAAAGTCAGTTTTTCTTCTCAATGTTGTGTGTGAGAAACTTATTAGAACACTTTTAGAAAAGTGCACAAACACTGTCTTCCTTGATAATGGCCCTCCTTCTGATGAAATATCAACAGAAGAATGTCAACTTTTAAAAATACTTCAAAGTGTAGAAGATGAAGAATTTGATTATGGTAAGGGAGCAATGGACTGTGAACAATTTCAAGGAGATTATATGTCAGATCTTTTGGAAAATCTGGCAGAAATGGATCAAGATTTATTGTCATCTGATACTATGCTTAATGTCATTTCTCACAGCTTGGTTAAATCATTGATGGACAAACTATGTCACAGTATTCAAGTCCAGCAAAGTCCATCTTTTGTAAACAAGTATTTAAAGTATAGAACAAAAGACATACCATCTAGTTTCATAAAAGCAAAAAAGCCAGAATTAGCAGAATTAAGACAAGGTAAACATTCTTTAGGATTCATGAGTTATGACAGTAATGTTTTGACAAGATCCCTGAATAATCCCAGTGTGGTTAACTCCAAAATACAAGCACCATTTGGCAAGAAGTGTTCAGCAGATTCCCCTTCTGTGTCACCTCTTAAAAGACAAGGAACAAAAGATATGGATATAATCACCATCCATAATAAGCCTTATGCAGAGGACATAAATACAGGTGTTTATTCGGCCACATTTCTGGAGGAAATAATTGCAGAACTGTTTTTTAATCTCTCTACTTCACTGTTGGGAAAAAATGAAAACATTACCGAGGGCCAACTTAATGAGAAGAATATATTATTTGTCAACAATATAGTGAATGAGTTTAATAATGCTCAAATCACTGTTTTACGGAATGCTGAAGAAAGGCTGTGTTTTCCACCAGTCCATAGAGAGACTGTTAGTAGGATTGCTGACTCTGTTTATTATGATGTTTTTCAGAAATATAAACTAAAAGTGACTGGCGGAGCTAATCTTGCATATGACAATACCTCAATAACAGAACAAATAACTAACGGCATATTGTTAGAAATTTTAGACTATCAGCTCCCACCTTGCTTCAGGGAAAAGCTCATACCCAATTCATATTACCCTCTCAAAGCTGAAAATATACTGCAGAAACTTCAAAATAACCTGAGAGAATTTACTTCCAAACCCTGGTCTCTAACAGGCTATAGCACCATGTTTTCACAGTCATTTTTAGAAGATGTCATCAAAAGACTTTTATCTCAACTCATTTCTCCATCTAGCAAGGCTTCCTCTTTGGGAAAAACATATTTCATGAGTTCAGATTTTAATGAAGTGTCTACCTGTATAATAAATAAGGTTATATCAACCATTTCAAAACATAAAATATGGCTCACTATATATGATAATCAACATTTATGTACAGGAAAAAACCTACAGAAGATGGTGGATTCTGTTTACAGTAATATTGTGCAAACGTCTGGCTCTCTTGTTTCAATACAGAAAAGTATAGCCAGCCGAAACCCAATTATAGTTGACCGAATAGCCAGTTTTATTATTGAAGAGATTTTTGAAAATCATCTTCAACCATTTTTGTGTGAAGAAGGTTTGCCTCGTCCAAATACTCCATTGGATGAAATATCAAACATGGTAAAACAGGTTCTCAGTGAAGTCATAGAGTCAAACAGACCTGAAACAGCATCTCCCTTAGGTATTTACCCTGATAAATTTGTAGAGGAAGTTGTTGCCAGACTTTTATCGAAGATTTTCAGTCCAAAGCATAACACTGAAACTGAGCTGGAAAACATGACACAAAAAATAGTAAACTCAATAAATAACCATTTCAACAAAGCTAAAATTCACATTCCATGTGACGACAAAGAGCAACCTTATCCCTCTTTAGATATAGACATTGTGGATGAACTCGTCACCTCAGTTTATAGAAATGTTTTAAAACAGTATGGGCTAGATCCTGAAGTTGATAAAGCGTCTGAAGACAGTGAAATTTTTGTGGAAAATATTACCAATTTAATTGTAGCAGCTATTTCAGATTACCTTCTTCATCCACTGTTTTCTGGAGACTTGTCATCTTCTTCCTATTCCATTTCCACAGCCGAGAATATTGTTCAGGACATTATTAGTAACATTAGTAAATCTGGCAGGACAAGTCAGGGCTTATTGCCTTATAACACCTTGTTACCATATGCATTTTTAGAAAACATGATCAGAGTACTGTTGTCTAGAATCTTTCCTTCTGCAACTAACAGTGTTGCAGACAGAGAAACCCCAAAAGATAGATCAAGAGAGAATTTCAATGAAATTGCTTCGAATATAATCACTGACATTAGGAGAAAAATTTCTCAACATGAAATTCTGTTTTCAAAAAATGAAGAAGAAACCAAGTTGGTTTATTCAGAAGATGATGTTCAGCATCTCGTTGACTCAGTATTTGAAAATATTTCACAAAACTCTGAGTCTCAAGAATCAGTTGAGCAAAATATCACAAACGGTAATGATGTCCTTATTGATAGAATAGCAGGATTTATCATTAAACATATCTGTAAACAACATCTTCAGCCATTTGTGGATGGAAAGTCACTGCCTTCTTCATCAAACACATATCTCGACAGTGAGAGAAGGCAGTGGTTTTATGCCAGCGTTTATGCCTCAACTTTTTTGGAAGATGTGGTCTCTGGTGTTTTAAGCAAAATATTCCACAGAGTGTTAGGCATTGTACAAACAAAATCAGTAACAGATTCAGAAGATGAACTGTCTGATAAAGCTGAAAAACTCATACATCTCATTGCAGAAGAATTCTCAAAAGCCCAAGTTACTATTCTAGAGAATGCTGAGGAACAACTGTGTTTGCCTCCAGTAGAGAGAGATGTAGTACAAAACATTATTGACATGGTGTACAGCAATTTTTTGCAAGAATATGAAATGGTAATGATGCCCAATACTGATTTTCTAAATGATACAAAGACATTGGCTGCAAGGATAACTAAAATTATCCTGATCCAAATTTTTGATTTCCAAATTCATCCAAATCTTATAGAAAAGCTTCCTTTTAAGCCACACTCCAAACTAAATACTAATGTCTTGATAAAGAGAGTTCAATGTGACATTACTAAATCAAGACTCCGAAGACAGGCGTCAACAATGTATACTACTATGTTATCACATACCCATTTGGAAAAGATTGTCACTCAGCTTATATCTCAGATGAATCCACTGGCCTCCGGTGCAGAACACCCAGATACTTCTCAATCAGACTTAAGTAACACAGTTATAAAACTGATCAATGAAATCATGTCAATAATTTCAAAACATGCAATATGTATTATTAAACATGGCAATGAAAAACAAAGTATGATTTCAGAAAAAGATATCCAGTCTATGGTTGATTCTATTTATGCTGATCTTTCATATTCAAATCTATATCAGTCTCTCACAAAAGATAAAAAAGGCATAAGTAACATACCTGTATCAAAAATAGCAAGTTTTATAATAAAAGAAATATTTAACCATCACCTTCAGTCATTTTTATCTGGAGATAAAACCTTCCCTTCAACTGCAGTTGATCAAAATTATAAACAGAAAGAAATAGATACTAAACAAAGAGAGCTGTCTTTCATTGTAAACTCAGCTGTCTTTTTGGAGGAAGTAATTTCTAAGCTTTTATGCAAACTCCTTTATGCATTCTCAAATAATGCCTTGGCTGCTGAAAACCCAGATACAGTAAAAGCCAAAATTACTGACATACTTACAACATTAGTAAAATCAATTGTTCTGGAGTTCACCGCATCAGAGATTTTAGTTGCAGATTACATTGATGCTGATATGTGTTTTTCAGAAGGATATAAAGAAATGGTTCAAAAAACAGTCAACTTAATTTATGAAAAAATATTAGATGAATATAAATCCCTGATTCAAGTTTATAGGGCTATACAAAGTGACCCAACTTGTTTTGGAAGGAAAATATATCATTTGCTTTTGGAAGAAATTTATGAGTATCAGGTACAATCGTTAGTTTCAGGAGAATTAGTGTCTTCTTCTTATTCCTCCCTTCAAGCTGATAATATCATCAGAAATGTTCTCAGTGTCATCATGAAGGATACTCACACCTTGCCATCATGTATTACTGTGCTGCATCGGTCTCTTTTAGAAGATATGATTTATAAGCTTATAGTGCATATCTTCCCTTCAACTGACACTAAAAGTGAACTAAAAGAGGAAGAGGTTACACCAGATAATGAGTTTGTGGATGCAGCTTCAAAACTGACCAATGAAATTATCAAAGAAATTTGTGAACATGAAATCCGTCTTGCCACGGCAGAGGAGAATGCCGAAAGTGTGCAATTAGAAGCAATTGAGAATTTGGTTGACACTATATGTAATAATATTTTGAAAAGATCTGAATTTCAAGCCGAAGTGCAAAAACATGCAGACAAAAAAGGAGGCTCATTCCTCAGTAAAATAGCTGGTTTCATCATAAAGGAAATCATGGACCATCATCTGCAGCCATTTTTACGTGGTGAAGCATCGCCTTCCCCTGATTACGATCACGCATCTGTACTTACTACACCTGATAAAGAAAAGACACAGACGTCTCTATACTCAGCCGCATTTTTAGAAGATGTAATCGTTGACCTTGTTCGCAAATTTTATTCTCTTCCAAGTATTACTAAAGATTCTAAGAAAAAAGAAATGCCAGAGACGGATATTATGGGTTTGGCTATAAAGTTTGCAGACTCTCTGATTGGAGAATTTAGGAAAAGTGAAATTAAAGTTCTATCAAATGCTGAAGAGATGTTTTCATTTCCACCAGTTGATAAAGAAACAGTTGATAAGATATCTAATTTTGTGTATGATCAGTTCATACGAAAATGTGAGTCTACTGAAATTCAGAAGGGTGATAAGAGTAACATTGTCATAGAAATGATTGCTACCTTAGCCCAGAAGGCAATTTCTGCTTTCAAGATTCAACCACTTTTTTCAGGAGACTGGTCTTCCACCTTCTTTTCATTTTTAAATCCAGATAACATCACCCAAAGGGTTCAGCACCTACCACAGAAAACCTCTACAGAGATAAACAGATGCTTAAAAGAAAACCATCTTACTGTACCAGAACAATCACATAAACACACGTCTCTAACCTCAGACCAGAAAAATTTGTTAAACACTTTAGAAATAGATGGAGGTAAAATTAGTAGAAAGGAAAGTTTCCAAACTGGGGAGACATCAATTAAAAATGGTGATGTCCAAGATCTGGAAGTTACCTCTGTAACTAGAATAAAACTGTTATCAGGGTCAGCTACAAGTACAGTGAATGAAAAGAAAGAGAATGAAAATAAAATGGGAATTTCAATTCAAATGTATAATGAGAATGTATCAAAAGATACTTATCCAACTACTAGTGTGCAAAGTAAAGATACTCAGAAGCCAGATTTGAGGATAACACTTAAAAATAATGAAGTTGAGAAAAAAAGCAAATCAGCTTCAAAAGTAGCTCCTGATGATACAGAGTCTGAGGAGGAAATACCTGGACCAGATTTTGAAATAAACAATGAAAAGAAGATTGACAAAACAAGAGAAGATTCATTTGAAAAAGAAGATAAGTTTGCTCAGTTATCTTCTTTAACATCCAAAGCAAGAAATACTGAGACCACAGTAAAGAAAACTGAGGAAATAATAACCCAAAAGCCAAACGTTAAGGAGAGAAAAGATGCTTCTCCTCTAATAAACAAGAATCAGCAACAATTCTCAGATTATGAAAGTGTTCAAAATGTCACTGAAAATATTTATGATAATATCTTAGAAACAGGTATTTCTCAAGAATCATCACATTATTCAAATTTCCAAAATCCTCCAAGTGATACATTTCATGCAATTCAAGAGGTTGGTAAGGATTTGGCACAGTCTTTTTCAACACAGGATTTATCTCTCTCAATTAACAAAAATCTTCCTGCCAAAGAGAAGAAAGAAGAAAATGAGAAAGAAAAAGAGAGAGAGAGAGAGAAAGAGAAACAGAAATATGGAGAAAGGGAGAAAAAAATACAGAAAGAAAAAGTGAAAGTTAAGGAGATTAAAAATGAACCCAGTGAACAAAACAGTCCTCATTATCCATCAAAAAGTAAACCTGGAATTTTTCCTGCTAAGTTTTTAGAAGATGTTATAACTGAAATGGTTAACAAGTTGATCTTTTCTACCAAACCAGAAACACAAACATGTGATAGATGTCAAAATGTAAGTGATAATGAAAATCACACTGAACTCTATGACACAGCTCTGAAACTTATTGATTCACTGTTAAAGGAGTTCTCAGACGCTCAAATTAAGGTTTTTAGGCCAGATAAGGAAAATCAGTTTTTTCCGCCTGTAGATAAGGCCTCATCAGTTTCTAAAGTATCTCTCAGCCATAAAGAATTGACTGCAGATGAAGCATCATCTAGCATTAAGAAAATAACTGTGGATACAATGACACATATACGCAAAGTGACTAAAAAACTCTCTCTAAATAAGATACCTTTCTTAGATAAAATACCAGCAATTGATAAAACATTAGTTAACAAAGTTGTCCACTCCTCTGTATGCAGTATTTTGAAGGAATACAGATCTCAAGACTCCATTTGTAAGAATATAAAGAGTAATGGGGAAAATTTAGCAAGAAGATTAACTAGTGCAGTGATAAATGAAATTTTTCAACATCAGCTTAATTTGATATATTGTGAAGAGGTTCCAGCTTCTGCATGTTTGCCTCTGGAATCTAAGGATGTTGTTAAAAAGATCCAAAAGGTGGCTCAAACATCCAGTAAAGAATGTCAAACGTCATCGCCATATAACATCATGCTGCCGCATGAATTTTTAGAGAATGTAATTTCTGCTCTGTTATCTAAAATTTTCTCAACAGTAACCAAAACCAAAGAAGAAACATCTGAGAGCAATTGGCTTACAGAACTGGATTTCCTTCAAATGAAGTTACTAAGTACAGTCACCACAGAGATCTCTAAAGATGAAGATATGATTATTCAGTATGTGGAATCCTTGCATCCCAATGATGATGAAATTATTCAATTAGTGGTTCATTCTATTTATAATAATCTCTTGTTACAGTTTGGATCACAAGAGATTATACAAAATTGTGTGGCCAGTGGATGCAGAATCCTTACAGAAACCATAGTTGATTTAGTTCTACGAGAAGTCAGTGGAAATCAGTTGCAGAACTACTTTTCTGGAGAGCTAACTCCATATCAGTGTGCAGAAGTTGACAGTGTTGTTGAAAATATTCTTAAAGATATTATCCAAACTACTGATGCTCCCCAGCCTCAACCATCAAATGCTCATATGCTGCCTTATAACATAATAGAAGAAATTGCTGTAAAATTTTTATCAAAGCTTTTATTTACATTTCCAAAAGTGGATAAAGAAAAAACAAAATCTCAAGAAACTGAAATGCAAAATATAATATCAAAAATATTAAATTCAATACAAGAATTTATCTCCAAAAGTAAGATTAAACTTACACCACCAGCCAAGGAGTTGCCTGCTGTACCTTTAGCTGATAATGAAACTATTGAAAAAGTAGTCAATTCTGTTTACAGCAGTGTTTTAAAGCAGTCTGGCTCACATACATCTATATTCAAAGATTTAATGGGTAAGAGCAATGTACTCTCTGATATAATAGGTTTTTTAATGGTGAAGGAAATTTCCCATTCTGAATTTCAACCTCAAGTAGAGGAAGATGTATCAAGTTCAGAATTAGTTCTGGAAGCTGTCAAAATTATGGAAAAAGTGGTCAAAATTGTTGAAGAATTTAAATCCCAGGAAAAGTCTTCAGCCAAAAAAGTTTCTATGTTAGATGCCACATTTTTAGAGGAAGCATTGGCTTTGTTCTTGGCTAAGCTAGTAAGTTTGCCACATGCATCAAGCAAAGATGCGAAAAATTTATCAAAGCCTGAGTTAAAGAAAATTGCATCTCAATTGACAAAATCTGTGACAGCTGAAATATCTAAAAGTAATATTAATCTTGTTGCTGCTGATCCTGAAGAACAGTTTTTAAATCCAGAAAGTATAGAAATGGTTTCTCAGGTTATTGACTCTGTTTACAGTAACGTTCTGCAACAATCTGGAACCCATAAAGATCTTTATTATGATATAAAAGGTACAAACAGAGTCTTTCCTAAAAAAGTGGCTAGTTTAATTATTAATGGAGTTTCAAATTTTCCATTAGATACAGATGGCTCGAAGATTTCAAATGCTGATTACTTTAGAGATCTAGACATTAATAGAATTATTCAAAAGGCACAAGAGCATGCTGTTAGAATGATCCCTGACATAGAGAAAGAAGAGTCAGATAAAGATTCAATTGGAGAGGATATGCCAATTAAAATAGTTCCACATATTGGGAATAAACCAATTAAAATAGACCCAGGCATTATTTCAGAACACTTAGCAGTAATTTCCATCAAAACTCAACCTCTTGAGAAACTTAAGATGGAGTGTTTAAAAAAAACTGGACATAGCATAGCAGAAGTGAGAAGAGCATCAATAGATGGGAGAAGTTATTCCTCATTAGATACATCTACTGTAAAACAGATAAAGAAAGAAAGACGTACTTCATTGAATAGGACAGGACGACTGGATATAAAACCCTTAGAGGTAAGTACAAAAACAACAGCAGAAAAATAGATGAATAATGAGGTATGGTGTTTCTGTGATTCCCTTCCCCAAATAGGAATGATTTTTTCTATTGCTGTGGCCCAGCCCAATGGGAGAATTAGTTATACCAGTTTATCCATATAGTCATACAATTTACTGGGACTCGTCATATCAGATCTGTGGCTCACTGTAAAGGTCTCAGTCTAGTGTTCCTAAGACAATCAGTTTAAACTGGCTTTACTGTGAATATCTACAGCTGTTTAAAAGAGCCAGTTAGAATATCAGGGTATATGAAGTTTCTAAATCATCTATAATAGTTTTAATTTCTGAAAATTAAGACTCCACAGCAGTGATACTCCTTTTACTTTTAGTAACATTTATCAATAGACAGACTAAAAACTCTTAGATTATGCTTGTTTCTTACTGTTTCACTTTATATTAGCCTTTCTCAATTTATTCTCTACTCTCAAGATGCTTTCCTCTTCTATCCTTGTTCTAGATCCAGCAGCCTTAGTACTGCCATTTTTATGAACCCATTTCCTCTTACTCTAGACCTAATTCTGTTCTGCAGCTCCATGCTGAGGGCCCAAATATATTAAACAAATTGGGATTTTAAAACATCAAAATGATGTCCTGGTTACAAGGAAACTATACTACTGACAACAAAGGGATTATCTGGACACTGATCCAGTCAGTATACATTTTGATTTTCATCAAAGCCCCTGTACTGATGGTGTTCACTTATAACAGGACTAAGTGTGTTTAGGGGTATAATCTGTGGCCTAGACAATGAGACAAATTTTATAGAACCATTCAACCATGGAGCATAAACTTAAATTTTCTCTAGCAGTGGCCTGCAGCCCACTGAACTAAGTCTCAGGGCTGGTGAATATGTTAATAAGTGCTTTATGTTTCCATACATGATAATTGAGATTATCATGCGCTGAGGCACTCATTTCATCTCTTTTGTCCTAATTTTTTTTAATCAGATGAAGGTCCTTTTAGCTAAAAACTTTCCCCTTCCATATGAGCTCTCATCATTGCATTAGCATATTACCTGGTAGTCGCCATTTCTATAAAAGGAATCCCTTGGTAGTAAAATTTGTGTAAACAGACCATACAAAAACATTACTCAACAATCAGTTTTTAATATCTGTGGAAATGTCTGTCACAGATCTTACTCTTAGTTACCAGCTTTCTTTGTAGACCACAGCGAGCAGGAAGAGAATATTTAAACCAAATAATTACCCCTGTCATCTTAAGGGAAAGAAAAGCCCTCCTACAAAAAAAAACAAAAACAAAAACAAAAACAAACAGATGAAGCAGACAGAAAACTCTGTTAAGACACATGATTAGAACCAACCTGGGAACCAATGCTTTCTATCTCCAGCCTAGACATGGAGAAGAGACAACAGAACAGTAGATTAGATCAGAGAACCCAGACACTTGTTGGCTCCACCTTAGGGCTTTATTTTCTATTCTAAGGTAGCATAAATTCCCAATACACTAGGCATATACATTATTAAAACCATATATAGTAATAAATTCCAAAGCCCTATAGAATAATTTTAGATTTTCTAAACAACTAATTCCCTCCACTAACACAGAAAATTAAAATTGATTGTTTCTTAATTTCTAAAGGAGGAAGTTTATATATTTTGTTTACACAAAAGACATTTTTTTAGGGCACCCTTCTCTGAAAACTGGCTTACGATGGTACAGTCATGTTGAGGTCTATAATCATTAAGTCAATTTAGAGGTTCCATGGCATTGTCAAAGGCTACAAGAGTGGAGAAATTCTGTTATTTAATTACAGTTGTCTTCGATCTGTCTTTAGATACTGAAACTGGAAACTGAGATTTGATTAGGGATGAGAGAAACAAGATTTGTGCTATGAAGACTCTTTTGAAAAATATGTCCAAAGGATCAGTAATGGAAGGATGGAGATTATAGTGTCAAAAACCTTCACAATTTTGGTTATTCAACTTTCAAACATCAAAATTAGATAATAACTTGATTTTTTTTATTAAAAATACTAGGTTTCTCTATGATTCCTTACCAGGATTTTAGAAAAATAGATTATCCTGTCTATTTTTATCACAAAATTTTAGAAGTAAATGAGAAAAAAAGTAAATTATGATGCAACAAAATATAAAGTTTAAGGAAAAAGGACCTATGTTAGATCTTCTATACTTTAAAGTAAGTTGTGGTAGATTTATCTGCTCTCTGAATGTAAAAGAAATGACAGATACCAAATATGTCATACAATTTTCACTTGTTTCTTCTTCTTAAAATATTGCTAAAATATAAGTAAGTAGTGTGTGAAGGTAATGCTACATAAATTGAAATTAGAAATCATATTAACATAGCTATATTACAACAGAACCATAGGAAAAGTGATTGAGGCATTTGTTTTTAATATATTCATTCTACCTTCAATTCCAGGCTGTTTGCAGAAATTCATTTCAGAATATAAGAAAGCCTGATATCACCAAAGTGGAGCTTTTAAAAGATGTTGAGAACAAAAATGATCTTATCCTCCGATTAGTAGCTCATGATATTGAAGGTGATTCACAAGAGGGACTAATGTCTGATGAAGATGAATTTGTTATAAGTGAGGTTACACAAGAAGGTTTAGGAGAACAATCTGAAGATCAAGTGAAAGTAGCCACAAAGCCAATAGAAAGCAAAGTTGTTTCTCCCAAGCCAACAGTAAGCACAAACAGCCTGAAAAAATTTTTATCAATAAGTAAATGTTGTCAGCCCACATCCAGTGCAAATATTGAAAGTATTGAAGCAGCCTCAAATCACATAATAGAACATAAGGAGAGACAAGTTAAAAGAGCTGTTGCTGATCTTCATATGACTGCCTGTTCAACAACCAAGGCTGTAACAGACTCTTCTTGGGAGAAAAAGCCACAGTATAAGGTGAGTGAGAAACATGACTGTCAGTGACCATATCATATATCTATGAAAAGAGTAGAGATCTTCAAAAATTCTGTCCAAAGTGTACCTTAATTAGGAAGAAAGGCATACTAAAATGGTTCTGGTCTTCTCTTAACCCTGGTAATATTTATAAAATAAGAGAAATAACAGATAAGCCATAAAACTCAGTTGAGGGAAAGCAGATAATGGAAAGAGACCTACATTATTTAGAACCCCAAGGAGAATAGGAAAAGGAAACCATATAAGAGAAATTAAAGTTGATTATATCTATGAGTTAAAATATTTCATCCTTTCTGTATTTTGGCTAGTAAATATCCATTGAACATTATGTGTAGAGAAGCCTTATACAGCTAGACTATGATCAGAAGTTGGGCCAAGGTAGAAGGAAGTAAAAAAGTCCACACAAATTCAGATTTGAATTGAAAATTATTTGAAGAAATAATGGCTGAAATTTTCTCTAATCTGGGAAAGTAGACACACATGCAGGCTAGGAAGCCCAAAGAGTTCCAAATAAGAAGACTCCAGAGAGAACCACATCAATACACATTATAATTAAAATAGTTTTAAAAATAATAATAAGGATAAAGAATCTTAAAAGTTGCAAGAAAAAACAATTTGTTACATACAAGTGAAACTCCATAAGTATATAAGAAGTTTTTGCAGAATCTTTACAGATGAGAAGGAGTGTCATATCAGAATCCAAATGCTGAAGAAAAAAAATTCCAGCCAAGAGTTTTCTACCTGGTAAATTATTCAGAATTGAAGGAGTTATCAAGTTCTCTAAGTAAGCAAGAGCTAAAATTCATCATTACTAAACTAGTCTTACAGAAAAACATTAAAGGGACTTTTCTAAGCTTAAAAGAAAATGTGCTCATTAATAAGTAAACATATGAAAGTAAAAATATCACTGGAAAACATAAGTATATAGCAAAGATAGTGGATCATTTATAAAGCAAGTACTAAGGTTAAAAACAAAAGAAGTAAAATGGACTAACATCACAATAATTAGTTAAGGAAGGCATAAAATAAAAGTAAAATGTGTCATCAAAAATATAAAAATAAGGGAAGTAAAAATGTAAATGATTGGAATGTGTTCAAATTTAAGTTTCTAACAACTTAAAATAAACTGTTATATATTTAGGATGTTATATGAGAACTTCACAGTAACCACAAAGGAAAAATCTATAGAAAACACACAAAAGAAAGTGAGAAAGGAACCTAAACATAACACTAAACAAAGCTATCAAATCACAAAGAAAGAAAGAAAGAGAAGAAAGGAGCAGAAAGAGGAAAAGAACAGAATGTTAACATTAAGATAATAAGTAATGTCAATAACCACTTTAAATGTAAGTGGACTAAATCCACCAATCAAAAGACATAGATTGGCTGAATGAATTAAAAAACAAGATCCATCTGTGTGCTGCCTTCTACAGACACACAGGTTGAATGTAAAGGATGGAAAAAAAATATTCCATGCAAATGAAAACTAAAAGCTGTATAGCTATACTCATATCAGACGAAATAGAAATTAAAACAAAGACCATAATAAAAGACAAGGGCACTACATGATGATAAAAAGCGTCAACCAAGCAAGAGATTATAACATATAAAAATATATGCACTCAAAATAGAAGCACCAAAATATATAAAACCAATATTAATGGACCTAAAGGGAGAAACTAATTGTAGTACAATAATAACAGGGGACTTTAATACCCACTTACATCAAATGGATAGATCATAGAGACAAAATCAATAAGGAAACATCAGCTTTAAATGACATATTAGACCAGATGAACTAGACAGACAGAGAAACAGACAGACACATTCCATCCAAAAGCAACAAAATATACAAGTACAGTGCACAAGGAGCACTGTCCAGGATAAATCACATGTGAGGCCAGAAAACAAAGCTCAATAAATTCAAGAGTGAAATTACATCAAGCACCTTTTATGACTACAATAGTATAAAACTAGAATCAATTACAAGAAAAAAAATGGGAAAACTACAAAAATATGGTGATTAAGCATGTGACTGAACAATGAGTCATCAAAAAAAAATCAAAGAAAATGCCTTGAAATGAACAGAAATAAAACATACCAAAAATTATGGAATGCATTAAAAGCACTACTAAGAGGGAAGTTCATAGCAATACAGGCCTACCTCAAGAAAAAAGAAAAATCTAACTTTATATCTACACTAACTAGAAAAAGAACAAATGAAGCCAAAATTTGGTAAAAGGAAGGAAATAATAAAGATCAAAGCAGTAATAAATAAAAAAGAGCCTTAAAAGACAGTAGAAAACACCAATGAAACTAAGAACTTGTTCTTTAAAGAGATAAAATCAACAAACCTAGACTGTCTAAGAAAAAAAGAGAGAGGACTCAAATAAAATCAAAAGTAAAAGAGAAGCTACAACTGACACAACAAATGTGTAACACACCATGAGAGGCTACAAACAATATATCAACAAACTGGACAACCTAGAATAGATAAACATGCAATCTTCTAAGACAAAGCCGAGAAAAAAAATAGAAAACCTGAATAGATCAATTAGTAAAAAGATTGAATCAATAATCAAAACCTCCTAACAAATGAAAGTCCAGGACCAGACAGTTTCACTACTGAATGCTTCTAAATATTCAAAGACTATTTAATTCTTATTCCCCACAAAAACTTCCCAAAAATTGAAGAGGAAGAAATGCTTCCAAACACATTTTACAAGGCTAGACAATACATCATAAAAAGAAAGTTACAGGCCAATATTTTGGATGAATGAAGATGTGAAAATCCTCAACAAAATATTAGCAAACAGAATTCAACAATACAACAAAAGGGTTATATACAACAAGTGGGATTTATTCAGAGGTGCAAGGAAGTTTCAACATCTGCAAATTAATCATGATACACCACATTAACATAAGGAAGGATAATCTAAAGCTAATGATTCTTTCAATAGATAAAGAAAAAGCATTTGATGAAATTAAACATTTATGATAAACATTCTCAACAAAATGGGTATAGAGGAAATATAATAAAAGCCACATATAGCAAGCCCACAGCAAACATTATGCTCAACAGTGTAAAGATGAAAGCTTTTCCTCTAAGATCAAGACTAAGACGAGGATGCCCACTGTCATCATACTCATTCAACATAGTCCTATCCACAGCAATGGAAAGAAATAAAATGCATCTAAATCAGAAAAGAAGACATAAAACTATCACTATTTGCAATTGATATGATACTATATGTAGAAAACCCTGAAGATTTCACCAAAAAAAAAAAACCATTAGAATAAATAAATTTAGTATAGTCATAGATTAAAAAAAATCAATAAATGGAAATCTGTGTAATTTCTATACTCTAATAACTATGAAAGAAATGAAGAAATAAGGAATAAATTAACCATGGAGGCGAAAGATCTACACACTGAAAACTATAAACTGAAAGAAATTGAAGACACAAAAAATGGAAAGATACTCCATGGTCATAAATTGAAAAAATCTGTGTTGTTAAAATGTTGATACTACCCAAAGCAATCTATGGATTCCATGCAATCTTTACCAAAATTTCACAAAACTAACAAATCATTCTAAAATTTGAATGGAACCACAAAAGATCTGCAATGTCCAAAACAATCTTGAGAAAAAAAACAAAGCTGAAGGTATGTTCCCTGATTTTAAGCTATACTACAGACCTGTAGTAATTGAAATGGTATTGGCACATAAACAGACACAAAGACCAATGGACATAATTGAGAGCCCAGAAATAAACACACATATGTTGGGCAATTAATTTATGACAAAAGAGTCAAGAATATATAATGGAGAAAAGACAGTCTCTTCAATAAATGGTGCTGGGAAAACTGAGCAGCCACATGCAAAAGAATGAAATAAGACCAGTATCTTGCACCATACACAAAATTAACACAAAATGGATTAAAGACTTGACTGTAAGACCTAAAATAATAAAATTCCTAGAAAATATAAGCAGCAAGTTCCTTGACACAGGTCTTGATGTTTTCATGGATAGGACTATAAACACAAGGGAAACAAAACAAAAATAAAAGCAAAATTAAACAAACAGGACTACATCAAACTAAAAGTTTCTGCGCAATGAATAAAACCACCATTAAAATAAAAAGACAACCTACTGAACGGGAGAAGATATTTGCAAATCACACATCCAACAAAGGGTTAATATCTAAATATGTATATGTAGATATTTATATATATTTATATATTTAAAGAACTCATACAACTCTACAACAGAAACAATCTGATTATAAATTGGGCAGAAGATTGGAGTAGACATTTTTTCCAAAGAAGATATAGAGATGACCAGTAGGCACACAAAAAGATGTTCAAATCATTATTAGCAAATTTCAAATCAAAACCACACATTTGTTAGAAGGCTATTATCAAAATGACGAGAATAACAAGTGTTGGTGAAGATGTGGGAAAAAAGGGAACCTTCGTATACCATTGTTGGGACTAAACTGATGCAGTTCTTGGTTCTATATTATGGAAAACACAGTGGATGTTCCTCACAAAATTAAGAAGAGAACTACCACATGATATAGTTATTCTACTTTTTGGTATTTATGTGAAGAATATGAAAACACTAATTCAAAAAGATATGTGCACTCCAGTATTCACACAGCATTATTTAAAATAGCCAAGATATAGAAGCAATCTAAGTGTTCATCAATGAAAGAGTGGATAAAGAAATTGTGGTTATATATATATAATGGAATCTCCTCAGCCATGTAAAAGAATGAAATGTTACAATATGTGACTAAATAGATGGACCTTAAAGATGTAATGCTAAATGAAATAAGTCAAAAAGAAAAAGAAAAATACCATATGATTTCACTCGTGTGGAAATAAAAAGTAAACAGAAAAACAAAACATAATAAAAAAAAACTCATAGATACAGAGAATAAAACAGTGATTAGTAGAGGGTAAGGGGTGGGTGATGTGAAAGGGGGAAAAGAGGTTAATTATATGGTGATGGATAGTAATTCGACTTTAGAAGGTGATCACTTTTTAGTGTATACAAATATTGAATTATAATGTACCTGAAATTTACATCATAATAATTAAGAAAAAGGAAATATTATAGTATAACATTAATGAAAGTCTAATGGATTATGTGAAACATGGTAATAGAAGCCTTTTTTCTTTTTTGAGATTCTAACTGACATCAAAATAATGGTATTCTCATAAAAGATATGGCAATGAAATTATATCTGACTTCCTGACAAAGGTATCAGAGTTCAGGTTATGATGACTGACCTGTAAAGCTTCTGAACTGGCCAGAGTTATAGCTGTTCTTTTTATTTTTGAACTCAGTAAAATATGATTAAAAATATCAGTAAAGTGCAGAAATGGAAAACTGTATTCTTCAAACATTGTGCTAGGTTTATCTTTACAGTCTTTTCATACTTTAATATCAAATAGATCATCTTCACTGAGTCATTTCCAACGAATTATATTGGAAAGAGACATTTTAAATAGAATTATTGAGTTCATCCATCTTTCTAGTAATTTCTAAAATCTTTTTCTCATATTTTAGAATGTAGACTATGCCAATAAGGTGAGAAAGTACATATCAAACTCTACATAATACTTGGTTTTCATTTTTCCAGGAAGAAGAAAGAAATCTTACTACTGAACCAACACATTACCTCATACACAGAGTCATGAGTTCATCTTCATACAATCAAGAAGATCTGATTTCAACTGCCAGGTACATGAAATTAAAGCAATATACAAGTAGAAATATGAGGTAGAAGTAATGCTTATGGGAAAAATGGGGTCCCTGGTAAAACTACAAGTAGGCAAGTGTTCAGTTCTAGACCTTCCCTCATTCCTTCTTTTCCTTTCCATTCTTAGCTCCCCACTGTGGATATTTCCTCAGGCCTCCCCTTTCGACTTGGTCCCTATTTTAAATTTTCTCCCCTTTACATCTTTTCTAGTATAGCAGAGTCTTGGATCAAGAATTTACTAGTGTGTTTTAATTTTTTTTTAACCTAGGAGATAAGCACTGTGACAATAGATAGTATCTGTACCACCTGCCCTAAGGGTTCCTGTTCAAATCTCTTAAGTAGCTAATTGTTCCAGTAGTATAACTGCCTGTGAAATGAATCCAAGGGTGATAAGGAGCAGTGCAATTAATTCTAGAAAACAATGTAGTTTGAGGTGGGACTGTAAGTATGGACAGCACTAACAGGAGGAGAAAACAATACAAGTTAGAATGAGTATAGAAGTAGAGTGTGGACTGTGTGGCATTTATAGAGGACAGAGAGAACAAGGTACATTGTAGACTTGGAATCTAATTAATAACTATATGTAGAATAGTTAAAACTTATCAAAATTGTTCTTAGGTTTATAAGAATTTGTATAAACTGAGAGAAGTAGTGTTTTCTATTGTGGGAAAAGCAATAGGAATGAGGAGAAAAATCTACCTGCTTATATACTGTTTTTCCACACAGCATGATGAAATTGTTTTATCTTGTTTTTTTGACACTGACACTGATGCTGTTTTGGGACACCTATTCCTAGACCATACTTTCTCTTTTTCCTGCATAATGGTTATTAAAACACATGCAAACACTTCCCTACTGTTTATATCAATGATGAAGACAAGGGCACAGATAATACCAAATAAAAGTCAATTTAGAGTAAGATGGCAGACCAGGAAACTTCAGGCCCTTGTTTTCTCAAGGAAACAAAAAATAAACAACCACAGACTAATAAAATAGTTTTATAGGAGCTTTAGAAAATAGTCAAATGTCAGCAGCAACCAAGTAGCCAGTAAAGAAAAAGCCACATTCAAAATGATAAAAAAAAATTCCACAGATTTTTACTTGCCATTTCCCAACCTCTCTGCAACATTACATGGCACAGTTGGATGAAAACAGCCAAATTCCCAGTACCTTCCCTTGGGATAGAAAGAGTAGATTATAACTTGTCTGCAGTATTCTGGCTTATCTGTGTACTGTTTAAGGTAATGCTTTCTGTCTCATCTGAAAAGAAGCTCAGATTGAGAACAGTGGCATAGTTTGGATCTGACCCTGGAAATCACTAGCAAGCAGCTGATGGGTGCCACAGTGCATGAAAACCACAGGGGACTGAAGATTCACAAACACCTGGGGTTAAGAGATTATAGGCAGATTACAATTGAGCATTTAAGGCCCTAAGAAGAAACACATTGAAACTGTTGGTCAATAAAATATTTAAAAGTAGACCAGGAAAATTTAAAAAGAAGGAAAAAAATCACAAAAATAGGCCCAGAAGGACATATGCCCAGAAAAAAGACCTGAGAATTTAATGCTCTACCTCAAGCTATTCCCAAGGTTTAGAGTTCTACTAATTAGTAAAGGGCTTCCTCCACACAATCTCCAAAAACTGGGAAAAGTAGCTTTTTCTTAAAACACCCAATTTCAACAAAGGATCACAATGCACACAAAGAAACATGGAAAATAGGGCCCAGTTA
Source organism: Cynopterus sphinx (assembly GCA_030015415.1). Classification (NCBI taxonomy): domain Eukaryota; kingdom Metazoa; phylum Chordata; class Mammalia; order Chiroptera; family Pteropodidae; genus Cynopterus; species Cynopterus sphinx. Next base: position 171,115,791 of record CM057379.1, read on the forward strand.
AAGAAACCAAATAACTCTCCAGAAAATATCTATAAAGTGGCACATCAATTAAACATTTATGACAAAGACTTTAAAACAACTGTCTTTAATATGTTCAAAAGTGATAGGAAAACACAAAGAACTAAAGGAAACCAAGGGAAAAGTATATGAACAAAATAAGAATAAAAACAAAAAGATATAAATTATTAAAAAACCAGACAGAAATTCTGGAGCTGAAAAATATAACTGAATTGAAAAATTCACTAGATGATTCAATCATGAGAAAAAGGTCCAAGAAAAGACCCAATCAGGCAGAAGAAAGAATCAGTGAACTTGAACACAAATCATTAGAAATTATTGCATCTAAGCAGTCAAAAAAAAAAAAAAAAAAAGTACAGAGCCTGGGAGATGTATGGGATACCATCACCAGACCAACACATGCATCTTTAGAGTTCCAGAACAGAGAAAGGTGCAGGAAGATGATTTGAGGAAAAAAATGGCTAAAACCTTCCCCAACTTAAGAAGAAAACACTATACAAGTACAATATGCTTGACAGATTCCAAGTAGTTTAAACACTCAGAGACCACACAGAGACATATTATAATCAAATTATCAAAAGACAAAGACAAAAAGAGAATCTTAAAAGCAGCAAGAGAAATGATATGTCATATATAAGAGATTTCTTTAAAACTATTGGTGAAATCTTCAGAAGAAAGTTTCCAGGAAGAAAAGGCAATAAATGATACAGTTAAAGGACTATCAAATGAGAACTCTATAATAAGCAAAAATACCTTTCCAGTTGTGTTCTTGGCAAATCTGGTGTTCCTTGCTGACCCAACTACCAAACTCACACTGGTGGCAGCTGACTGCAGTTTCTCCTATGCCCACATAAAGCAACTATAAGCAAGCATTTGTAGATTGCTTGCTGAATTTTAACAGGTGGCCCCAGAGGAGAATTGGCTGGGGCTAAACTTGGCCTGCAGCTGAACCCTTCTCAAGACTTTGCTGCTAGACATCTACTACACAAAGTCATGCCAATAAGACCAAGAGACTTAGGAACTTCTCTTAGTACATAGAAACAGACACAGTAAGGCAGCCAAAATGGAAAGACAAAGAAGCTGAAATCATATGACAGAACAGAACAGAAATCCAGGGATAATGGAGTCAAAGCAATCTAACAGAGGCAGAGTTCAAAACACTGACTATAAGGATGCTCAATGAACTTAAGGGAAGAGTAGACAAATTCAGTGAGAACTCTAAAAAAGAGGTAAAAACATAAAAATGAAAATGGAAATTACAAAAGGGAACTAGTCCGAAATGAAGAACATATTATCTTCATATGTATAGAGATAAAGAGTATATTAGGTGGAATAAACAGAATGGATAAAGAAGAGGATTGAACCAATACAGAGGATGGAGAAGCCGAGAACACTCAATCAGAATGGCAAGAAATAAAGCATGACTATATTAATATAAAATAAGGAGCTTATGGGGCACAATTAAATGTAAAAATATCTAAAGAAAAACAAGAAATTGAAGAACTGTTTGAAGAAATAATGATTAGAAAAAAAAAATAAAGATTTGTGCTTCAATGGATAGGGTGAAAAGTCAACCCAGTAAATAGAAGAAAAGATTTGCAAATCATATATCTGATATATCCAGAATGTTCAAAATACTCTTATAACTCACCATCACCACAAAAAAAAAAAAAAAAAGAAAAGAAAAAAAGAAAAAAAAAGGCTTGGGTAAAGAACTTTGAATTGATATTTCTCCAGAGAAGATACATGAATGGGAATGAGCACATAAAAAGATTTCAATATCACTAATCATTAGAGAAATGCAAATCAAAACCACAATGAGATGCTATCCACACTGATCCAGGATAGCTATTATTTTTAAAATACCAGAAAATGACAAGTGTCATCACTTATTATTGAAACTCATGTATGTTGATGTTGGGAATTTAAAATGGTTCAGTTTCTGTGGAAAACAGTATAACAATTTCTCAAAACATTAAATGCAAATATTATAGATTTCATTTATATGAGATAACCTAGAGTAGCTAAATCAGAAGCAAACTGCAGAATACTTGTTCCAGGGGATGAAGAGAAAGGGAAATGGGGTGTTAGTAAGTGATGGGTATCGACCTTCAGCTGGGGGAGATGAAAAGGTTCTGGAGATGGATGGTGGTAATGGTTGCACAACCAATGTGAATGTACTCAAAGTACACAACTGTACATTTAAACTAGTTTAAAATAGTAAGTTTTATGTTATATATTTAACCAAAATTTTTAAAGTGGAAAAAAAAAGTCTATTTTTATTTAATTTAGAAATTCAGATATATACTATTCCAAGTTTAGTTTTATATGATAAATGACAGGTTGTTTTCTTGCTTAACTGGTAATTCCTTTATTCATTGAATACACAGAAAATTAAATACTCTTTTCTTTTGTTTTAGTGAGACTGCAGATTGTACCCCAGGCACAAATGCTAATATATCACAAGGTTGGATTTATTACTTTTAATTGAAATTAGAAAATATTCAAAAGAAAACTGTTTACTGCTTTGATAATTTTTTAAGTTATCAAACCTAAAATTTATACTTTTTTCCCCCTCTTAGTTTATCTTCTTTAGGAGAATGATCCAGTCCTACATCACTAAAGTGTTAAAATGAGTCAACTAGTTTGCCTTATCTGAATTGACGTTAAAATGTTATTAATGATTTTGGTCAAAAATGTGGTATGATATAAATTTACATTTACCATGCTCCTGTGAGAAATATCAACAAAATAAAGATGTATCATATGATAGTTTCTAAGCCAGAACAAGTGATGTTAGTATTTAATAATTTTTTGAGGTTAGTCTCCTTTGCGCTTAGCCCTATCAAAATACACCCACACATACAAACGCACACACGCACACGCACACGTACATGCACACACAGCTTTTAAAGCTAAATTTATTTGTCCACATTAAAATCTGGCTAGTTTGGACCTCACTTTTTAATCTTTTAGTACTGACCCCTTCAAACATTTGTGAGGACTTTTTGGTTCTCTGTTGAATCCAAAGTGGATCAATGTGGTTATAACAGTAATAGTAAGTACGAGAGATAGAGTGCTGTGTTTACTGTTAAGTGCCTTGCAATTCAAACCACAAATTTACACTGGCTATTTCAAACATTCCAGGAGTGAGTTGAGAAAAACATTCTCTTACGAAAAGTGGAAGTGAAAATCATTTTCATTAAGATAATTCATAGTATAGCAATGAATATGCCAGAATTCTATGAACACACTATAACCAGAAGGTGTCACAATAATCCTATGATACCTATATTATAAAATCACAGGCTATTATTTGTTTTGTTTTTCCCAACTTTGTTGCAATGATTATGCTTAATTCTTATATTCTTCAATAATATTGTGGTTGTCCAATTAAATCATTTATTTATTCATTCAAAGATTTACTGATCATCTCCTTCGTGTAACATCCCATGTGAGAACAAGCTTGACAAAGTCCTTGATTTCATAGTATTTACACTGTAACTTAGGGAAGAGAGTCAATAGATAAGGACATACACAAGATAATTTCAGATAACTGTTTCCCTTGTTATTGTGACAAAAACCAAAAAAATTGCAATGGCTTGCAAAACCCTACATCACCTGGACGTTACCCCAAACCCCTAGTATCTCTAACCATCTCCTTTATTTCTCCTCCTGGCTTACTCTGCCCCAGTGTCACTGACCTACCTCCTTGTTGCTCCTTAGACATTCCAGGCATTCAGAGATTTAGCACTTGCTGGTCCTCCTACAGTGCTTTTCCTCCTATATCTGCACTGCTCATTCCTTACCTTCGGATCTTTACTCTAATGTCACCTTCTCAATGAGGTCTTCATTCCCACCATGTCACTACCTAATCCACTTCTCTGTTTGTTTTTCACCCTGGCACTTATGGTTATCTGACTCTTAATTGTTTTTTCACTATCTCCCTCTACAATGTAAGCTCCATGAAGATCACAGCTGTATTTCCAAGAGCCTAAATGGGCATATAATAGAAGAAGGCATTTAATAGGAGAGACCACGGGAGTAACTAGCAGGGAAAAGGGACACAAAAATTCTGTTTGGGTTATGTTGAGATTGAGGTATCCATTAGATATTCAAGTTGATGTGTTGCATAATCAATAGGATTTTTAAACCAGTTCAATTACATGCATATAGAGTCAGACACTTTAGAAAGATTATCAACAATTTTACCAATTTTTTCAGGTCAAATAATCAGTCACTCTCATATTTGAGTTAATTGAGATTTTATTACCACTTTTTTTTTCTAGAATGTACATTGGCCCAAAGGCTAATTTAGAGAGTGAGCTCTTGTGTTAGCTCTTGATGGCCTGACTACAAAATACATAGTTTTTACATATAAGATACCTCATTGAGTTCTCTTGTGAGACTAGCAGGGAAGATAGCTTCATTCACCTTCTACATATGAGGAAACTGAAAGACACATTAGGGTTAATTTGCTAATATTCACACAGCTCTCTGTAGTGAAGCTAAGACTCAATCTCAGGTTTCTGACTCCCTAACATATTAACTGCTTCTCTAGTTGTGGGTCTTTGTGAAAATTTTCTCATGGTATCATTTCTACCTCCTTGGCCTGACTTTCTTTTATTACTGGCATATTAACCTCCCTTGGAACTTAGACAACTTCTAATTCTATAGAACTCCACCAGACTTTCTCTTGGTATTGCCTCAAAATTCTCCACGTTTTCAAAGTATTTCATATAACTAGTACCTTCCTCTGTTCCAATTATCCACTTTTAATTAGCTATGTAGAATTGGAATGTTAGAGCTGGACAGGGCCTGGGTAACTTCTCATTTACACGTAAACAAATAGGCCCATAGCAGTTGTGTGCTTGTGCACAGATGCGTAACTACTCGGTTACGGGGTCTGCCTTTCCCACATCACACTTCATCTTTCATAATTCCCAAATGAAGGGCTAAGACATGCCCCCAAATTCTAGGGATCTCACCTATTTCAGTTTTGTTCCCTTTGGTTTATACATTAAAAATAATTTCTTCTATCTGCCCCAATTCTCTGGCTTTTTGGTGAAAATAAAATCAGTTTTGTGTCAATGCTATTTATGCCTTAGGAAAAAAAAATACTATTTTTCCTTCCCCCTCTATCACAGGACGTTCTTAGGAACAAAAGCCAGAATATTCAAACAGTATTAAGCTAAATATTTTTCAATAGACTCTAACTGGTATATATGGGATCTAGGTGAACCTAAAACAGTTTTCAAGACCAAATCAAAGACTGGGTAGAGCAATTTCAGGGGCATCAAGAAGCATTCCTCTATTCACAATTTCTTTATGCTTATTTCTGCAAGGTCTTCCAATTCAGGTTTTAGCATTTTTCAAAAGAAGCCAGAGAGAGAAGTTTTATGTGAAAATTCCTAACTTATCAAATATTTCAAAGCTTTTATAAAATGTTTCATAGACAAAAAGAGAAAAGAAAAATAATAAAACTTGTCCATATCTCCTACATCCTATACCCTTTGCAAATCTTAAAGTCTTAATTTACAAAAGAGAAACTCGAGGTTTACAACTGCCTGAGGCTACACAGTCTGAACATGTACAGCTTTTAAGCCTCAAAACAGGTCTTCTGACTTTGATCCTACATTATTTCTTCTTTCCACATGGTGGTTCCATATAGCTGCCACTGCATCACAGGATGAAGTACACATTGGGTAATGACAATGATAGCCTCCAGTTTTGCTGTGGAAAGAGATATTAATTGATGAACATAAAGGTTCACTGTTCTCTCTGGGGAAGGGCTTCATGTATGCTATTAACCTAGAACATCAGCCACCCACCAATTTTGAATAAGATGCAAGAATCTAATAATGAATGCACATTTGGGGCAGTTTCCTCAGTGTTTCCAGGAATTTTTTTGCATGAGAGCTACCCAGGATACATTTAAACAATGCAGATTCCAGGACCTTCTCTATACTGCCTAAGTTAACAACTCTGAGCAATAATGCCCAGAAATCTGCATTTTAAACAGACTTCCATATTTTAAGAACAGACACTCTTTACTTCTCCAATAAGAATTTCAGTTTTGCAACAATGCCTTGCAACAATTGTGCTGATAAAATTTATATCTTACTTTTTAACACTGTACATCTTTCTCTTTCAGCCATGCTTTTGTCTTATTTGTTGTAGATTGTGACCTATTCCTTTTTAATTCTTATGTCATTTGAAAAAATAATAGCACAGGTTAAAAAAAAAAACCTACACAGTCTTTTTTGTTCTTTATTTATGGTTAAATTTTCTGTCAGCTATTTTAGCTTTTTGGATTATCTTGCTAGAAAAGATAAATCTAGGCAACTGCCAGAGGTACAGTCATGACTTTTGGCATGTACTACATTTAAAAAATATGGGCTTTTACTGTACATTTTCATGTCCTTTACATCCTATCAAAGTTTCAGAAAAGCATATAAATGTTCACTTCTGTCTTTATATATAAAATAATTTTGTTAAATTAAAATATATTCTCTAAGAGCCCATGTGCAGAATAAGTGGTACAGAAAAATGAATTCAGGGACTCACCTCACACGACCAAAAAAAAAATCACTTGAAGTTAGTTAACTAAAAATTTACCCCAAGTAGGTGAAAAATTATAGCAATTTTAATGCAATTCTATTTTCACCTGAGCACTATGAAGTAAACATCCTCACTTTATAGAGTCAAAAGTTACTTTACCTTGTGAGTTTATAGCTCATCATGCTTTTACACAGAGGTTTCTGCTACAAAAAGAAAGGTATTCTTTGCACACCTGACTAGAGGAGCATCAGTGTGCAGTAGGTATAAAGATGCCAGGAGAGTCAGAAAGCTAGACTGTATTCTCTTCTTGGCCTCTTGCTGCTCGTGTTATTAGACAAAGTATTTGACCTCACCAAGATTCAGTGTCTAAAAATGGGGAGGCATCATTTTTTTTTGTTCTCTTTAGAGGGGTTTTGGATCAAAGTGAAAGAATCTTTGTGAATGTTTTTTAAACCCATAAAGTAGTTTATAAATGTCAATTTCTAAGTTTTAAGTCATCAATGATATAGTATGACTATAATATTAACATTTCTAATAAATATCTATATTACTTTTTTGCTGTATCCACAGAAACTCCCAACCCTATCATTTCCAAACAAGGATCTAAAATGCTGGCAAAGGTATCTTCAGCTCTGTCAAAGGTGTTTTCTCGAAGTAACACAAGCATTTCCAAATCTTCATCACCACCTTACCAGGACAAGTACTGAAGCTTCTATATCTAATATAACTATGTTACTTCCCATGGAAAATAAAATGGTTTTTAATGCATAACAACATGGTGTCCTATAAAATGATTTATGTAATACTGAGCAAGAAATTAAGAACAAAAGAACATCAAATAGAGGCCTGTGTACGAGAAAGGTTTGATTGCTTTTGATAGGCATTTTGTAAACATTTGGTATGAAGATGCTACATGCTAATATCACCAGTGTGCTATGAGGATATAGAGACAAAAAGTCTACCTGGTAAAACAGTTAGCCCTCATACCACCAAAAATGAACTTGTATTTTTCTCTGTTAAATTCTGAGTATTTTTTTTATGAAAAAAGCAAATTCAGATTAAACTAAACTAGAGTCTATGATACAACTATGAAACATTGGTTCACTGTTAAAGGTATATTTGGATGTTCAAATAAAAGTATTTATAAAAGATAAAATAAATAAGTTTTTCCCACCTGCAGATAAAATTTTATAATAATATTCCATCCAAGCATAGCTCTTACTATGCATAAAGCATCATTTAGGAATAAATAATAATTGTCCATGAAAAACTAGATATGCATGAAATGACACTCGTGACTGAAAAAACCCTTTCCAGACAATGTACTTTTCTGTATAAGATGCCATCAATAAGTAAATCATTGGTTAAAGTTATTAAAACTTTTATATGAATATTTTAATGAGACAATAGATATCAGGACTTTTTGTAAAAACAAAAAAATAAAGAGGAGAATTTAACAAGATAGAGAGTAAGTTCAGTGATAAACCTTTTAAAATCTGTTTACTTGCTATTTTGTGATATGAATCTAACTTTGGCTTGTTTGCCTCTGGAATTTAATAAGGATCTTCCTTCAAAGATCAAAAAGGGTGACCGAACACCAAAGAATGTCAATTATCATCACTATCTACCCTAATACTGACTCATGAATCTTGAGAAATGTAATATATTCTCTTTTATCCAACATTTTCTTGACAGAAGCCAGTGCTAAAGCAGGAGCACCTGAGAAAATTTTGTTTTGCATAATTGAATTTCCTTTTGTAAATTTAGTGAGATTATGACAGGGAGCTCCAGAGAAAAAGATGTGATTATATACAATATTTATACTCCAATGATAATTAAATTATTCAATTAGTAATTTAGTCTTTTCATAATAATCTCATAAATTATTTGATCTCAAAGACCATACAAAATCATACAGCTTATATAGATCCAGGCCTTTTCAATAATGGCAATTGATGAGAATTGACTGGCAGTCCAGTTCAAAATTATTTTCAGGGATACTTACAGTAAATATGGAAGAATAGGTAAATACAGTGCTCACATCCCATGACCAAATCAAAATTACAACTAAATTATAGAAAAACCACCTTTGAGACCCATCTGAAGACTAGCTGAATGAAACTCCTATAACTAAGGATATAAAGAAGAAGCCATGACAAGACTGGTTGGAGGGGCAGAGATGTAAAATAAGTGGATCCCACACCCACTTGCTGCAGTTAAAAGTCGAGAAGGGTAGCTCAGCTGTGGAAGTGCCTACTGTGGTGTGAGGGGTCCCAGCCCCATGTCCAACTGGAAAGTACTCTAGGAAAGTACTTTCAGGAAAGTACTTTTCAGTGCAAGAAAGAGGAATACCATACCATCTGACTATGACAAACAGTAGGAATTGTGTCTACTGAGATGGAGGATTGCTAGAGACCAATGAAAAGTGCCAAGGTCATACAGGGAGAAATTGAATTGTCTGGCTTCAGGTTAAGGACTAAAGGGTCAGCTCTCCCTTGAGAATAAAGTGCTGGCAGTCACCACTGTTCCTTTGTTGAGCCATCCCCCCACCACCACCTGTAGGCATGCCAGATTTTAGATTTAATTCTGATGTTGAGTACCATGAAGGGAATTGCATTAAATATTTACTAAGTTTTTACTATGTCTCAGAAACTGAGGAATACAAGAATAAGAAAAACAGCTGGAGATCGTGGCTCAATATATTATACAAGGAATAAATATCAACTGATAGTAACCACAATACTATGTAATAGTGCCATGGCTAATGTAAGCAGAACATAAAAGAAAGATGAAAAACAAATCTAAATACACTAAATCACATAATTTTTAAGTTACTGAACTTTCCATTCTGTAGGAATTATAAATCAATTTGCTAAAAATGAAAATACAAATATCTTTCATAATAAAAAGATGAACATAAAACTAATAAAAATAACAATAAAGAATGCTGTTATAGCAATATGGAAAAGAATCTGGAAGTCAGGTATAAAAACACACTAAGAGACATGAATATGTATGCATATCAGTAGAATTCTATAAGGTGATATGGAAAATTGAAACAGTGGTATTAGCTCTGAGTAGCATTCTATTTTTCTTTAAAAAATATTCTTGAGTTTAAAATTAATATGTAAAATATGTTGTAGAATTCAAATACAATTACTTGTTAAAATCAATTTTAACATTAGAAATCACTTCTTTTATATTTTGATGTTACATTTTTTTCAAGTACTTTTAACCACCAAATGCTTGAAATAATTATTAATATAGCAATATTAGAGAAGGAATTAAATAATAATTCATACTTACAAGATTTCTTCCTCTTACTACATTAAATGCAGTTGAGTAGGAAAGTTCTGAATATGAATTTAACTTTAATTTTCTGGCTTCCACAGAAGTGCTTAGTTTCTCAGTTGCATAGCTCCTCACTATAGTAGATTATATAATCACATGATGTGAAATAATTATCAGACTCTTACACATTTCTAGCTTTACAGTCAGTATTTTATTGATTCATTTTTCCAATAGAATAAACAAGAAAACAAAACAAAATAATTTTTAATTCGTTCACAAGTATCCACTGAGTATTTTAGGTATATGCTTCCTTAAGTAGTCACATTTCAAACATATTTGGGAATTGCTAAACATTATGCTTCTATGTTATGTTTTGAATAAGCTGAGAGTCCATGTTTAATTATTAATAAAAATATTGGGTAATAAGTACATTGTTCTCAGGATTACTATAGCACAATAGTCAATACGTTTAGCTCATTTACACAAAATAAATTGTTGCATTTTACTGAAAGGGAGATCAACATTTAAACAAAATAAGAACAAAAAGACATTGACTATCCTCAATTTCAATCACTTTACAAGTGAAGATAATATTTCAAAACGCTTTTCTAATGAATTCTTAATAAATAAGAAAAGGGGACACATTCTCAAAACCTTGTAACAATAATCAAATATGAGAAGTGTAAGCAACATAGTTTAGTCAAATATTATATGAATTAAGCTCCATTTGATTAAGGAATAAGATCTGTTATGCAATAATTGTTTATCTCATGACTGAGAATCTATTAATTCACTCAAACAACATTGCTAAATACCCATTCTGGACCCTTTCATAATATTAGAATATGATAACTGTTAAAAATTTAAGTGACCTTATCAAGTCAAAAAAAACTAATTAACCTAAATGACAATATTATTCCATTATGGCTCAGACTAGGGGGAAAAAGTGAAATATATAGAAAAATAGATGTCAAAAACCAGTGAAAGTAAAACTTTTTATGAATATTTACAGACTTTTTATAATGCTAAATGTTAAACACTAGAAAAGATATTAGGAAAGATTTGAAAATTTTTCTGAATAATTTTATTAGCAAGAAAAAATACCCCAAATCTAGAAAGATGGTAGCATGTGACCAAGTGCTAACTACCTTTCCTCCTCCCCTACTTGCTGACACTTGACAAAATAGCCAAAGAAATTTTACTTAGAGAAAACCTAAATATGTGCTGAAACTAAACAGTGGCAACAACGTCCCAAGATGACCTTAAATGAATACAAGCAGTGAATTAAATGATGGCCAACTAGCAGTTCCCGCTAAAAGAGCATTATAATGCTGCTTAAAGTGGTGCTGCAGAAACTCATCTGACTTGAGTAGAAATGAAAAGGACTGTGAGTGAGAAAGAAGTGCCATCTGCCATCCACCAACCAATTTTATAAACACAGAGTAAAAAATGATGGAAAAAGAACCCAAATACAAGGCCAAATGAGTTTTGGAAAAGTATTTTCTTGTATGTGGGGACAAGCCACTGTATTATTACTCAGGAGTCAAAGGTATAAAAGAACATAAAAAAATGAGAACTTCTTTATTTTTTATTTGGATCTACATTTGTCACCACCATGGTTTAATAGTAGTTAGAAATTGGATGAAGCCGGCAGACACATTGTGACAATAGAAAAATAAAAAGAAGAAGTGATATTACAAAATCTATACTTAAACTTATTCTCTATGGATGTCCACACGCAAAAAAGAAAAAAAAAAGAATGAACATAAACTCTTACCTGACACAGTAATCAAAAATTTACTCTAAATGGATCATAGATCTCAATGTAAAAACTAAAACTATAAAATTTCTGAAAGAAAATATTTGTAAAAATTATTTGCCATCTAGTTTAAGAAAAGATTTCTTTAGAAGGCAAAATATTTTAACAGAAACTTCACCAAAAAAACTATGGATGGCTAATAAGCACAATTAAGATGCTCATCAGATAAGCAGGTTAAAAATGATGGTATATACAATGGTTTAGCACTCTACAATGCTGATACACGCAACGACATGGATGAATCTAAAAATAATTTTCTTCTGTAAACTAAAGTAAAACAAGTTTATACTACATGATTCCACGTAGGTAAATTTCCAGAAAACAGGAACGTATATAGTCACAAGGTACAGATCAGGAATTATCTGCAGCCAGGGACATATAAAGGGATGGGCTGCAAAGTTGCATAAAGGATCTTTTCTTGGCATGTTGGATGTGGTCTTTTTCTTAATTGTGGTAATTATTCCACAAGTATATTATTGCTCAAACTTCATAGAATGTTATACTTTCAATGGATTATTCTGTATAAATTATAACAAAAATTTGATAAACTATATAAAAAGATTTTTGTACAGGATGTGTATTATGCTACAATTTTAAATAGAAAAGATTAAAACATGGTTAATTTCTAATATATGAGTTTAAATAAATTATCACCCAGTTGCCTAAATCAATTCCACTAAAACCTGATCTTGTTCTTAATGGGCAAAGTAGCATCAAAATTACTAAAGTTTATCGGACTGTCAAAATATCTTGGCTCAAAGATCAGACTGTCTTTTGGTTTTTAGAATTTGACTTTGTAAATATTTAATATAACTACGTTGATCTTCCTTTCTTTATTATTTACATTAGTGACCTACTATTGTGTATTACTTTTATTATGACGTGCATATCCAAACACATGTTTTTTGGTTAATCCGTACCTAAGAAATATAATGTGAATAAAAACACAGACGTGGGAAACAAACATACCTGGGTACATATTCACTTTGCTATCTACTAGCTATTTTACCTTGAACAGCATACTTACTCTCACTGTAAAATGGAAAATAAGAATTCTTATTTCAAATAGATGTGAAGAATTATTGAGACACATAGATGATGCTCAATGACTGTTCTTATTACTTTCAATTATTATCAACTACAGATGTTTAGCAATTTCATTTTACAGATGAAAAAACTGAGATCCAAAAAAGTTAATAGACTTATCCAAGGTCATTGATTGTTAAATTTAAAGGCTGGTTTACAATTATTTATTCTAAATAGCAGTTACTTTGCCAATGGACTTTAGTCAAATTTAAATAATACTGTTCTTTTCTAAAAAGAATAAATTAAGACTTGTATAATTCATGAACATTTTTCATTCAGATCAAATATACTCAGTTCCATAATTTAGAAAAATCCTTTAATGTTTCTTCACAGGCCAGAAATATTCACTCCACTGAGTCTTGTGTAGATATAGTATAAAAACATGAGAAGATGAAAACCTCACCTATTCTCACTCCACACCCAGAAACCCTTCTTGTCCTGCAGTGAGAAAAGTGTTTCCAGGTAATAAGTTGGGAAAAATTCACAATATGAAACTTGTTTGTCTGTTTTTTAATCTCAAAGTTATCACAAACTTATACGGCATTTTTTCAAACTGAAAACAATTGTTTCATATATTTTTGTTTGCCTTTAGATTTTATTTTTACTTAGGAGAGAGGATAAATCTAGTTCATTATTCTGTCATAAATAGAAAGTTACTATTTTATTTTTGCTCTTATTTCTTAATTATTTTACTAGCATTCCATTAGGTAATTTTAGCTAGAAACTTTCTATCAGGTTCTAGTCAGCTGGTACATTAAATTATTTTATGCATTAGGGATTTTCTAGTTCAAGCATTTTCTAAGTTCAGTCATGATCAAGAGAGCTTTGTATACACTACCAGTGGTACACATGAATTTCCTCTGAGCCTGAACCACTAAGTCTAAATACACCTAATCTTAGAAAACAAGAGTATATGAGTTTAATTTTTTTACCGACTTCAAAAGTATAGTTTAAATAAATAATTTTTTGATGTTCTAAACTGGTTCATCATATAATTCAGAAACAATTATATTTTGTGTTTTCAAGTTGCTAATATCTGTCAGCTTGCTCTGATGTAATTAAATACATTTATAAAAATTTTACATCTGATCATCTTTTGTAGATTATACAAAGGATTCCAAATTTTGCAAGCTTTAATTTTCTTTAAAGTTTGAAATATGGGTATTTTGTTTGTCTTAACTAAGAAATAAAAGTTTCAAAATAATACTATAACACAATTAGAAAAATTGATCATTATCAATATGTTTTGTTTTAAATTATATATTCATTTTCTGAAAATTATATATTTCTAACTTGCTGACAGCCTTTTTTTAAATACTGAATAAACTGGTTTACTTTCTAATGTATTTCTCTTATGTTTTTTTTTTTTATTGTAAGAAAAAAGAAAGCAGCTGCACTCTCCAGCTGTGACAAAGTGTTTCAATAAATGAGACAACATCAGTAATAAATAAAGCAATTTACTTCTTTACAAAAAAAGACTATCTATTTAATATCAAAGCTGTAGCTATTGGTAGAGCCTACCAGCTGGTATGGCTAAAGCAAATACTTACTGAGAAATTAGGTTGTCACTAAATCAGCTATGTTATACTGACAAGGGTATACTAAAATTCTTGTGGAAAACATTTAAGACCTTTTCTTTTGAATTCCCTACTAAGAAACTCTCATTTCACTTGGTCACTGATATTATTCAAGTGACATAATGCAGTCCATTACTACTATTGCTGAGCAATTAACTTCCATTCCCCATTGTACGCAGAGTACAGAGTGCTCTTTAATGACAAATAAGAAGAAAGGTACTAAGTCCATAAGATTAATGCAAAAAATATAAATTATGTTACATCTCCCAAGATGATTATGTTTCTAGAATGGCTGGAGGTTGTGAAAATAGAGCATGTTCCAATATGAAGTTCTCAGATAATTCATCATTTCACACACACACACTTCCCCTGGTTATCAACTATCACAAGTTAGACTACTATAACAAAATTTAAATTTACCAAAGTACTTCAGAATTAATTGTTTTTTCTAGCAATCACTAAATCTATAAGGATCTATGATTAAACTGAGTTTTCTGGTGTCATTAGTAATTGGAGAAACCAACAATGACTCAACTCTCAATATGGAAACATTCGCACACTATTTGGATAGTAGTAATCAAGGCATTATCTATGCATGGCTCCAAGTACATGTCTTGAATTTACACACTACAACCAAGCAATAGTATTGTGTTCACATTTTATTGAAATATTTATTGTTTATATTTTGTATCACCTTACAGTTCACATTATATTTTTGTATATATTAACATATTTAATAACTATGTAAGATAGATACGGGAAGAATTATTGTCTCATTTGATATAAAACCAGTAATTATGGAAAGGTAAATAATAATCTAACCATTTGCAATTTCTGTGTTTGTTAGACTGTGAAAAGGGTAAAGTCCACAAAATAACTGTCAAAATAAAGTCATTATTATAACATTAATATGCCAAGTCTACTAATTAAGAGTTTTAGGATATTTTCTACTGAATATCTTGCAAAAATTGATAAACTATCAATTTACTGGGAAATAAAAATTAATATTAATGATGTGGGTCAAAAATTTGTTATTTAATTTGAAGGTTTAATATTATAAGTAACAAACTTTCTTTTTAGGGTCATGATAATTATTAGTGAGTATCTGAAAGTTGTCTATATCAGGAGCAGTATATTTTGAAGTAGAAGTAAAAACATGTAAACATTCTTCTGATAATGTTCAAAATTTAAAAATTCACAAACGTGGAAATTAAATAACATACTCATAAACAACCAATGAGTCAAAGAACAATTAAAAAGGAAAATCCGAAACTATATTGAGACAAATATTAAATCACAATTTACCAAAATTTATGGGATACATCAAAACCAGTTCTGAGAAAAGTTTATAATAATAAACATCTGCATTAAAAAAAAGAAATATTTCAAATAGACAACCTAACTTTACATCTCAATGAACTAAGAAAAAAAAGAACAAAGTAAGTCCAAAGTTAGTGGAAGAAAGAAAATAAAGATTAGTGAAGAAATGTAATACAGATTAAAAAGACAGCAGAAAAGTGAGAACTTTCTTTTTTTTAAAGATACACAAAACAGATGAAACTTTAATTAAACTTACCAAGAAAAAAGGAGAGAACTCAAATAAATAAAAATCAGAAATTAAAGAAAAGACATTACCACTGATACCACACAAATGCAAAGGATCGTTAAGAGACTACTATGAACCATTATGCACTAACAAATCAGAAAACCTAGCATAAACTCCTAGAAACAACCAACCTACCAAGACTGAATAATGAAGAAAGAAAATCTGAACAGACCAATTATTAATCAGGAGATTGAATCGGTAGTCAAAAACCTTTCAACAAAGGAAAGTCCAGGACAAGTTGGTTTTGCTGGTGAAATTTACCAATAACTTACAGAAGAATTAATACTTATCCTTCTCAAACTCTTCCAAAAAATACTTATCATTCTCAAACACTTCCACACTCATTTTAAGAGGCCAGTGTTATCCTGATACTCTAACCAGACAAGAACATTACATGAAAAGAAAATTACAGGACAATAACCCCAATAAACATACACAAAACTCAAAATGGATAAAATTCTTAAACATAAGACTTTTTTTTTTTTGCATATGTCCAAAAGACCTGAAACTATAAAACTCTTCAAAGAAAAAAGAAACTTCTTAACATTGGTCTTCAAAACAATTTCTTGATATGACACCAGAAGGACAGACAACAAATGCCACACACAGATAAGTGGATTTCATCAACTCATGTGTCCATGTACAAATAAATGAATAAAGAAAAATATGGAATATACATCCAATGGAATTAAAAAAAGAAGAAATCCTGACATTTGCAATAACAAAAATGGACCTGGAGGATATTATGATAAGTAAAATAAACCAGTGACAGAAGGACAACTATTACATGACTCAACTTATAGGAGGTCTCTAAAATAGTTAAATTTATAAAAGCAGAAAATTCAATAGTGTTTTCCAGGTCTGTGAGGTGGGGAAAATGAAGAGTTGCTATTCAGTGTGTATAATGTTTTAATTATACTTGACGCATAAGTTCTAGAAGATCTGCTGTACAACATAGTACCTATAGTTAACAGTATGGTATGTGCACACAAATGTGGTTAAAAGAGTAGATCTTATGTTGAATGTTTTTACCACAAAATAAAAAAATAAAAAGGAACATAAAAAGTCTGGAAAGTGTTAAATATGATTAGTACCTTGATTGTGGTGATGGTATCACAGGTGTTTGCATGTCCAAAATCATCAAATTGTACACATTAAATATGCTCAGTTCTTTGTAGATAAACTGTACCTCAATAAAGCTGTAAAAAAAATAGGGACATTCCTCTATCTGATGAAGTGAATCTAAGAAAAAATCTACAGCCTAGATCTTTAATGAAGAAAACCTGAATAATTTCCCAATGTAATCAGGAAAATGGTAATGATTCCCACTTTTAACACTCCAATTGAACATTGTTCTGAAGGTCCTGGCCTTTGCAATAAGGCAAAAATATAAATAAAAGACATAAGAAGTATATCTTTTACAGAGGGTATAATTGTTTAAATAAAAAAATCTATGGAATCTGAAAGAATTACTAATAAATGAATATGGCAAATTTCAAGGATAAAAGGTTAAAATAGCAAAATCAGTTCTATTTTCATTAACTGGCTGGCAACAATTATAAAATAAAACATTCAAATTTCCATTTACCCTGTATGAAAAATAAAATATCTAGGGAAATATCTGTATAATATCTCTACAATGTAAACTGAAAATCATTAATGAGAGAAAATTTTAAAAAGACCTAACTAAATGAAGAGAAAAACAATATTCATGAACTAAAACACCCACACTATTTGAACCATGCATCCAATGTAATTCCAATTATTTAAATTGACAAGCTGATTCTAAAAATGACTGAATAAAAAGAAAAAGTTGGAAGATTTTTACCTAATTTCAAGAATAGAGCTACAAAATCCAAAACTGTTTGGTGTCAGTGAAAAAGTAAACATATAGATCAATGTAACAAAATGGAATATCCAGAAGTAGGCCCACATATACAGTGTCAATTTGTGTTTGACAAAGATGCCAGAGCAATTAAATTAAACCTGTATGCATAAAGACTGAGCATTTCCTCTTACACTATGCATAAAAATTAACTCAAAATGAAACACATACCTAAATGTTCAACTAGAAACCATAAAATTTCTTGGCAAAAAATCAGTTTGTGATCTTGCAAAGATGTTTTAGATAAGCTAAACAAAACATAAACTATAAAAGAAAAAAATATAAATTGAGACTATAAAAAATTGTTCTTCAAACAATATCATTTATACAATAATAATAATTTTAAAAAAGCTGTTAAGCTATAAGGTGTCAAGGTGATAAATTAGGACAATAAGCCTAAGAAGAAATAACAATCAAGCCTGTCTTCACTTACCTTATGTACTAGTTTGTGAAGACTGCTACAACAAAGTATCACATACTGGCTGGTTTAAACCAACGGTTCCTGGGCTAGACGTCTGAGGTCAGGTGTCAGTGGGGTTGTTTCTTCTTCTGAGGCTCCTCTCCTGGGATTTAGATGGGCATCTTCTCTCTATGTCCTCACCTGGTCTTCTTCCCTCTGTGTGTCTGTCTCTACCCTAAATTCCTCTTCTTATAAGGACACCAATCATATCAGATTAGGGCCTATTTCATGACTTCATTTAACTTTAATTACCTCTTTAAAGTCTGTATTTCTAAATACAGTCACATTCTGAAGCACTGGGGGTTAGGACTTCAACGTGTGAATTGTGCAGGGTCACAATTCAGCACATCAAACTGATAGTACAGGCAAGAGTCAAAGAAAAAGAAATCACAGGCTTTCCAATGTTCCTTTATCCCCACAGAATGGTACTGGGACAGGGTCAGTCAGATTGATATACAGCGCAGTGGAGATAATCAATCATCTCATGGCTGAGGATTCTGGGGAGAAAAAGTCCTGCCTTTTATTGAACAAGGTGGTCATGAGGAGGGGGAGGGGAATTGCTAAGAGTAAGAAAGTGCTGAGTCAGAGTGGGGAAAAGTTTCTTAGCAAGGAGGTATCAGCTGTTGTGGTTTCCAAATAGAGGTACCTAGGCTAGGAATGCTGATACAAGATACAAGCATGGCTAGCCCTGGGGTGGGAGGCTGTGTCCTTGACTACCCCTTCTTCCATACTTAAACTCTTAAAAATTGGGGCTCATGAATTAATAAGTGAAACTCTACATTTTTAATATATTATGAATATGTAATCTAGAAGCAATTAGAATAAATTTAAATTATCAATGTACCGATAAGAGAACTGTAGAAATACACAGACTACCCAAATGAGAATGAGCAAAGGCTGTTTATTCAGAGCTAGCATTGGCAAGAGAGTCAACATCAACTATTTTATTTGACACAGATTCAAAGGCAAGGAGACAAATAGAAAAGCTTTAAATGAAAAAAAAAAAAAAAAGGAATGGCTTCAGGTATCCTGTGATTGGAGGCTGTTGCCATGGAGAAGCTGAAAGTGGGCTAACTGGAAGCAGGGCGTCCTCTGTGATTGGTTAGGGGTGCATATTTGGCTTTCTCTGGTTAGTTCTACATTTAAAGCAGGAGCAAAAATTAAGGAAGCTGTCATTTATTGATCAAGTCCTGGCCCTTTTGGCCAATAGCTACTGAGACTGCTGTTCAGCTTCTTTAGACTGCTTGCTGCAGGTTGAGGGTCATAATTCGACTTTATATATAGTCTGGCTAGCAACCATTTGTATATTCAGTCTCTCAGTGAAAAAGCAATAAAACATGAGCACAGAATTTTATGACCAAATTATACTGTCAGTTTCTGAATACAACCCAAGTGATACATATTCTTTTTCATCATTTTCTGAAAACTAGAGTTTAAATGTAGAATTGAAAGTAACACTAAAATATCATATATAATTAGAACTAAAAATTATGTTGTAAAATAGGAAAAGTGTTCGCAAAGCACAAAATTAAGTGCAATAAGCATGAACATACTATAAAACACTGAAGAGGAAAAATCAAACCCCGGAGTTGCCCAGAGGACAATGAATGCAATGCAAATCACAAAAAGGTATAATACAAGGTCAGCAGATTTGAAATCCTAAAGGCAAATTATAAGTTTAATTCACCATATTTTTCTGGAAAAACAAAAACAAAAACAAAAACTTGGAATTGCACATTAGAGAAGACATATATTCCAAAGAATTAATAAAATTACTGATTGGAGAACAAACAAAACTTTGTCTTTCAGCTAGGGTAAAAATAAATGTCAATTGCATTTGCACTATTCATTCAAAAGAATGAAGAACATCAAAACCTCAAAGAAGAGAAAGTAATGTTTTACTTTACATACTAAAGGTATCTGATAATTTGATATGAAGATTAACAGTATAGTCTCTGATATGGAACTGCCCAAGGTTAAGTCCTATCTCTACCACTATTAAACTGGTCACTTCTCTCTATTACATGGGATTCTTGTCATGATTATGTGTCATATATTTAAACCACTTAACATAACACCTACTACCTAGGTTAATATCTCTTTAAAGTTAGCTGTAAATATATTATCCACATAAAATAAGTATTGAGTGGCTAATACTTTCCAGTCACTGTTTTAAACACTGAGGATACAGTAGTAAAGAAAATAGACACAGTCTCTGGCTTATAATTGCATTCCGGGGCTATATCAATGCTCTCAATAAGATTAGGGCAAAGTAACAGGTAAACATTATAGTGCAGAGAGAGGTTCTATGTAGAATAGTCCAAGAAGAACTCTGACTAACCATGCAGCAAAAACCTGAAATAAGAGGAAAAGCCACATGGAGAAATAGAAAAATGTATTTGACAGAAGGATCTTGGAAGTCAAGTACATTTCAATGCATTCTTAATATGTTCTAAGAAACAAAGACATATTAATGGAATGAAAATCATGAAGTATTTGCAGCTGAACAATGACGTTGGCTACAAAGTCTATCTGGTCAAAGATGGCCAGAGGGCCCAAAACATCCTGCCTCCACACCTTAATAAGAGATCCCATAAGCTATATTTACAAACACCTCTCGCCATTTGTAGATGAAGTCTGAGAAGCCTAAGAGATTAAGCATTTTACCTAGAAACTGAATATTTCCTTTAAAGATTCTTGAAGTCATTTATTTTCTATATTAAATCTAGCTTTTCTGTTCATTTTATTTTCCTTTCAGGAAAAGGGGCGAGGAGGGCCTAAGAGGAAAAATAAACTATATAGACAAAAAAAAAAAAAAATTCACCTTTCATCTGCATATGTATGTGGTTGAGAATTTTCTCAGATTCTCTACATGTTTGTTACTGGAGATTTGGGCACAGGGGAAAGTGAGGCTTCTGTGTTTGGTAAATAATCTTTATGATTGCTTGCATTTTCTTTAGTGTTCAATTTATTCAGTTTACAAATTTAGTAATGTCTTTTAAATTCCCAAAAAACAGTTTATAATCTGATATATACAATTATAAATAGTGTAATGTGGATTATCATTAAATACATTTATTTGGAATATTTATTAAAAACTTTATTGAGATATGATTGATGTATAAAGAACTACATACATTTAATGTATATTATTTGATGAACCTGAACATTGTGACACTATTACCTCAACCAAGGTAACATACATATCCAATACTTTCCCAAGTTTCCTTGTGTTCCTTTGTTATTGTTTCTTAATGTTTAGAAAAACACATATAGGAGATCAACATTCTTAACAAATTTTGAAGTGTACCTTACCTTATTGTTAATCATAGATGTCATGTTATACAGCAGCTCTCTAGAATTTATTCATTTAGCATAACTGGAATGTTGTATCCATTGAACAAAAACTCCCTATTTTCCCCACACCCAGCTGCTGGTAACCAATAGTCTATGTTTTGTTTCTATCAGTTTAATTATTTTAGATCCCTAATATAAGTGAAATCACGTTTAATGCTCAATTAATTTTCATTTTGATGATTAAATTTTCCTAAATATGTAGCAGTGTTTGCAAACATGATTTTATCAGTTCCCAAGACATTTTAGAGTACATCTAAAAATTTAACCTGTTTTCTCAACCATTTAAAATAGCTACGTCCCAATGTAGCCAGCTTCCTAATATTTAAACAACTCTTTTACATCTAACAAATCACACTAATTTTAAAAATCCCTTTAAGTGTTTCAAACAAACAGATAGACAAGCACAGTGATTTTAAAATTCATCATTAAATCTGTTAAATAGAATCAAACCAAAATATTAATGTTACATATTTTGGTTTAAAAAAATGCACCCACTTAAGCATTTGCCTGTACACACATGCATAAACATGGATAATTACAGGTATGAAAGATAGCAGTAAAAATAAATATTCAAGCACTGATCCATTCATAGACACCTCTCACTTTCTCTCATTCCCACATCCAGTCATTCTTTTATCACATTCAAACCATCCATACATACCCATACAAAGACTCTATCCAAGAGTGTGCATAGACTCACATTTACATATACACATATAAATATAACTGAAATGCACTTATAAATATTACTGAAATGATACCAGTTCTAAAATCATCTTGCCATATTAATATATTCTAATTTTTTAAATACATATGTGACATATAAATAATATCAAAATACTTAGAACAATTGAATTGTTACATTCGGTGTTGCAATATGAAATATTCACATAAATTCTTGAGGGACTGGCAACTATATAGCATATATGTTCTGTTTTCTTTAAAATATATCATTTCTTGGGTGAAGTTTTCTCCAGATTTTTCAGGAGTCACTGTTAGTCCTTAAGTGAATGTCATATAGAAGGGAACATTTTTGTATAATACGTTTCCTTAGCTGTTGTTGCCTATTTCAGCCATTTTTATGATTATTTTTGACTTTGCATGTTTTAATCTGGCCATCAGAGACTCTGCTGTAACTTCTAAACAAACTTATTACTAAGTCATAGAGTTGGAAACAAATAGCTCAGAATGACCAATATGAAATAGCAACTGAGAGCAACAATGGGATTTGCAAAATGAAGCAAACAAAAATCTAACTCATTCTGTTAAGATTAGATTTTAAAATAGAAGACACAATTTTATGTAGTACATAGTTGAGTCATTTCTCAGAATAAAAACCTCCTGCTAGTTACCTTCTAAATAAAAAATATATTTTTGTGGTTCTGGATATATATAATCATAAAGTTTTAATAATTTAAAATATATGTAGATTTCAGAAATTAATCTGAAGGTAGTGTATTTAAATGTTCTTTAATATTAATGTTGAAATATGTTATAACTCATCAATGAGTTTATTTTTGGTTTCAGTATGAATTCATAATTAGACCAACCATGATTTAAACATAGTTTATGTTTGCAACCAAAGAAAGTGAGCATTTTGCATAATTAAATCATAAATTTTACCCATTATACCTGGTGTTTATGTCTTTCGGAAGAGCTCTAACATCCTCAATTGCATCCTGCACTATTTTTTTAAAATAGCTTTGTTTTATAGATGTATTGCACAATTATTTCAGAACAATATGAAGACACAGATATCATATTCATTTTATAAGCATATTTTTCTTTTCATTGTGTTTCATGGTTGTATAGGGAACTGTAGTTCCGTATTTTGTATTTTATTTGAATACTGGATACTACATTAAATTATTTGAATTTTTTAAAAAAGAATTTACAGTAGTCCATAAGTGAAGAAGCTTTATTTCAAAATTTTTGGAAGATGTAGAGATATATCAATCAGGCAGGCTCACTGCCTAACATCTAGCTCGTAACTTCATCAGAGTCTGCCTCAGCAGCAGAAGGCTGACCTCCCCCAGCTTCATGCCCATCCCAGGGCAACCTGTATCTAGTGACTAAGAGAGATGAGGAGACAAGGGCCTTATTCTTTGAACCCATCAGGGTGTCATCTGATGAGCAGCACTCTCCTGACAGCTCCCTGCCAAGCTAACCAAGGCTTTCTTGAGTGTGCATTACAGTTTGAGTATTCTACTGAAAGCCCATACCACGAACAGCAGCAGCAACTGGGATATTTTTATAAATGCAAATTCTCAGCCTATCTGAGAACTACTGAATCAGATATTCTGGGAGTGTGTATCAGCAACTTTGGGTGATTCTGATGGATGCTGACGTTTGAGACCACTCTCCTCAATTTTTCTTCCTCTCTTCTCATCACCTGCTGATTGGGAACCTGACCTGTGACAAATTTATTAGACCAGTATCTATGTGAATCAAGGCTTTTAATATCGACCTGAAAATAAATATGTATGACATTTTTAAGAACTCACAGAACTTAATACATCATCAGCTCTTTAGTAACCTAAAAGCCCTACAACATTCTCTTAGGGAAGACTTACCTTGAGTCTCTTAGATTCAAGCTTACCCCTCTATATTCCTCTCAGTGATGCTGGCGTTGGAAATCTGCAAACTGCATTTAGCCAACTCCCTTCCCAGCTGAGAGTAAATCACTTCTGGTAGTAATCACTGGTAGAAGATTAGAAGGCCGGAAATGAGGAAAAGAGCTTCTAGCTTCCTGGTCTGGTTGATCTCTCTCTGGTTAGGACAGCTAAGTTTAGAATCTGGCTCCTTTTGACACATGCAGCAGCCCTCCGGGGTATGAATAACGGCCTAGAAACACACACTCAAGGGTTAGAGTTTCAGAATTATCAAGTTTCATCCACCTCTCTTCTGTGCTCTGAGCACCATCAAACTATAGCCCCTCCTCAGAGGTCTGAGCACCAGCTGCAGATGTCTCCTCCACTAGGTTCAGGTAATGTCACCTCTTTCCTTTAGTTTCCTAGCTCAAAGGGTGGTGGGCGCTTTATGCAGCTTTGTTTCTCTGGCTCCTCTTAGCATCACTTTTATCCTCTTTTATACTTCACTTATAAAATTAAATCTTCGTTTGTTTGTTTGTTTTGCTGGACCCTGACTGATAAAGGATGTTGTCTCTGAACTGGGGGTGCAGTGGTCTAAGTCTTTATGCATCAGGAACCTTTAGTATATAAATAAAAACATTGTGAAGACACTATGTGAAAGATGTAGCAGCATGAGAGTATAAGTCAAGCTTTATGAAAATTTTTATATTGCAAAGGCAATAAAAAACATGTTTAACAAAGTCATGATGTTTTAAGTAGCGGTCCTCCTTTTCACAGTGCATATATACACAAAATAAGAACTAGGAAGTATGAAAAAAAGGTAATTTCTTCACATCTAATGAGAGTCTGCTAAATTATAACAAAAGATACATTGAGGACATTTTCCATCCATTCAAGGTTTGTGATTCCCCTTTCAAGACATGAAGTACATGATTTTTTGTTAAAATCTTGAGATTAGGGGCAATATTTAACTCAATATTATGGATAATTCCAAATCACTACTTATTACAGTATGAAGACTTGAAAATGTTCCCCACCCCAAACCCCTATAGTCCATAATCCCAGTGATCCCTGCCTGCTGGTATTCAAGCCCTTGTGTAATAGCCTATTCTTGAATTTTCTGGTGAATAGCATATAGCAGACATGAAGAGATGTCACTTCTGATGTTGGGTCATTAAAGATTGTAGCCTTTGTTTTGAGCACTCTCTTCCTCATCTTGGATTGGCCACTCAGAAGGCACCAGCTCACATGACATGAGGCAGCCCTCTAGAGAGCCCATCATTATGCCTAGAAGCAGAGCTTCTGAAGCATGTCAAGAATCACAAGAATAAACTTGGAAGTGAATCCTACACTACCTGAAATATAAGACAACTGTAGTCCAAGCTGACACCTTAATTGCTGTCTCTTGAGAGACCATTAAGCAGAAACACCCTGAAAATCTGTGCCTGGCTGCCTAACCAATAGAAATTGAAATAACAAATGTTTGCTGTTTTCAACCACTAAGTAAGTCTTGGATTAATTTATTAAGCAGTAACAGATTATTGACACAGATTTTGGTGCCTGAATGTGGACATTGCCTTTACAAAAACATAAAATTGTGGGAATAATTTTGAAATTGAGCAGTAGACTTTGAAGAAACTGTTGGTGAAAACATAAAGTGCTTTGAATATGCCATTTGTAAAATTTTGGACTTGTAGTGTGCTGTGTGTGAGGACTTTCAGGAAAATGAGGAACGTCTCTTTGAAAATTGGAACAAAAGGAATCCTTGTTATTTAGTGGCAAAAAGGTTAGCAACACAAAACTGGATTATTTAGAAAGTAAAAATATGCCTGATGAACTGAGTAATCTTCTTAAAGAAGTGTCTAAGAAAAGTTTTGAAAGTGCGGCCTGGTTTCTTCCTGATGTTAATAGTGAAATGCAAGAGAAAACAGGTAAATTAAAAGACTTAAAAAGAACAAGAACTTGATGGTTTAAAAAAATCTTCAGCCTGTCCATGCAGCAACTGATGCTAAAATTAAGAAACTACCAAATGAGAAATGTCTTTGTACCTCCTGATTCTATTTGCAGGAAGCAGACTACTATATCTGGTTAGCTGCAAAAAAAGTGCTGCCTTTCGTGCAAAAGGAAAAATGACACAGGGTGAAAATGACAAATAAGGTGAAACAAATGCCCAGAGAGCAGAATGCAAGTGCCAAGAAAAATTATTCCTGGGCCTCGAGCTATAACCAAGGAGCTTCCGACATTTGGATAGATTTTGGAATTTGCAAGGATAAGTGACTTCCTGTCTCATTCCCAGTTTTTTAAACTAGAATGGCTATGGCAGTTACCCTATTCAGATAGCAAGTCTTTTTGGTGACCAGTTTCTACAGTTTGAGAGGAACTATAATTAAAAAGCCATTCTTAAAAAAACACATTTAAAAGTCTTCATCCATGTAGGGATCTGATTTAGAGGGTGAGATTCTAGACTTTGAGCTGATTCAGTAATAATATAAAGAGCTAAGGAAAGAGATATAATGTACATCAGAGAATAAAATTGTTTTGATATGAAAAAAAGTTTGTAAAAAGCATATGGAAGAAATCTACATTTCTTATAACTCTTTAATAAAAAGGTTAATTTTTAATTCAAGTCATAAAAAATAAAATGATACATAAATGAATGTCCACTAGTATTCTTAAACATAATTTCTTCCAAAGTTTAAAAAATAGTTTTTATGTTATACCTCAAAATGATATCAGTTCCAAATTTCTTAAATGTTAGAGGTGGCAATCTGATTCAGAATAAATTTAATGGAAAATATAAATAAAGATATGTGGAGCAATTTTAAAGAGAGGTTACTTAAAAATTATGACTGTACATTAAAAAAGCTTAGTGTTTTATTTAGAAATAAAAGGGAAATAAAAGATAGATAGCAAAGTAAAAGGGCATTTCTCCTTAAAAGTATATATTTGTATAATGTGTTATTACAGAGATATTTTTAAGAATAAAGAAACAATAAGAACTTCTTATTCGAGCCAATTTTAACTGAGCTATGAAGCTTTCTTTAAAATAAATTTATAAATGGGGGTCTAGTTGATAAAGCACCATCATTACACACTCTATTTAAATTAAAACAAAAAACTGTTGGCCAATATTCCTGATGAAATAGACACAAAAATTCTCAACAAAATATTAGCAAATCAAGTTCAATGATACATAAAAGGATCATACTCCACGATCAAGTGAGATTTATTCTAGGGATGTAAGCATGGTTCTATATCTGAAAAATAGTCAATGTGATACACTGATTAACAAAATAAAGAAAAAGTCATGTAATCATCATATGATATCAAAAGCAAATACAACAAAGGGAAAATAAACAAGTGCAAGCACATTAAGCTAAAAAACTTCTGCATAGCCAAGGAAAACATCAACAGAATAGAAAGGTAACCTAATGAATAGGAAAAAATATTTGCAAATGATATATCTAATAATGGTTTAATATCCAACTCAATAGTAAACAAACAAACAAAAAAACCATCTAGTTAAAAAATGGGCAGAGGATCTGAATAGACACTTTTCCAGAGAAGACATACAGATGGGTAACAGGTACATGAAAAGATTTTCAGTATCACCAATCAGGTAAATGTAAATCAGAACCTGTTATGATGGCTATTATCAAAAAGACAAGAAATAAGTATTGGTGAAGATATGGAGAAAAGGGAATCCTTGTGCAATGTTGGCTGGACTGTAAATTGGTGCAGTCACTAGGGAAAACTGTATGGAGAATTTTCAAAAATTAAAAATAGAACTACTTTATGATCCAACAATTCCACTTCTGGGTATTTATCTGAAGAAAACAAAAGCACTTAAATATATTTATCCCATGTTTCTTGCAACGTTATTTACAGTAGCAAAGATATGTGTCCATTGATAAATAGATAAATAGATGGAGATGTGGTACACACACACACACACACACACACACACACACACACACACGTGCGCGTGCACTCACACTGGAATATTATTCAGCCACAAGAAAAGAATGATATCTTGTCATTAGTGACAATGCAGATGGAACTTAGGTGCATTATGCTAGGTGAAATAAGTCACACAGAGAAAGACAAATACAGTATGATCTTGTATGTGAAATCAAAAACAAACAAAAAAACGCATAGATACAAAGAATTATTGATGTCTGCTAGAGGTGGAGGGTTGATGTGGGCAAAATGGATGAAAGGGGTCAAAAGACACAAACCTCCAGTTATAAAATGAGTAAGTCATAGGGGTGAATGCACAGCATTGCTACTATAGTTAATAAGACTGTATTGTATCTGAAAGTTGCTAAGAGAGTAGTAGATCTTAACAGTTCCTAACACAAAGAAAGAGTTGTTTTTTGTTGTTGTTGTTGTTGTTGTTCTTTAGGTGAGGCAACCCTTGGTTGACCTCACAGATTGCACGGATCTTGTTAGCCTACAGAACCGGGTCTTCCTAGGTGGTCTCCCATTCAAGTACTAACCAGGCCTGACCCTGCTTAGGTTCTGAGATCAGACCAAATTGGGCTTGTTCAGGGTAGCATGGCCATAGACTGGAAAGAGTTTCTGTAACTATGCATGGTGATAAATGTTTATTAGCCTTATTGCAGTGATCATTTGCAATATATACATATACTGAATTGTTATGTTGTACATCAGAAACTAACGTTATGCGTCGATTAAACCTCAATTTAAAAAAAAGAAAGAAAACCTGTCTGCCAAAAAAACAAATAAACAAAACCAAATTTTGGAAGACCCTGGATATTTTGCATGCAGGAAGGACATGAATCATAGGGGACCAGAGGGTGTGCTAACCTTGGTGACTATGAAGGCCCCCAACATTTTTTGCTTCCTGGTAATCTTGGGTAATAGCCTCACCTTGTATATGTGCTGAACTTACTGACCTGATAATCTTGTGTAATAGCCTCACCTTGTATATGTGCTGAACTTACTGACTCGCTTTTAATGAATAGAATAAAGACAGAAGCAATGAAATGTTGTTCTAATATCAGGTTGACTGCAATCTTTTGAGAGACTCTGAAGTAGAAAAATTTAGCTAACTCCTCCCAGATTCTTGGCCTACAGGCACTGTGAAGTAATAAATGTTTCTTGTTTTTGGTTGCTAAGCCTTGGGTAATTCAGTGCTCAGCAGTAGATAAATCATAAGGCAAGCCATAGATTGAAAGAAAGTATTTTTAAGATTCAATATTAACAAGAAATAATCATTTTTTCGTTTTTTTATTAGATTAGGTTATTATTGAGTTTTAAGTGTTCATTATATATCGGTGTATAAGTCCATTATCAGATATGTTTTTTGAAAATCTTTCTATTCTATGATATTCCTTTTTTATTTTCTTACAGCGACTATTGAAGATAATCATAATTTTAATTTTGATGAAGTCCCATTTAACATTTTTGGATTTTATGGTTCATGATTTTTGTCAAGATTTTTTCCCTTGTTTTCTTCTAGAAGCTTTACAGTTTTACTTTTTACATTTAAGTCAATGATCAGTTCTGAATTAAATATTATAAACAGTATAAATTAAGTTTTTAGGATCAATATTTTCCACTGTGGATATTCAACTTTCCAATCACCATTTCTTTAAAAGACAATCACTTCCCCTGCTAAATTTCTTTGGTACCTTTATCAAAACTGAATCAACATATTTATGTAGGTTTATTTCTGAACTCTCTATTTTATGTCACCAATATATATCTCTATACCTATGTGATACTAAACTATCTTAATTAGTATAGCTTTATGGTAAATCTTAAAATCAGGCAGTTTAAATTCTTCAACTTTGCTCTTCATTTTTAAAATTTTTTTGGTTTCTCTAGGTCCTTAATATTTTTGTATCAATTTTAGAATCAGCTTGCCAATTTCTGAGAAAAACTCTCCATAGGGCTTTGATGGAATCTAGAGTTTGCAATGTTTTACATATGGCTATTTGTTAAAGATATGCAGAAGAAAAATGACTAAGCTTTCAAAACTACTTTCTCTGGGAAAATATAATTTATTAATTAGACAGTAATGTGGAGAAACATCTTAGCCAATTGGTTTTTTATCAGATAGTAATTTTTTTCATTAAAATACATAAATTTAGCAATAATTCTTAAATATAAAAATATAATGTTACCTATTTTACATTATTAAAATGTATCTATTTTACATTTCTGTATTTATTTTACATTATTAAAATGTATTCCTCACTAGATTACAGGTGAAAATTAAAATTTTGATGCAAATTAATAAGACTTACTATAATAAGCATAGCACAGATCATTCCTAATGTTCTTAATATTCATTAATATGAAAACAACACATTTTACTTATATATTATTTTTCATTATAAACATAATTAGAACTCTTATTCTTCTCAGATACACTTAATGTGTTTGATGATTCAATTCTCAAGAGAGCAATATATAGTTCTATACATCTAAAAGCAAAGTTTCCTTTAATAGTTTATCTCTGTAACAGATTCAAAAGAGCATATAGTTCTTATAAATATTTACACTCTTTAAATTCTAGAATTTCAATTTTATAATACATATTAAATGTTTTTTAGGTTTAAGTAAATGCATTTATAAATAGTCACAATGTACCTGTCATCTCTTCTGGTCCACATGTCTAATACAAAAACTTAATACAGAGGCATCATTGGACACTTGCAACTTCATTAGCTGGAATGATAAGAAATCATGTAGAGTAGAACCTGGAGAAATATATTTAAGTAAAATTTTGATGAATTTTACTAAAAGATACAATAAACACAAGTTCATTTAGCTACTATAACTTTGATCTAAACAATCTCCACAGTCAATATAAATTCATCAAATAATTATTAATTAATAAGTTAAAATATAAAAAATACTACTGGAATACAAAGAGTAAGACAGAAAATTCTTATTTTCAAGAAGTTGACATGTGCTTTAATAATAGATTATATGAATTAATAATTAAAGATATTTAAAGATAACTCAAATTACTGGTCATTGAGTACCTACTATGTATTTAAGGTACCACTTTTGCATCTTTGTTCATCTAGTGTATATAACATGACATCTTCTGGTGATTCCACTTATTAAAAGTTTGTGTCTTTAATGTCTAATGTCCCAGAACAGACCCCATCTGTACCATTACAACTTTCTTGACTACGTAAATTTAGTTATCACTACTTGCACGAAGAATCTATATTCTGTGCAATTGGAAATACTGACATAACATGTTTCTTTATGTAGTGTTACATATTTTTTCGTATTATTATTTCATTATTTGAAAGCACAGTTTGCTGTAAAATGTTATCTTCTTCGTATTTCAGAGAATTCAGCATATAAGATACATTCAATAATTTTTACATGAATTTTCATTTGATACTACCAATCAGTCAAACATACTGATATATTTGCAAAGCTGTTTCAAAGTACCTATTAATTTCCACTTAACTTTAACCTAAATCGTAAAATGCATAAATGTTTACTATAATTTTTTTGCCAACAAACCTTTGATTATTGTTGCTTTCACTCTCACCAACTGTATTGTGCAAATTTTTACATAAGCCTTATACCGTATGGACCATACTGGAGAAAATTCATTTAGTATACTATGAAAGGCAGTACTTCTCTCTTTAATTAGTACTTTAACTCCAACAAATTAAATCATGTTAACCACTGTATTCCAAGTTAACCACAAAATTATTAACCATTGCTTAAGCTTAATTAAACATTTTGTAATCCTTTTTAACCTGGCAAAGAAGTACACTCTTTTTATATATCTAGTTATAAAATTAAAATGGTAAACAGCTGATAAAGTTAGGATTATAATTTTTATATCCAGAAATATTAGATTTTTTAGGTTAACTTTTATTTTTATTTAATTTTTTTAAATTTTATTTTATTATTAGTTTCAAGTGTATAATACGTTATTTAGACATTTATATAATTTATGAAACGATACCCTTGATTGTTTTTTCTCTCCTCTGGCTCTACACCCAGCCATTACATTAATGCTAACTGCATTCCCTATGCCGTGCTCCCGATTCCTGTGACCATCTATGAACTACTAATTTGTACTTTTCTAATCTTTCACCCCTTTCTCCCAGCCTCCTAACCTCCATCCCCTCTGGCCATCACAAGATTGTCTTCTATATTTGTGAGTCTTTTTTATTAGTTTGTTCTTTTTATTACTTAGATACCG
Source organism: Cynopterus sphinx (assembly GCA_030015415.1). Classification (NCBI taxonomy): domain Eukaryota; kingdom Metazoa; phylum Chordata; class Mammalia; order Chiroptera; family Pteropodidae; genus Cynopterus; species Cynopterus sphinx. The sequence goes on from CM057379.1 coordinate 171,148,254, forward strand.
CATATAAGTCAAATCATATGGTATTTATCTTTCTCTGACTTATTCCACTCGGCATAATAACCTCTAGGTGCTTATAATATGCATTTCAGCTTTTCTGTGACACAAAGATCTAACCAGGTAATGATGTGCCTCTGCTCATTATATTCAAATATAAGGTGCCAGGTATTTTGTTAAATGACCACAATTTTCCAAAAACACATAACATAATGTATCACATACTGTAAATGTTCCATAAATATCCATTTCTTGTCCTTTCTCAAAACAAAATTAACATATATTCATTTATGGAATATTGTAATAATCTTCTAACTATACTCTCCACCACTAGCTCCTCTCCTTTGAATCATCCCAGCATTATGCTGCTTGCTTATTCTTTTAAAAGCAGCCTCAAATGATTTATCTAGTCATCAATTCTCCACTGCCTATAGGAAAAAATGCCTACATTCATTATCTTACATAATGTCTTTTATAACATTGCTCATATAGTTTTCAACTATATTTTCCATTAGTATCTTATTTAAAAAATTGCATTTAAAAATAGTCTACTTACTGTCACATAACTCACTTTTAATTTACTCAAATTATTGAGTATCTACTATGTATATAAGGTACCACTTTAGAATCTTTGTTCATCTAGTGTATATCATATGACATCCTCTGGTGATTCACCTTATTAAAAGTCTGCCTTTCATGTCCCAGAACAGACCCCATCTGTACCATGATAACTTTCTCGACTATTTAAATTTAATCACTACTTTTACAAAGAATCTATATTCTGTACAGTCAGAAATACTGACATAACTCACTTCTTTGTATAGTGTTATACATTTTTAATATAATTATGTTTTGATATTTATTGATTCATTTAACTATAATTCATATGTATATGTCTTACAGAAAAAGATCATTAGTCCCTTCAGTGGAAAGACAAATATGAAATGTGAATAAAATATTGTCCCTGCTTTCAGGTTCTTACAAGCCCCAAATGGACAGCAGATGACCACTCAAATATTTTCCTCTGCTCTATGCTTCAATCAGCATCCAGTATATCAAACATACAGACAGTGAGCAATCACACTAACTTCAAGAAAGTGCTTCTCCATAATTTATTTATATTTCCTTCTTTCACTCACTAAATATCTTCAACTACTTTCCTATCTTTGGTTCTCTCTTGTAACTTCTAATATCTCTTTCATCTTATTCGCCTTCATCTAATGACCTTGGTCTCTATTCAACTGATTAAAACAAACAAGACTCCCACTATCTTGTCCGTTAACCTACTTGAATTCGTTCCTGTATAACACTGCTTTTCCTCCTGCTATTATAGCCAATCTGTTTTAGGTCCTATCTAAGGCCAAACATTCCACTTGTGCCCGGCATCTAAGGCTATTATAATTTTTATAGTCATCCCTCCATATCTGTGGATTCAACTAACCATAGGTTGAAAATTTTTAGAAAAAAAAAATGTTACCTTGTTGCTAATGTAGTTAAGCCTACCATAATTGCATCAATACTGAATGTGTACAGGCTGTCTTTTCTTATCTTTATTTCCTAAACAACACAGTGTATTAGCTATTTACATAACATTTACATTGTATTAGGTATTTTAAGTAATCTAGAGATGATTTAAAGTATACAGGAGGATGTATATAGGTTATATGCAAATACTGTACCACTATATATAAGGAATTTGGACATCTGAGAATTTTGGTATCTATGTGGGTCCTTGAATCAATCCCTTCATGGATACTGAGGGATGAGGGTAAATTCTTAATTTGCTCTGGATACTCTTATTTTACAGATGTGTCTCTCATGTAACTGCAACTGGTGAGATTATATATATAAAATTCACAAAAGAAATTTCACTGTCTGCATTTCTTTTAAGATTATTATTATTTCAGGTATTTTTCATTAGAATCAAAAATGATTTCATTGTATAGAGAAGAAAAGTGTTAAGAAATGAGCAGCTCTGTGTTTCAAATACAATGACACTACATTCTCCATGTACCAAATTCAATGATTATTTTCCTCTCTTTGACGTCTCAGCAGAGTTCAATATAGCTTATCACTTAACTCCTTCTTAAACGCTCTCTCCTTCAGGACATCATTCTCTTGGTATTCCTCCCCCTCATCAACTACCACTGTTTCATCTACTCCTAGGACCTCTTCAACTATCTAACTTCTGTCGGAGTACTTACCTCACATCTTATCTCATCCACGCCAACATTTATTCCCACAGTTATCTTTTCCAGAATCAAAGCTCCTGTTAAAGTATAATTTTAAAAATGATAAAATTAAGACTTTTGAATACATTATTAAAATATATAAATCTCTAGAATGATGGGGAAAGAGAATAGAAACAAGTTATAAAGTATCAGTACAAGGAATAGAAATTTAAGGATAATAAAAATTCTGAAAAAATTATGCACACAAATTTTATAATATAAAAGAAATAAATTATTTGAAAAATGCAAATTAACAAGGGTCAAGGGACACATGCAACATTTTGTACTTGCGATCTTACACCACTAAAGAGAGCTGTACTTCACATCCTCATGACCATTTTGTAACTACTTTGTACTTCTTAATCCTTCACCTTTTTCACCCAGCCTCCCAAGCCCCCTCCCATCTGGCAGCCCTCAGTCTGTTCTCTGTATCTATGAGTCTGTTTCTCTTTTGTTTGTTATTTTGTTATTTAGATTCTACATATAAGTGAAATCAAATGGCATTTGTCTTTCTCTGTCTGACATATTTCACAGCATAATACCTTTTAAGTCTATCTATGTTGTTGCAAATGATTTCATTTCTTTTTGATTACCCCTATTTTTGAAAAAGAGTGGATATTACATCTAATTTATAAATATGGATGAAGAAAATTATAACAGAAAAAATCTTCAGACATAATATATAATAATCTTGAAACATAATTGTTAGGTTGGCAGGGGAAGGGCCAGCCAGATGCCTGCCTGGAGACTTTCCAGCTTGATACCAGAATCCAGACCTTCTGAATAGGGCCCACCCTAAAGCCCTAGGCGGCACCACCCTAATCCGGATGCTCAATTACATTTAATTAACATTCCCACTCTATACCTCTACTCCGACATAACCCCATAAAAGCTTTGCCCTACCGCCCCAGGGCGCAACTTCTCTGGCCCCCTTCTCTCTGAACCAGAGAACCTCACCTGGGAGCCCTCTCCCAATACTTGCTTTCAAAACTGCTCTCGGCATGTCATGCATTTACCTTACAATAATATACTATGATTAGACAAAGCATACAGTTAGAATATACCAAGAAAACATAAAGAATACCAATTAACAAGATTCAGTACATTTGGTGTAAGGTATAATCTTATTTACATTAATAAAGCTCAATAAGTAAATGATATGAATCTAAAAATGTAAACCACTGGCCTAGAAGATGAAAAATTCATATTAAAGAAATAAAGTAGCAATCAAATTAACATTTTTAAAATAGCTGAAATTATGTCTGATAACGTTGTCGATGTCTGGTATAAGGCAATGCAGCCACCAGCATTCTGACAAATAGAAACATATTATGGATAGCTAGGCATTGACAAATCTTTAGGAACTTCCCATATAGCATATAACTTCTAAAAGATTTATATTAATAATGTTTTACACTCACAAGTTTAACCTAGAGAAACTCTAATCATCTTTTCTGATTTGATACTCTTACCATGCAAGTCATCAATAGTAACATGGCAGGTAAACATAATTATTTCTAGCACCTCTCTTTTTGTAAAGTGTACGAACAAGTTTTTGTGAATTTCCAGAGTCTCTCTGAAATATCCCAGAGATAATTTTCAGTGCAAAACATATTCTGAAATTTTTATATTTTTTATATTTAGAATTTTATTTTAGAAAGATAAATATCAAAAGTTGTCAGGAGATTTGAAATCCTAAGATAAGAATCAAGTTATTGTTACAGATATTATAAATATATAATTATTAACAAAGAATACATGTTGACCAAATCCATTTGATGTTAATCTAATTGCAATTTCATTTATTAATGTAAATTAAGTTAACCTATTAGTTTATATATTTCTAAATAGTGTGTGTGTTATAAGTGTGAATTATCAGTCCCTAGTTCAAAGAGGGGTATAAAAAATGTTGAATTTCTTAAACTCTGTGTATTAATCTCAAGCCCACAAAACTAAATCCTAGACCCTGAGCATATGAGTCACATTTCTAGACTGTACAACAGATCAGCTACGAAAAATAAGAGAAATTTTACTATATTAAAATGAGTTAAAGAAACTCATTTCATATTCTACAAGTTTTCATTCATAAAATTTCTTTGAGTTATTATAGAAAAGGTTCTTCATGTTTCCTTTCCATTTAATCAGAAAATAAAAAGCAAACAGTTAGCATTTTCCTACTTCAAAGTAAGAAACATTTTTCCTACTCAAGAAAAACATATTCCTATACTAGCCCAAGAACAGAAGGAAGAAAATTTATTTCAAACTTGATAAAGAGAAAAGAAATTGGAATGACAAAAAGTAAGCTTAATAACACCACAATTTTATTTGCACTTTAAAAGAAATGGGCTTTCCACAAAAGTATTAAATGCTTTCTTTTTTTCTTTTTAAAGAAAATAGAACATAATGTCGAAATAATAGCCAAACTAAGAGTAAATGGAGACACTTATCAGATTTTATGGACAGCTGTTTACTGCCTGACATTGAAAATATCAGGTTTTGAATTTCTGTCTCAAAATGCAGAGACTATCTAGCAAAGATAAAGAGTTTATATTGCTCAGATTGAAGCATCTGTGGCTTTATTGTTATCTGACAACACCAAAGCAATCAATAGATTGCCTTAGCAGTTTTGTAAAGATAATTCACCGTAGAGAAGCAATCACTTTTCCTCCTTCATGTTTCACTTGTATTTTCAGCACAGCCTTCCATGACTTTCCCTGTTTAAAACTGCAGCACACATGCCCCAACTCTGGCACTCCCTCCTTATTTTTCTTCATAAGACGTGTGAAAATTGAAACCATTTACGATAAACCCACACAGCTTATTGTCTACATTAATATGACTTTTAGTTTGCCACTATCTTCATCAACACAACAAAGTAGACCTAAAGTGGATATGGCTATTGAGTCTTTTGTTGTGTCTTCCAGGAAATTCTTGCCTAAATAGAGAAAAGTTACAAATAACTTTATTATTCATTTTGAGAACTTCTTAAAAAAAAACCTCAGGAAGCTCTATTAAGCTCTTCAGTCAATGATTTCAAATGACTGTTTTCTCTCTTAGACTCTTCTAAAATCTTTCCTCAAAACTCTCACTTTGTAGTCTGTATCCACCAGACAGAACTATTATGTCATGGTCTTTGTCCAATCTTAATCAAACTATCATAATAAAAATTTTATAAATTTCACAACTCTCACTTCTCTGCTCTGGCTTGCTAAGACTATGTATTACTCTCATATCACAGAAATATATAATCTCGCCTTTGTTTTATTAAAAAGTTGTTGCTATAGTATTTTTGGGAAGCCAATATTTAACATTTGTCATCATTAATATATTTTGTATTTATTCATGATCTGTATTCCTAACTATAAAATAAAACTAAAATTCTTAAAAGTAATTTGAGGGACTAAGAATTAAAGTTGTAAAATAAACTCAGCCAAGACAGAATTCTCTAAATCAGTAGTTTTTAATCGTTTTTGGGCCCCCAGATGCTTTTGAGAATGTGATAAAAGTATGAATTGACTCTTTCAAGGGAATACATGTATGTGCACACACATACATACATATTTACATATAGGCATCTATGTAACATATGTTACATAGATGCCTATATGCAAATGATCAAATTATATGTATTATTATCAAAATATATTTATTATTAACAAGTGCTAGGACCCTCCATGTATCCTGCAGGTTTTTCTGGTCACCAGATTGAGAAATCTTTCTTAAGCAGGCCTCCATATTTGGTTTTATCTACTCTGGGCACTATTGTTTTGGCAGGTTCAAATTTCTCTGTATAGCATTATCTGAAGTAGACTTTTACTCAAGTTTTATAAAATTGGAAGGATTTATTAATAATAAAAAAACTTTCCAATAAATATCTGGAATAATAAATGATATAGTGGTTCTAATATCAGTTTCTAGAGCATTAACAATGAGAGGAAACCTATTGTATAAAAACTATGGAGGAACTATAGAAACTAGAGAAAGTTTTAATAATATTTAGACCAGAAAAGAAGGAATATTTTCCTCTCATGCTGCACTAAACATAATAAAGTCCTTTGCTCTTTCTCAATTTGGAGAAACTTCCTGCAACTTCCCTATATAAGCAGAAAAAAAAATCACCTAGAATCAGATCTTTGTTCTTATTTTTAAAGTAATGTAATTAACATAGCTTATCAATTAAATTATTTTCAAAAAGTTACTGTTTTATTTGTCTTGTTCTTAGAGACAAAACAGTAAAATAAATAAATAACCATCACTAGGAAAATACTTATGTAAAAATAGTCCATTTGTATAGTGAACTATTATGCAGCCAGTAAAAGAAAAATTTATCTGATTTAAGAATATTTTTGTGATTTAATAATAAGTGAGAAAAAGAAAATAAAGAAATGTGTGTAGAGTAAGAATCATTTCTATGAATTAATAATAAATCTCCTTCATATGTATATGTGTATATAGGTATAAGGTTAGGTATATTTACATAAATATGCTTTTTGCATGTGCCTAGAGGAAAATAGAGAATAATATCTACTATGTTGTTAATATAGATTTCATGAATTGGGGATGGGTAAGGGATGTGAGTGGAAAAGAATAGGAAAAAGAGGTAAAGATCTTTATTCTTTAGAGACCTTTGAATTTACACAAATTTAAATTAAATATACACTTTGTGAGAAAAAAAAATTCTCAATTTAGCATGACTGCACTATGCCTCATTATCCAGGGATTGAAAGGGAATGGACCTGTTTATATAAGAAAATCAGAAGTCTTCTTGGTGGTGAGAGTGAGCAAGAAAGCTGATCGACCAGAATCTCTCTCTTTCTAAGGTTCAAGGTTCTCAAAGTCTGTCAGATGGATTTGGGTATCCTTGATCAAGGAATCATTTACTATAATCATAAATGACATTAATTGACTGACCATGAGAAGAGAGTCAGAATTATGATGTAGCTTTAACAAAAGGACATAAAGTTCTTCATAGCTTAGTGACTAGAAAGATTATGTGTAGATCTTGAATAAAAATGATGTGTTGGCAAATTATAGTGGTCCAAGGAGGGTCCTCTGTTATCTACTATTGGCTCCACTTCTCTGAGTGAACTCTGATGGAATTTGACACCGAGAGTGACTCCAGAGAAAGAGACTGCTAAGGATGAGTTCTCTGAATTTGTTCTAGTATTTATGGAATAAGATCTATAATATAATTAGGTATAAAAGCATTAATGACTCTGTTTCTAATAGTAAAAAAGGTATTGATACTCTGTGACATCCCCTGAAAAGCAGTTACTCAAATTATCATGCTAAGATGCTTATAATTGAGTGTCTATAAAAGGCAAGTTTCTGGGTGATCATATATTTGCTCCCATAGAATATTTTAGTGAACATAAATAGAATAATGCAGATGGTTGGTTAGTTGCTTGAAACTGCGCTGGAAGGCTTGAAGGAAAAAAAAAATGATGAACTCAGAGCTTTAAATTCTTTGTTTTAAGCTTTGAAAAAGAGGCATGAAAGCCTCTGTGACTTCCCTGAAAGAACATCTCCTTCCTTCAGTCACAGAGCCAATATTTCTGAAAACAAAAACAAAAACAAAAAACAAATTAAACTCCTAAACTTGTGGGTCTCTTGTTAAAGTTAGGGCATTGAATGCAAAAGAACGAGAGTCTAACAGTGGGGTTAGAGGACAAATTCCAATGAATATGAGAGACTTGAAGTAGGCTGCTCAGACCTGCTCACAGACCTGCTCAGCTGTGAACTTCCTGAAAAAGGAAATATGACTCAAAAGAGCCCAGAAAGTAGAACTCAGAGCCTTGGAGAATTATTCCCAAGCCTTCAGACCATTTGAACAACTTCCAATATTATTTTGTATGAATTTCAGAAATTCTATAAACCAGTGATTCACTTGAGCCTCCCATTTTCCACAGTTCCAAGAGTGTTTGTCTGATATCCTGTATACCATTGTATGTTAGGTGTGTGGGGAGCACACAACTCATCTGTTCAGTTTCACAGATCAAAATGAACTGTGCTCAAAGAGCTGTACTTAAGAAACTACACTTGAGGCACCTCATCCTCACCTGGACCTGATTTAAAGACAAGATTAAAGACTTTGAGCTGGTGTAATAATGGAATGAGACTTTTGGGGCAGCTTGAGAGGGAGAGAATGGATTTTGTGTATGGGGGGAATGTGAATCTTCAGAGGGCCTGTGTGCAGACTGTGGAAGCCAGCATCCAATATGGCCCATAATCATCTCTACCTCTGGTATTCAGTCTTTTGTATAATTGCCTGCCCTTGTGAGTGGGCTAGATTTAGTGACTCACTTCTAATAAGTATGATATAAGTAATAATATATCACTTCTGAGATTAGGCTATAAACATCTGAGGTGCATTCTTACTCCTTCCCTCTTAGAGCACTTGCTCTGAGTGAAGCCATGATGCCATGTTGCAAAGTTTTCTATAGCAAGGTCCACACAGAGATGCCAAGATCCAGGGATGAATTCAGACCCTCAATCCAATAGCCCACAAGGAACTGAGCTTTGCCCAAAATATGTACATGCCTTTGGAAGCAAGTTTCTACTCTAGTCAAGCCTTTAGATGACAGTACAAAGTTAGCTCAAAGTTTGATCATACAGTCATTATCCCATCAAGCTGCTTCTAAACTCATGATCTGCAAGAATTGTGAGCTAATGTTTGAAGTTTTAAGCTGTTAAATTTTGGAGTAATTTGTGGCACAACGTATCACAAATATAGTAGCTCTAAAGTGAATAAACAGAATTATAAGATATATAGGCTATGGTTCTGAAACCAGTATCTTAGGTTTTCCACAAAGCAACTGAAAAGTAACCTAGAAGCCTTTTCAAGAGGATATTTTTTCTGTTCTGGTTTCTGTGACATGTGTTGCTCATTTTCACTGGTCTTCTCTTGTGAAATTAATATTCTTTTATTTCTTCATATCATCAGTGGAATTTAAAAATTCCACTTATTTGTTTCCATGCCCTTACTATTAAGTTTTAGCCTCCTGGCTAACTGCTTTCAATACTGCAAGTACATCTTAAACACTGGATCTTTAGCAGTTCATTTTCAAAGCAGAGTCTATTTCTAATGTGTTCTAAAAAATACCAGCTATCTGCTATACTTGCTAACCTTGGGAATGGCTGTTATCTGTTTGCTTTGCCCTGCAGGTCCTTCTGCAGACTAATCATATTTTTTTTTAGTCAGCTGTGTCATGCCTGCATGCAGGGACAAATAAGAGTTTTTATTCTTACTCTCATTACAAGAAGCAGGAAAGGGGAGGAAAAATATGCCTGTAATCTTATACAGTTATTCAATAGCTCTTTTACTAAAATTTTATTTTGCAAAGAGCATACAGTCAGGATTTAGTCTCAATTATTCCTGTTGTTGAAGCCTAATTGTAGGTACATCCTTTCACTCTCAAAAGTGTCCAGATATAAATAATAATTTTTGACAACTGCATTTATAATCCAAACTGTCCAATCTAAAGAAGCAGTATTGAATTGTGATTAGAAATGCCAGTTTTACCACCAGAAAATTGAAATCCTAATGCCACCTTTTTTCAGCTTTTTGCTTTCAAGCAAATTTTTTACCTGCTCCTCCTCTCCAAATTGGAGGGGAAAAAAGTAATAGGAACTCACAAGTTGTTATGAATAGTCAATAAGTAAATACATGTAAAATACTGAAAAAAGTACAGGTATATTACTTGTTCAGTTCTAGACTACCACAATAAAGGGAGAATCACAGTAAAGCAAGCCACAATCTTTTCGCTGCTGGGGAGTCTTGCCTTCAATTTGTAAAAAATGCAACACCCGTGAAGGACAATAAAGCGAAGCACAATAAAACAAGATATGCCTATAACTGTTACATAGAAATCACTCAATGAAAGAATATTGTCATGGTTAATTTTCTGAGTTAATTTGACTGGGCCATGCACTACTGGGATACCTGGTCAAACATGGTCTGGATGTTTCTTTTTTGGATAAGGTGAACACTGGCATGGGTAGACTGAGTAAGGCAAATTGCCCTTCCTCATGTGGATGGGCCTCATTCAGTCAATGAGACCTGACTAGAATAAAAAGGCTGATGCTCCCCGGAGTAATGGAGAATTCTTCCTGACTGACTACCTTAAAAATGGGACACTGACTTTTTACTTACTTTAAAATTAAACTGAAAAATCAATATTTCCTAAGACTTAAAGGCAACAGGTCTTCAGACTAAACCTACACTATCAGGTATCCTAGGACTCCACCTTGCCAACTTGCCCTGAAGATCTTGGGACTTGTCAGCCTCCATAACTACATGAGCCAATTCCTCATAATAAACAAAGAAACAAATGAACAAACATCCTATTAGTTCTGTTTCTCTGGAGAACCCTGACTAGTACAAGTATTAAATAAGCTATGACAAAATTGCTTAGTAACCAACTCTATGTGCTAGAGAAGGAAGAGGATGCATTCTTCAACTTTTCCACCTATAGTTTTTAAAAAGGGCAGGGGGATCCTGAGCAATTCAGTTTATAAAATGTAATCATTCAATAAAAAAATAATGTCATGGTTAATTTTCTGTGTTAATTTTACTGAGCCATGAACTACTCGGATATATGGTCAAGCATGATAGGTAGAGAATATGATTAAATTCACATAGAAGAAAAAAGAAAAATAAAATATTATCATTCAGGAATTGGATTCTCAGACTTTTGATATCATGATGATGATAATGATGATGATGATGGCTATGGTTATGAAAATCAAAACAACTATTAAAGTCATCATTTCCCTTAACACAAAGCTACCAAGATTTGATTCTAGCTGTGAAATATTTTGAAAAGTCAAAGAAAAATTGTGTTCTTCATCATTAAAATACAAATTATTCAAATAAAAACAATAATGAAGCACAATTTAACCTATCAAGATATCAAAGTATTTTCTTTTCCTTTCAAATAACAGTAAATGGTGTTAAATAGTATCCTGGTAAATGGGTAGTTTCTTAAATTTGAAGCTATGATAACCTTAGATATAATTTAACCTTAAAAGAGCTTATCTTGGAAAATAATTTGACATGCACACCCAAGAAACAGTTAGTCTTCTTTAAAAAGGTGAATAATTGAAAAAGCAATGGGCACTTCAATTATATTATACTATTTTAAGAGAACATTATGCAAATATTAAAATTACATTTATAAAAAACTTCTAATGGCATACCAAAATAATGGTAAATGACAAAAAATCAGGATATAGTATGACTGCAATGAAATTTTTAAAAATTTTAAATCAGGCAAATAAATCATAATGTGAATTTTATTTCTGGGTGAGATAAAGGTTTTTAAGATGATATTTTCAAAATTTATAAATATATTTCCCAAATTTTCACCAATAATACTTTAATGACATGGTGAATGGAAGAAACTACAAATATTCTAAATAATAAATAAAGACTTAATCTGTTTATTTTTTGTTTTTATTTTGTGCTTAGCAGCATGCCTATAATGAACTTACAATCTGATTGAGGAAATAAAATATTTACTGAACAAAGATGAGCTTGGTATTTGCCATGTTGATTTTAAAGTATAATTAGGCTTAAAGAAATCTCTTGTGTCACCCAGATATGTGTGCTAGAAATCACCTGTCACTCTAAATGTCGACTTTGCAGACAATATAATTCTTTCACCTTCAAGAGCAAAGTAGGAACCTGTATCTATATATCTATATATCTAAATCTATCTAAAATTTTGTTAATATATCCAATTGCATGGTCTTTGTAACCATAAACACTGCATTCAAATTCTACTACATATTGACTGTGTCACTTAGAATCAAATTATATGAATCTCTCAAAAGCCCAATTTTCTAATACATAAAATGCAGATAATGTTTTCCAGTTCATAGGATTCTAATGAAAATTCAGCAAGATAATATATGTAAATCTCTTAGAACAATACCTTACAGATGAATGTTAAATACGTTCAGTTGTCTTTCAGAGTTGTTGGTATTATTTATTATTAGTTTATATTTTACAACTAAATAATATTTTGTATTTTATATGCATGAAATATTTTCTTCCATTTCTATTGTAAAATTTTGTTATTACATGATATGTGCTGTTACCAATATATGATAGATAAATATACCCATGTAAATATTGCTTGAGTATTCTTATAAGTGTAATTATAGATCCAATTTATTTCATCTTAAATATATTTAACTCATTTTGGCCAATTTATATTCCTTACTAAAATATATGAGAGTCATGACAATGCTTCTTTTTATACATACCTATGAACAATCAATATTTTTAGGTTTTTAAAAAAGTTTCCCAAAAATAAAAGAGGTGAAAATTATTTTCTCTTTTTATTTCCCTGGTCTTTAAGCATTTTGCTCGAACTTTACTACATCTCTTTCTTAATGTATGTATATTAGAGATCTGAATTTGACAGCATATAACAGGATTCCCAGTATAGTTAAATAAAGAAATGAGGAATTTAGAGATTTATTTCTTTTTCATAACAAAAAGGAGATAGTTTTATGCATTGGGTTCCTATTTTAGGTAAAAACAATAAAAACATTTGTATAACCTATCTGAGGAGAGTGAAGATTTCCCCAAATGCCAAACATTTCTTCTTAGTCTAATTGGCAAGAATTGTCATATGGCTAACTGCAAGGGAACCTAGGAATACACCTAGCAGGGTTCATCACTGCCTGATCTCAGACTTCCAGCCTCCAGAACTGTGAACAATAAATTTCTGCTATTTATAAGCTATCTAGTCTGTGATATTTTGTTAGGACAGCCTGAATAGACGAAAACAAAAATTGGTAGCTAGAAGTGGGGGTGCTGCTATAATAAATACCTAAAATTGTGGAAGCAGCTTTGAAAACTAGGAAGTGGGCAGATGCTGGGTAAGTTTTGTGGTGCATGCTGGAAAAAGCCTCTGAACAGAGGCTTTTGAGCTGAACAGCATAAAAGTGATCTGGGTGAGAACTCAGAAGAGGAGACCTGCACAGAGAGTCTGCCTTCTTAGAGAATACCTAAATGGTTGAGAACAGAATGAAAAATATGAATGGTAAAGGCCATTCTCATAAAGTCTCAATGAAAATGAGGAACTAGGAAATGAGGAACTGCATTCCACTTTAAGGTAGTGAACGGTCATGCAAAAGAGACCCACATGACAAGAAATACAGTAAACATCTAGGAGCAAAGAACTGCATTCTTCCAACAACTGAATGAGCTAGATGTGCATCTTTACTCAGTCAAACTTCAGAAGAGACTACAGCCTCAGCCAACTCTTTGAGTGCAGCTTTGTGAGACCCTCAATGGAACACTGAGTTAAGCTATGCCTGGACTCCTGAACAAAAGAAACTGTAATAAAATAAACGTTTATAGTTGTAAGCCAAATTTGTGGTAATATTGTTATGCAGCAATAGATAACTAACACATTGCTTTTCTCACAGAGTAGCCTTGAGAAAGCAATCCAAGGGAATAAAAGTGGAAACTACAAGGTCTCTTAGGTATAGCCTCTGAAGCCAAATAACATCACTAGATCACATCCATTGGTGAAAGCAAGTCAGAAAGTAACTTGGTATTCAAAGAGTGGGGTAATAAACTCCAAGTCTTGATGGGGAGAGCAGAAAATCACACTGTAGAGGACAATGATAGGAACTGTTTCATACAACTTTAAAAAACAATCCAAAGAAATCTAACTATGGGAAGTGAACACACAATGTAAATATAAATGCCTTACTGTTAAAATGTACAGCTGAATAGATGATTGAATAAAGAAGCTGTCGTACATATATACAATGGAAAATTACTCAGCAATAAGAAGAGATGAAATACTGCCATTTGCAACAACATGGATGGACCCTGAGATAATCATGCTAAGCAAAATAAGCCAGACAGAAAAAGTTGAAAATCACGTGATATCACTTATATGTGAGATATAAACCTAAAAGGAACAAATGAACAGGACGAACAGAGACTCATGGACATGGACAATAGACTAGTGGTTTCCTGAGGGTAGAAGGTGGGGGAGGAAGGGGTAAGTAGATGGGGTATAGGGAGTCAAATATGTGGTGACAGAAAGAAATCTAACAACGAGAGGTGAACACACAGTGTAAATACCTTCTTGTTAAAATGTACAACTGCAGCTTATCAGATTCCATTAACCAATTTCACCATAAAAAAAAAATTAATTTTTAAAAAAATGTACCGCTGAAACTTACTGGGTTTTGTTAACCAATATCACCATAAAAATTAATTAATTAATTATTAAAATAAAACAAAACAAAATAAAAGAAAATAAAAAAACAATCCCCCAAACTCTACTCTCTGATCGCAGTAATTCATATCCCTAACACATGGAAAGTAAACTTACCCTCTTCTCTAAAGACCCCCAAAGTCTCACTGAGCATGGCTTCAGGCTCATAGCTCATAAGAGGCAGATTAGGAAGGAGCCAATGAAATGGACTGAAATAGAGCATTATCATTTTAAAGGTTCTAAAATTTGTTTTTTTTTTTTCTCTTTTTCAGGGATGAAAAAAATCTAGAAGAAAATGTTCCCTGTTAATATAACACATTGTGTACAATCAAAACAAAAAATAACTGGAAAAGAGACCACTCAAAAAATAGAAATATATTGCTATCTTCCATCTCAAATTTACTCCTTTCTCTCCAAACTCTCAACTTCATTTTACTTTCTATCTTAAATTTTTCTACTCTGTATAATAACTACATCCACCACTGAAAGCACTAGCTCACTTGCTTACCCTTGTAGCCAATAAAAGTTTATAATCCACCTATCTTAAAAATGGCAGCAATGAATTTAGCTGCAAGAAAAGACAGCATCAGCGTGTTAGAGCGGGAAGATGGTATATAATTATCCTAGCCAAGAAATAGGAATTAATCAAGTATGTTTTTGGTTGATATTTTTATTATTTTGCTATCTTTTTCTTTAAGTAAAGTAACTATAATTTCAGACACTGGAATGTGTTTATTTACTAGAATATGCTACCTTTTCTCTTGTCAGCTTCTATTTGCACCAACAGATTCCTCTTGTGGGATGGGAAAAAAGCTGAAGGTTAATATTAAATAAATCTGCCCTATTACTCCTTATGCTCTAGAGCAGAGGTTGGCAAGACTTTTTTGTAAATTGTCAGAGAGTGAATATTTTAGGCCTTAAAGGCCACACGTAAGTCTATAGTCACTTTTTAACTCTGCAAGTGGATGGAGACTGAATGGAGCCAGAGACAATGTGGAAAGGCACCCTGTGACTGTTAAATAGCAGGGCTGGATTTGGTCAGCAGGCTGTGGTTTGCTGACTCCTGCCTTAGGGCAACAATGTTACCTAGGAATGTGAGCCATATATTTAATTCTACATGTTCTAGTAGCCTCATTTCAAAAACTGAAAAGCAAAAGGTAAAATGATGTTTAATGCCATATTTCATTTAACCCACTATATACAAAATATTAACATTTCAACATGTAATCAATATATAAAATTATTTTATAGTAATTTTCTTATCAGATTATTCTATATAACATACTTTGTATGTCTTAATGTTTTAAAAAATCTCTAAATATTTCATTTTGTATGAACTTCAAAATTTAGTGCATATTTATACTTCAGCACATCTCAGTTTGGACTTGCCATGTTTCACATGCTTAATAGTCATATATGTATGTAAGTGGCTACCTTGTCAGAAAGCACAGCCTTAGAAAATGAATAAAATAAAAACAACAGGAAATATTATCCAAAAGCTATTTCAAGCTACCTTTATTTGCTATCTATTTATTTATTTATTTTAATTTTTTATTTTTATTATGGTGACACTGGTTAATGAAATTCAGCAAGTTTCAGGTGTACAATTCAACAGTAAGGCGTGTGTGTGTGTGTGTGTGTGTGTGTGTATTGAATTGTGTGTTTGCCACCCATAGTTAGATTTCTTTGTGTAACCACATATTTGACCCCTTTAATCCAATCTACATCCCCTCTTCCCCTTTCTCTCCTACCCTCTGGTAACCACTACTCAAGCTACCATTTGCCAGTTCAATTTCTCTTATATTGTATCTGAATTAGAAATTTTAAGTAGATATTTTAACATTCAACAAAAGGAATTTATGTAGCATTTTTCTAACTTTACCTAACAAGGGGCATACATAGAAAAAAACATTAGTGGTTAAATGACTGTTCTAATTAAGTAGTTGAGTATTTTGATAGTAAGTTTTTGAAGTTTTGGGATCAAACAAAATAGTTTGGTCCCTTGTTAATAATATAGAATTCTTCTAGAGATTCTATTTTAATGGGTCTGGACTTTGGTCTACATATTAATATTTATCAAATATT
Organism: Cynopterus sphinx; assembly: GCA_030015415.1. Lineage (NCBI taxonomy): Eukaryota > Metazoa > Chordata > Mammalia > Chiroptera > Pteropodidae > Cynopterus > Cynopterus sphinx. The sequence goes on from CM057379.1 coordinate 171,164,812, forward strand.
CCATATGTTTTTTTTAGAACCCAGATATGTTTATATAAAGTTATCTAGTGAAAACTATACATATGCATATATATTGGTTCATATAATAACCTGGAAACTAAAATTAAGTTTATTCTTTAATCACTTGAACAAACAAACAAACAAACAAAAACAAGTTCCTTGGTATAGAAGTGAATTTTGGAAATTTTCATCATTCCTTCACTCAACAAACAAACCTTATCTATTTTTCATTTTATCTGCTTTATTTTTTCATATTTCTTTTATTGGTTTTATTTTCCCTTAATTTTCCCATTATTCCTTATAAGTTTAACTTCTTTCTTCCTGTGACCTTTTTCTCACTACCCCCAGGATTTTACTATCACTTTCTCAATAACAAATTTACACTCTTTATCCTTACTCTAACCTCCACAGTTGGTTTTCTTCATGCCACTGTATTCCTCACAATTTTTCCACATATGTCCCACTATATCCATGATTTAAATCACTTCAATAACCAGCTCAAAATTCTTCTTCAGTAGAACTGACTGAAATAGAGCAAGAGATTTCATCAATTTTCCATAGACTGTTCAAAATAAAACAGAATTCAAAAATGCCCCTGCCCTTGGAGATCCCTGCTCCAGTGGAGAGAATTTTTCACTTATGTGATACATTCCAGAGTGTTTCCAGAAGATGGGTGACTTGGCATTTTCTACATCAGTCTTCAACAGTTACAGTAATTTGGTAAATATAAACCAAGTGATAAATGTGAAACTGTGGACATTTTAACTGAAGAACCAAAAGGGAACACCAGAGTAACACAGAAAAATAAAAAGACAGGGATGAGAATCAGAGAAAGGCGAAGAGAGACAAACATAAACAAAGACAGGAAAACAGAGGCAAAGAAAGAGTAAAGCCAAAGATATTTTTATTTTCTATTCTTTGTCTTTCATGTTTCTTACATGTAAACATCTATTATTTTTATAACTAACTCAAAGGTATATTTTATGTTATAATAAAAATATGTAGTTTTTGAGTAAAATTTAATATAAAGACCAAATAATTTTACCCATCCTAGTGTAAAAATATAACATATATTTATACTCTTGATCTGAAAAAAAAAGGTTTTAAATAATAGAGAAATCTAAACTCTTGTGTTATAAATGAGTTTTAATTGCAGAGCTGAATTAATGGTGTAATAATTAAGCTTTTGCAACTGAATGTGGGCTGTCAAAATTATAAATGCTCTTGGTCTCTAAAAGTGTTAGTTTTCTAATATTTTCCTAATAAGCAAAGATATAAGAGCATCTAAAATCTTGACAGTAAAGATCAAAATAAAACTTTAAATCTATTGCCCTGGAAAACTCATATATTATTGAAAAGACAATAAATTAAAAATTCTCTTTAAAACATATTAACAAAAGAAGTTTAATGTTGAACAGCTTGAGATATCGCAAATTCTATTGTATTCAATTCATGTTTTATATATAAGATATTCCCACTTGACTTCCTAAAATTCTAAAGCAATCTTCTTTTAGGGCTTATCTATTCTCTTCTTAACAACTGAGTTACCTAAATCAACTGTTTAGTCATTTAATAAATGTATTTTATCTTCTTCTTTATGCTAGAATTGTTTCAAATCCTTGTTAAAAAATATAATTTTAAAGTGCCCTACCTTTAAGATCTTGTAAAATAATATCTACAATTTAGTGTTATAAAAGGTTCTAGCAAAGGTAGGAGTGAAGGACTATATATAGCATCCTTATGCATCTAGATGATATTTCATAAATGGTAGGTGCCCCCAAATATATAATAACATATTTTAATTTATAGACTTGGGTAGTCAAAATAACTGGAATTTATGTAAAATTTATTTGCTCTGTTTTTTATAAACTAAAAAGCAATGTTGACATGGCCTAATTCTTTTACATATAACTTGGTAATGTATATTGGGAGACTTTTTTTAAGGGTAAATAATACTGTTGAGAAAATAATTTACCAACAAACAATCTGTAGAACCAATACAAGATTAGTACATTCTTTAAGAATTTTAATTCTTTCTTTCAGAGTTTTATTTATTCTGTATCTGGCCTTATATTTTTATAAATCCATTATACTGAAATCTCCTTTAAGTCTTCTTTTCTATCTTCACTTTTAATTTAATATTTGAAGACATTGTAACTCAAAATAAAAGATTAAAAAGGTTTTAAAACTAACAAGTAAAAAGTAAAACGTAATTTTTTGAGGCATATTAACCTAAAGCTTTAAAACAAAAATAAATTCAGTAATTTTAGCAGGCAGTAATCTGTAGGTGCACTTCACCTCTTTTTAGAAGCCCTTTAGTATCAAAGGAATATATGCAAAAAAGTAATAGGGATTCAGACAGCAGTTTTCAGAATGAGAGAATTAATAGGAGAAAGCAGCTCCTTTCATCTTTCAATTCCTTTTATGTCAGATACTTGTGTTAACTGAAATATAACCTAGATCCTGAACATCGGTTTTTACCTTTTATTTATACAAACCGGTGTTGAGTAGATTTAGACATTAAATTATCAGAAGAATCATCTATGAAAATGAATACCATATACAAAAGAAGTAATACTAATTAATAGAATTTTATTATAATCCTTTGACTATGTGGTATTGGTTTAATCCAAGTTGCCTTGGAAACTATTCTAGGAGATTTTATTTTCAGAGCTAAAATGATTTTCCTAATGAGAACAATAGAATAGTAAAGGCATGCAATCAATTCCTCTGCCATCTCCCCCCAAAAGGGAATAAATGGAAATCCTGTGTTTGAAATTAGTGGTTTATGCAACCACAAATTCCATATTTAAAAAAAAAAAAGTATTAGTTTGCAATAGCAGAAGAGGGTAATACAGTGTTGCCATTATTAAGTGCTATGTTTCTACGTTTTGTTATTAGATCACTGCCTAGAAATTAAGCCAGTGGGTAAATGAGAAGGCTTTGGAACCACATGGCTTGGGGTTGAATCCCAGGTCTGTCATTTATAGCTAGGAGTCCATGAATAAGTTTTTTAAACTTGCTCTGTTTTAATTTCTTCATCTGCAGAACTCCCAAAGTGATCTGTACCTGCCTCAGAGCACACATAGTAGAACCTCAGTAAATGTTAATTATCATTGATAAGATAACACTGATAACAGACTTGCCAACAGCACTGTGGGAACACAATCCTATGGGATACTCATTGTTATTTTCCAGTTTTTGCCAGTTTTCAGATAAAAAAAATAAGACAGCTAAAAAACATACCAGCTACATAGAATCTGTAGGATTAGGATGCTAACTGGATCTCCTGACTGTAAGTGTACCATCATAATCCACATCTTGGTTCATATCCTGATCAGTATCTTCCTGTCTTATCCTCTATGCTATTCCACTCCACCCCAGCCAACTTCATCGTCACCACTATCACCACTGGTTATTAATTTCTAACTATATTACAGGTTTGTTATTTTATAGTCACAACCTAATTATTTCTCATACCTCTGGAAATTTGGCATAATTTTACCCTACTTAACAGAGGAAGACACTGAAGCTTTAGAGTGCTCAGATAAGTTTTTCAATCTTTGAGCTTAAGTGATAAAACAAAACAGAGTTGAACCATTTCTTTTTAAGGCTAACTTAAAAAAATAAAACAGCTTTGTTTAGATATGTCATATATTATACAACTCACCAATTAAAGTATACAATTCAATGGTTTATGAAATTACATTTTTAAATACAGTAAAATATATATAACACAATTTACCATTTAAGCCATTTGTGTACAAAACATTCAGTAACATTAATTACATTCACAGTGTTGTTATAACCATCAACACTATTTCTAAAATGTTTTTATCATCCCAATAGAAACTCTGCAACCATTAAATAACTTCACATCCCCCTTGCCCAGACAGTGGTAACATCTAATTTATTATGAATTCTGTCTCTATAAATTTGCCTATTTAGATATTTCATATAAATGAAATTATGCAATATTTGCCCTTTGTGCCTCATTTATTTCATTTAGCATAATGTTGTCAAGATTCATCCACATTGTAGTATATATTAGAACTTCTTTCCTTTTCATGGATGAAAATTATTTCATTTTATGTATATACTATATTTTGCTTATCTATTCATATGTTGGTGAATACTGAGTTTTTACCCTTTGACTATTGCTAATAATGCTGCAATGAAGACTGAAGTACAAATATTTGTTCAAGTACCTGTTTTCAATAGCTTTGGATATGGGCCTAGGAGTAGAATTGTGGGTTTATATGGCAACTCTACGTTTAATTTTTTTTTGAGGAATCGCCAAAGTGTTTTCCATAGCAGCTGCATCATTTGACATTCCCACAGCAATGTAACAAGGTTTCAACTTCTTCGCATTTTGGCAAAAGCTTAATATCTCTCTCTTTTTAATGATATCCATTCTAGTAGGTGTGAAGGGGTCTCACTGGTTTTGATTTCCATTTACCCAATGAATAATGATATTGAGCATCTTTTTATATGCTCCTTGGACATTTGTATATCTTTGGAAAAATGCATATTCAAGATCTTTGCCCATTTTTAAATTGTGTTGCTTGTTATTTTGTTGTTAATTTATGAGTTTTTTTTATATATTCTAGCTATTACATCCTTATCAGATATATGATTGCAAATATTTTCTCCTATAGGTTGTCTATACACATTCTTGATATTGTTCTTTGATATACAAATTGTTAAATTTTGATGTAGTACAATTTATCTTCTTTGTTGTCGTTCCTGTTTTTGGTTTATCTAAGGATTTATTGCCAAATCCAAGGTCATGAAGATTTATTTCTATGTGTTCTTCTTAGAACTTTGTGGTTTTAGCTCTATATTCAGGTTGTTAATCATTCTGAGTTGATTTTTTTGCATATGGTTTAATTCAAGGGTCTCACTCCATTCTTTTGTATGTAGAAGTTCCATTGTCCCAGGACCACCTTTTGGAGAAATTTTTCTTTCTTAATTCGATGAACTTGGTGTCTTTGTCAAAAATTAATGGACCATATAGATTCATGCCAGTATCACACTGTAGCTTTGAGATTGGAAAATATGTGTCCACCAACATTATTATTCTTTTTCAAGATTGTTTTGGCTATTTGTGGCCACTTGCAGTTTCATTTAAATTTGAGGATTAGTTTCAAAAGCCATTGAAATTGTGATATGGAGTGTTTTGATTCTGTAGATCATTTTATGTAGAACTGACATCATGGCAATATTAAGTATTCCTATCCATGAACACAAGACATCTTTCCATCTATTCAGGGCTTCTTTATTTCTTTCAGCAATGTTTTGTAACTGTTAGAATACATTTCTTTCATCTGCATGGTTAAATTTATCCTCAGTACACATTTCTTTAATATGTTATTGGAAATGGAATTATTTTCTTAATTTCTTTTTCTGACTGTTCATTTTTGATAGAAACATGACTGATTGTTGTTTTTTGACCTGGAACCCTGCAACTTTGCTTAATGTGTGCATTACTTCTACTAGCTTTCTCATGAATTCTTCAGTATTTTCTATTTTGGAATTATGTCATCTGTTAGTAGAGTGTGTTACTTTTCTACTATTTTGAATGCCTTTTATTTCTTTTTTCTCATCTAATTGCTCTGTCTAAACTTTCAGTACAATGTTGATAGCACTAGTGAAAGCAGGCCTCCTTAACCTGTTCCCAATCTTGAAGAGAAAGTTTCCTTTTTTCACCATTAAGAGTGTTAGCTATATATTTTTTTTTTATAAGTGCCTTTTACCATGTTGAGGGATTTTCTTTGTATTCCTAGTTCTCTAATAGCTTTTTTTTTTCATCAAAATGTGCGAGATATATTTCAACTTCAATTTCTGTATCAATTGAGATAATCAAATATTTATTCCTTCATTCTAGTAATGTGATGTATTAAATTATTTTCTTATATCAAACCATCCGTGCAATCCAATTAGTTATGATATATAACCTTTGTGATGTGCTATTAAATTTTGTTTGTTAGTATTTGGTTGAAGATTTTTGAACCTGTAATCATAAGGGATATTGGTGTCTTTTTTCCTATGATGTTTTGTCATTTTCTTGTAGTACGAACACTTAATATCAGATATATCCTCTTAGATGTTCTAAGTGTGCAATACATTACTATTGATTACAGGTACAATGCTATACAGAAGATATCTAAAACATATTTATCTTACTTAACTGAAACTTTATTCCTTAACTCCCCATTTCCTCCTCCCTTGGCCCCTGGACCTAACATTTCAGTCTTTGATTTTATGAATTTGCCTATTTTAAATACTTCATATAAGTAAAATTATACAGTACTATGACAATATTAAGTGTATTAGTTTAATATTCTTAAATCCAACCACATTTTGCATGTTGTAGAATTTCTTTTTTTTTTTTTAATGGTCAGATAGCATTCTATTTTATGCATATACCATATTTTCTTTACTCATTTATCTGATAGACATTTAGGTTATTTTCAAATGTTAGGGATTGTGGACAGTGCTGCAATGAATGTGGGAGTGTTAATATTTCTTCAAATTCTGATTTCATCTTTTATTCATAAAGAATTTCCCCTATGTTTCCTTCTAGGAGTTTTACAATTTCAGGTCTTATGTTTAAGTCTAATAAATTTTGAGTTAATTTTTGTGTGTGGTGTAAGATAAAAGTCCAATTTCACTCTTTATCATGTAGACATTAAGTTTTCCCAACACCTCAAAACCTCCCTCTCAACATCTGTTTTCATTAGTACTTCAGTCACTCAGTCTATAACTAAACATAATTTTCTAAAATATCATCAAGAATTAAACAAAATATTAAGCATCTTGTAAACAGGAACCATGTCTATTTAATTTTGTGCTCCCAGCCCTTGCAGACACCTGTTAGGTACTTGTAAATGTCTGTTGTTTAAACAAATTATACAGTGATCTCAAACTCTAGCCACATCTTTAATTGGACCTTGTAAATGCATCTGGCCAGCTCCCTCACACTATCCATGTGGGAGCAGCAATGATTGCATGATATAGCCCTGGGCTAAGATGTAGAACCTGACTCAAACTCAGCAAATGAATCCTTCTTCTGAGTAACTTAGAATCAGAACTAAGTGATTCAAGAATCAGTCTGACAGCTTTCTTAAAAAGCAGAAAATATAAACTCAAAAGTTGAGAAAGAATGGATGCTTGCTGTAACCTCAGAGACAAATGAAGGTAATGTTCAAAGACAAAAAGGAACTGAAAGCAAAGTGCAAAGAAGCTGCCTGTGGGACACCTATCTATGCTCCCAGGCCCTGCCTCTAGTCCATTCCTGGAGTTTTGTACATCCTTACTGTTTTTATGAGACATTTCAGAACCCTTAAAATACGTTCCCCTTGTAGGATAGCTCAACTGGGTATTTTCTAAATCTATAAACTAATGAGTCTTAATTCAGTCCCACTATCACCTATGAACATTTTTCAAAATAAAAATGACTGGGCTTACCCCAGGAGATTCAGACTCAGCTTAAGACTACGTGGGAATGAATGGGCATGCTGGCCTTTTTCAACATATATTTTTAAAGCTTCAGATTATTCTGATGCTCAGTCAGGGTTCAACTATACCATGAGTTGTAGGAAAAAATATTTCATTCACTCATTCATTCATTCATTTATTAAGAAGACAGCAATCCAGTACTCCAAGGATTTTGGATTTTATTAATTATATTGGACATGCATATATCCATATTAGACTTAAGCATGCTTTCAAAGAAATGCATCAAATGTTTGAGCTGTTTACAAGTATCAAATGAATAAGGAGGGAAATAGAAAACTAAAATCATAGCAAACTATTTTTTTTAGAAAAATCCATTTATCTCAAACTCGAAAGTTCCTTTTAATATTATACATTAAAAAATTTTAACCACTTGATAATACAGAAATGATGGTCATTTAGGTAAAGATGACAATTTGAAGTTAAATGAAAGGTTCAAAATAGTCCATGCAAAAACCATGCAAATGAGTTGTAAGTTAGGATTAGCTTCTTGAAAAGTTAAGACCATAAGACTGAAATTTTCATTTGCTGTATTGCCAGATAGATCCATCCTATGTAAATTCTGTCTATCTGCTCTGGGCCATTTTCTATGACTTATATGCTATTCATCATCCTGACATTACTAAAATAGAATAAACCTCTACTGATAAAGATAATGCATTTTAAATGTCATTGCAGATATTCTGTTTACATCTCCATGTACATCAGAAGAGAGTACTAAAAATTAGCAATATGTAAATAACCTGTTGACCAGTATACAACTTGATCCCAGAGAAAAAAACATAAATGTGTAATGATTTCTCTCCATTAATTAACTTATTTATACCTCCTAACAACTCTCTTAATATTGTGAAATACACAGAGATGTAATCTACAAGACTAGAACCACATAAGGCTCTCAATTCGTAGGCCACCCATCTCCACTTATGCTTCTATGTAAGTATATTCGCCTATATTTTGTATAGTATAAAATCTACACATTCCTTCTGGTGGGTAAGTAAAAGAGATATTATTTCTTTTCCTTGCACTTTATAACTGTGAATTACAGAGCATTTATATGCTTTTGAGGCTATTCAATAATTTTTTTGAACTAAATTTGCTCACTCAAAACTTTTTCCCTTTCAGACAGATGTGATAACTGTGTATAAGTTTCAATCAATGTATAAAAACCGAATGTACAGTTAAATAACTAGTATTGATTTGGGAGCCAGAAGAAAGAAGTGTATCTTCTAGATGAGGAGTCACTATATAGCAGGGTCTAGCTTTCAGCCTTAGAGGCATAGAAATAAAAAGTTCATTTGTGAGTAGTTTTTTCAAGTTTATCACTCATACGCATTTCTGTTTTTCTGAACTGTTTACTCAAGTTTTTGTTCCATTTTTCTGTTGTATTGGTCAGTAGTTTCTCATTGATTTGTAAATATAGTGTATTATAAATACCATACATAATGCAATATTTTCCCAAATTTTTTATTTTTCTTTGATTTGCTACTTGCCTTTTAGTTGTCAGTTTTAAATATTTGTGTGATCCAAACTATCAGTTTTTTTGACTAATTTAGTTTGGTAATTATTCAAAATATTTATTAGAGATAACACAGAAATGTCTTTTTAAAAAGCATAACTAAGTGGATATTTGGTCAGTCATCTTTCTTGTTTCTTGGCAACATGTACATGGTTGAGCTCTCCTTTTTTTGAAATTCTTTCTTTGTTTTCCATGATAATACAGTCTCCTGTTTTTCTCTTTCCTCTCTTGTTCCTCTTTTTCTATCTTCTTCAGAGCCCATCCTACTTTACCTGAGCAATAATACTGCAAATCCTTAAAATTTAGTCCTAGGATCTCTTCTGACATCATTTTGCACTCTCATTCTTGGAAGCTTCATCCTTGCTAATGAATCTAGCAGTAATCTGTGGCCCACTGATTACTTACATCTTTATATCTCCAGCCTGAATTACTAATCAGAGCCCAAATTATATCCAACTGTCAACTTGACATACCTACTAATAAATTTCAAAGGTACCTGAAGCTCAATATGTACAAAACTGAGTTCCTTATTTTCCCTTTCACTCCCCAGTGTGATCCTCTTTTGACATTAACTGAATGAACGCTGTCAATGTGCACGTGAAATTCAGAAATTTGGCAGCCACTTTTGACATCACACCATCCTTTAATTCCAAACCCACTCAGATATGAAATGGGGAAACAATTGTATCTCTTGGATTCAACTATACCTCTTTATCTTTGTAAGCTGCCATCAGCTCTTTCTTTGACCACTGCAATAGCCAAAATCAAGAGTCAGTAAAGAGACATATAATAAATATTTTAGGCTTTTTGAGCTTTATGGTCTCTGTCACAACTACTGATTCTGAGATTGTAGTGACAATAGCAGCATGAACCATACATAACTGAATGAGCATGGCTGTGTTCCAATAAAACTTTATTTATGGACACTGGAATTTGAACTTCATATAATTTTCATGCAACATGAAATTTTATTCTTCTTTTGATTTCAAATATTTAAAAATGCAAAAATCAATCTTAAATCATGTGTCATATAAAAAACAAGAATGATGACAACAAAACAAACAAACGAAAGAACAGGCAGCAGGTTGCATTCAGCCTACAGATCCCTGGCTTTCTAACCTCTCATCTAAGTGGTCCTCCATCTCCTAATTGCATCTCTTTTAAATTTATTTTAAGATTGTAGATGAAAAGATATTGTGAAATTTAAATCTGATTAAGTCAAACTCCTGATCAATGACTTTCTTTTTATCACAACCTAGCATGCAACAATTTTTCTCTATATATTTCCTTTCCTTCTTCCTCTACTATGAATTATGTGAGTTATGAGTACAAAAATGTTCTCCTATATAGTGCAGAGTTAAGAACAACATTTATTAGATGGTAAACACTAAGAAACTATATATTGAATAAATGAATTAATGAACTTTACACTTTGGCTTTCTGATGCCTTCCTTACCCTTCTTAGTCCCAAAGAGTTACTTTAAAGCCTCCAAAAATAACCTCTCATTCCAATCCCATATTGTCCCACTGGTCCAAAAGACATTCCCTTAATGCCAGTGTATTTCTCTATATTTGCTCATCTATTCATATCTAATTTTAGTAGTGTTAATGATTCAGCTGTTGCAAATCATTTCAATTCACTTTTCAGGAAAGCAAATAGGTGTTTCATCTAATCTTTTGGGAGTGTTTTTGTGATTCAATGACTCATTTTTTTCTTGGATCATTTAATTATATCAGGAAACAGAGTGTCATAGTGTTTATTAAATTTAACAGCAAGCACAGGTCATCTAATAAAAATCATTTAGCACACCCAAAATCATAGGACAAAATTACATACTGGGTTAATTATAACAATTCTTATTCTAATGCATATAACAACTTTACCATTTTTTTTTCTCTCATTCTTGCTATCTATGAATTTTTGTTACTATGAAGTAACCATTTAAAAATGGCTAGTTTAGAAGATTTGAGATGATATGAATTGATATAGAAAAGTCCCTAGAACAAAAATTTTAGGCCATAATTCACTTCCATTAAAGGTATTCAATGACAATTACAATATTAGAGAAAAATTCATTCAGAGAATGTCTAAGTTTCTAGGTGTATGACAGATGGATCACAGGATATATTAGTTTTGAAGTGGCAATGAATGCAAAAAGTCTGATCACTTCAGAACATAAATCAAAAGATAGCAAAATTCTCAAAGGTCTTATATGTCCCTGAAAGTAGCCTCAAAGGTGTTTTTAAAGAAGACATATATGTAACCCCAGAATCTCTGTTCAGACAGGTAAAAATATTTAAATAAAATAAAGAATACTTTTTTAACTTTAAAGGAGAATAAGAAAAATAAAAACAATTACAAATAAACCCAATAATTCAGGCATTTAGTCTTTTTTTTTGTACTAGAAATTATTTTAGGTTGGTTATAAAATAACAAAAAAATCTTTAAATAAAGGTCTCAGAATTTGACTTGGTATTATATACTTAAAATTATTGGCTAAATAATTAGACATAAATAGTAATATAACAACAGAACAAAATATATTTTAGATTATATTTGCTCATATCTCAGAAAATTTTTAATGTAAAGGTATCTATTGTGATGGTTTGAGGAGCAAGTGGACAGAATTCAAACTCAATTGGCTAATAATGAAGATGACTTAGTACTCTGTCTAACAAAATATGGTATTAGTAAGTTTTGTTAATACAGCATTTCAAGTACCCTTGTTCTTTCTATTGTTCCACTCAGCTATTCTAGAGCATTTTCTCTGCTAATTTCCCCCATGGCCACAAAACAGCTTCCACAGATCCAAATGTTCCATGCAGATAGGACAAGGTGTAGTGAATTAAAAAATATCTATTCCTACATTTCTTACTAAGAGTAAGAAAATAATTCTTAGAGGCCAATCAACACATGACACACGTTGTCCAGAAAAAATATCATATGACTATTCAGAAAGCATTATTAGCAAAGGAAAAATGAGATTATTATTTTGATTGGTAACATGAATCATGGGGCCTTATGAAGGAGAGTGGATTAGCTGAACAAAATGAGGATTCTCCATGAAAGGAATGGGAAATGATATTCTGCTGAATGCTATGTGAGCATTCAACAATGTCTAATACATTAATCATTTATTCTATTAAGTAAATATTTATTGAATACCTACCATATTCCAGGCACTGTGTATTAAGCATTGAAAATAAAACTGAGAACAGGATAAAATGAGATCTCTGTCCTCATAGCATCAGTTTGTTAATAAAAAAGAAAATATTAATAGGATGAATAATAAAACTGAATATACTGAATACTATTAAAGTAGATGGATATAAGATAATTTAAATAGATAACTATATTTGCAGATAGATGGAATATGAATGATGAGAGCAAGGTAAAAATCTGGATGGATGACTGTATTTATTAAGATAGTGAATCATGTGTGAGGATGTTATGTGGTAGAAGTAGGGGGGTATCAAGGGTTCTGTTTTAGCTATGCTACTCTGAGGCAGTCATGAGACATCTTAGGAGAAATACTGGACATATAAACCTGGAGCCCCAAGGAAAGTCTCTTTTGGAAGATTACATATTCCATGGAATACTCTTTTATTCTCTGGATATTTCTTATTTTGAGTTTTTTAAAAATAGAGTTGGTGTGACTACAAAATAGTATGGCCACCTCAAAAGACATTTTGGTAGTTTCTTACAAAACAAACATACTCTTACCCTGTAAGCTAGCAATTGTGTTCCTTAGTATTTATCAAAAGGAGTTAAAAACATATCCATACAAACTCCTGCACATGGATGTTTATAAAATCTTTATTCATAATTGCCAAAACTAGAAAGTAACCAAGATGTCTTTCAGTAGGTGAATGAACGAACTGTGGCAAATTCAGACAATGACCTATTTATTATTCAACACTAAAAAGAAATTAGTTATTTAGCTGTGAAACACCATAGAGAAAACCTAAAAGCATGTGAAGCCTGGAGCAGAAAACCAGCTGAGCCACGCTACATCCACATTACTGACCTACAGAACTGTGAGATAATCACTGGGTATTGTTTTAAGCCAAAAATATTATGGTGATCTATTATGGCAACAATACAAAATGGATACACCAAGATTACAAATTTATGTGTCTATAGTGGTCAAGAAGAAATATCAATGGTTACATTTGTATAATTTGTGCTCGTTATAAAGTGAAAGAAGCCAGTAGAAAAAATATATATATTGTATGATTCTGACTATATGACATTCTGGAGAAAGCATCAAAAGATCAGTGGTTGCCAGGGCTCTAAGGGCAGAAGGAAAAAGATGAAGAGGTGGAGCACAGAGGATTTGGGGGGCAGCAAAACTATTCTGTATGATGCAGTAGTGGTAGATACATGTCATTATACATTTGCCAAAATCCATAGAATATACAACACTAAGAGTAAACCCTAATGTAAACTATGAACTTTGGATGATAATGATATGTCAATGCAGGTTGATTGTAATATATGTACAACTCTGGTATGGCATATTGATAGTTGGGGAGGCTGTGCATGTGTGGGGACAGAGGGTACATGGGAACTGTGTACTTTCTGTTCAATTTTTCTGTGAAACTGAAACTGCTCTAAAAGAAAACTACATTTTTTAGAAAGCAAGTCGCAAAAAGATATTTTTAAAAATAGGCTCTACGGGCAGAGATATAATAATTTCAAATCGTGAAGAGAAAGTTCTAGCATTTATAATATTTTGCTGAGGTAAGCCTAAATATCACTGAAAATTGATTATAGAAAGTAAAAATATGAAATACTGGTTAAAAATTATTTCCCAAATTGAGTTACTAGTAGATGTGTTCTCGTTTTTAAAATTAAAAGCATCATAAATTCATCAACCCTGTTTCTAGCAGATTTGCTCTTTCTTTTTCTGGTTTCCGAAGAGACTTGAGGTCTCTATATAAATTGCTTTTGCAGAATTTGCAGAGCTAATTCCTTTTTTATTGACACTCAATAAGCCTGTTATTCAAATCTACACAGTTTCTAAAAAACGTGCCCTTTTCCTTGCAATGATGAATAACATTCGTTAATTATTTCACCATATCGAATTTCTCTTATAACATAGACAATTTAATGAATATATAGTTGTATCAAATAACTCAAGATTTTAAAAAATTAAATAAAAAAATGACTAAGAACTTAATTCCAGGAAGCCAAATACAAGTAATACATTCAGTCAGTGAGGGATTTATCTGACACCTTGGTGCACTACACTAGATGTCTTTTGACAATACATGATGATGAAAAGGCATAAGCATTATGATGACCATACATATAAATAAGAAGCAACATTTAGAAATTTTACTAACAACATCGTGACTGTTCTTTGGTCACTTAGAATTCAGAAAAAAAGGGGGACAGGGCTTTGCATTCTTAAATCTCTGTTTTTGACCACATGACAGAATTTATTTATTTTTTTTACCACAAGGATGTAATAAATGGAACCAAAAGTAGAAAAGGAAAAATCAAAAGGATAATAAAGAACAGAATGAGTAATTATTAATACAGTTTTGGTAGATCCAAGTTTGTGTATTTAGATCACTATTCATAACTTCATGGTTAAAACTATTTGGATGTAAATATCTACATCCAGGTTAGTCATTAAGGTCACAGCAAATCCCCTTGCAGTACTTGTGATTTTTCATTATAAAGGACTAGAGGAAACAGATAAAAAATATTCCTAAGCAATGCATGAAGTTTATTTGCAATTTCTGTAATCCTAGCTATTAAATATTTTGGAACAATGTATCAAAATCTTAAACCTTTGTCCTTTGACCAAAATTGAAACTTAGTAAGCTTCTTTTTCTTTACAGTTTTAAGAAATTTGTTTACTTTTGTGGGATTTCTCAGTGAAAATGTTTTCTTGCTGTATATTTCATCACACTTAGTCAAATTATTTTCTTTGTGATTCTATTTGTTATTTTTCTTTGACATATTCTTCCCCATCATTCTTGATAAGTGAAATAAAATCAAGCATTATACCTAAGCACATGTGCAACAGTTTGGAGGAAGTTAAATCCTGGAGATTTTATGGAAATGGAGCAGTCAGTTTCTATTTCAGAAGATAGTGATTAAAATACAATCAAACTCTAAGTTTAGGCATAAACATAATTTTGTGTCCTTAATAAATGATACCTGGGGACTTTATAGATTATATTAATATAAATATTTATACAATAAAAATTCTTAATATAAAATGAGCATTCATTTATTTCCACATAAGAAGCAAAAATTACCAAAAATAGCATGAAGTTAATTTTGATGGTGAAAACTGTAATTTACATATTAGGACATTTCCAAAATCACCTCCTCCAACTCTCTTCTTAAATTTACCTTGATCAGAGGCCATGCTTTCCATTTCACTTTAAAAGGCATAATTGAAAAGATCCATCCCAAATGTTTTATGAGTGATAACAGAGCTCTTCCTAAAACTAAGATTGCATACAATGGAAAAGAAAAAAGAGAACACTGGGTCAGTGGATATTTTAAGACAGTAATATAATTCACAGGGAAAGCTCAGAAAATGGGAGACATTGAAAAGTAATTTGAAAGTGTATCTTAACACTGAAAAAATCTTATGGCATCATGTAATTGACACTATGTCTCCTGATTTGATGTAATAGAGAGTATTCCACATTACCAATGAAGTATTCATGTAAGAAAATTTATCCTGGATCAAAGCAAGGTTTTATACAAAATATTCAGTTCAAGGAATAGAAGACATAGAAGAACACTATAAACAACAATAGGAACACTCGATAAAAGTAGTTCATATATTAGGACCCATAAAATTAAAGTCGACCAAGTGGCCTGGCCCATATCACGATTGAAATCTAAGTGAGCCTGAATTTATGGGAAATGCTTTTCTATCAAAGAAACTTAACAATCTTCCAACTCAGTTTTAGCTAGTTAACCTTAACCTCAAACGTAGAACCTACTAGTTACCAAGAAATCTCCAACTTAGTTGATGCTCTGTTTCTGAGTTGCAGGTTCTAAGGTCTATAAAACTCTACCTGGCCTAAAATCCCTATAGAAGAGTACTGCCCCAATCCATAGATTGTTTTTTCTTGAATAAAGGACATCAAACTCATTACTAATTTGTTTTACTCTGGTCATTTGACTGGGATATAAGGACAAATGAAATGCTTAAAAGTTGATTTGATCTTAGCCTAACAAAAATAGCTATGAGAAATTACAATTTATAACTTATAACTATGAAGAAATTTGGGGGAAATTTAGAGAATTTCAAATATTAACTGAATTTGGAAAATATTGGAAATTGAGTTAAAAATGTTATGAGGTCTTTTAATATCATATCCTTATTTATAGGAGATGCATCTTAAATTGTTTAGTGATATTTTGGTATCTAAAATTTACTTTTAAATTTGTAAAAATGTTAATGTTTTAAAATCTACTTTGTGTATATTTAGGCAACCATATAAATATATTTTTAGCTTCCCTGTATTTGAAAATTTTTATTATGAAACTTTAAAAAAAGGTAATTTTATTACTTGAAAAATTCTCTGAGAATAAAAATTATATTTCAGTTATTTTAATATCCATTTTAGAAATTTCATGGTATACAGTAGTGTGAGCAAACAAAATATTGAGAACCCACTTATAGCATCAACATTCATTGTTTCAACAAAAACTTAAAAGATTACATAACACTTGGTTTTACTTTCCTCCCTTCAAACTACAACAATTGTAAATTTGACTGTATATTATAGATTTATCCTTGCAGTTCTATATGATTTTTGCTTTATATATTTTTAAGTTCTTTTGATTCATTTATATTTAGGGTCATTATGTTTTCTTGAGTTGATCTTCATGATTATGAAATATCCATATATATCCCTGGTTATATTACCTGTACTAAAATCTAACTTGTCTTATATTACCAAACCCATTCTTACTTTCTTTTGATGAGTTTTGGCATGATTTAGCTTTATCCATCCTTTTATTTTTAATGTATCTATATCAGTATTTAAAATAAATTTCTTGTAGACAATATGGTAGGATCTTCCTTTTTTTATACAACAAAAACAATTTGTGTCTTTTAATGGGAATATTTAGACCATTTATATATAGTATATTATCAATATTTTGAGCTTTAAATTTATTGTCATGCTGTTTTCTATTTGTCCTATCTGTTTTATGTTTGTTTTCTCTTTTCAGTTTTTTATATTCCAGATCCTATATAATGTCTATCGTTGAAAGTCACTGGAAGAAGGTACTTTACTATCACCACTTCTTATACCTTCTGTAAAAGGATAATCAGCTACTTGCCAGGTGTAAATAAACCCCTAACTCACAAAATATTCCAGTTCTTGCTGCACTGACAAACCATGCTGATGCCTAAATAAACAAGGAAAACGCTCCATTCCCAAACTCTGTGTGGCCTGGTCTCCAAAGTCATACAACTTATACATAAATTTCAAAGTGTCTTCAGGGTTCTATCTATTTTGTGTGATCCTCCCCATTATTAGACCAACTTCCTGGAACTAGGAAGGAAAATAAGTAACACTGACTCATATTTTCTGGTTTTATCCCTCTAGTAGGTGTCCCCTTTATCCAATGTTTTGGGCTTAAAGTTATTATAATCTCTCTTGTGAATAGATCACTAGGGTGTCATCAGTCTCATAGTCAATTTCAGTGCATCATTCCATTTGGAGTTAGGTTGATCTGGGTTCAAATTCAAGTTAAAACATTTATTTACTATGACAGGGGGCAAGTTACTTGATTATTCTGAGTTTCAATTCTTTATCTCAAGAACAGTAAAAATATCCTTATGTGTCTCATAGATGAAGTGTGTGTGTGTGTGTGTGTGTGTGTGTGTGTGTGTGTGTGTGATGCTTAATTAAGATAATGCATGTGCACCACTTAGTACCAGGCACGTAAAATGTGTCAGTAAATATTACTAATTATTTATTCTGACATTGTAACCATAACCACTCCCCCCTCCATAAAATTTCCAGCATCCATAAAATTTTCTCCAGTGATTTCTTCTCAATAACAGTTTCACATGTTCTTGGGTACAGTGCTTTGTTTCAGTTTTTGTTTTTGCATTCCAGGTACCACATAATATCTAATTCTAAGCAAATTAAACCAGCTAAAACTGAGGAGAATGTTCAGTTTCTTAAAAGCCAACTCAGTGGTATGCAATTTCCAGCCCCATTCAGGAAGAAAGACCTATGCAACTGAGTATAATATTATAGATATACTTTTGTGGTTTCCAGCAAGGTCCCAAAGTTTTCAATCATGATCTAGTACATCAGCAAGATGGCTCTCCAGAGGCATTACACAACGCAAATCTTTTAATATTTTATCAGCTGCTGTTGATAGCAGGCACTTCAGTTTAGTGAGTCTTTTTATTACTTCCTTTCACTTATTCTTGAGAAGTTTTATGTCTGTTTATTGATTGCTACCTTTTAAATTTTTTAACACCAGTAATCAGAGAGATATGATTAATAAATTTGATTAAATTTTTCAGTAGAAATTACCTTAAATGTGCTTTCACAAAGCTAATTCAGTGATTTCTTCATAGTCAATTTGTATGTGTTTGTTTCTACTCTTTTGTTAAGCTAGTTCTCTGAAGATATACTCAAGTGAGGGGGAAACAGAATTGTAACTAACTCTTGGAAACAAAATTAGGGTTTTTTTTCAGAAGAGCAGTACACAAGGGGCCACATGCCGAGGATCAATCATAAACCTCAAATAGAAAAATATAACAGCTACAAATATATACACAGACAATATTTATTCTTGAAAATGACTGAAATTTGCTTGTGCTTCTTCCTTTTAGTAAGGAACCCCAAATAACATCCAATTGGCACAAGAGAAATTTGTTAAGTAGGCGGAAAAAATTATTCGAGAGCCTCTTTTAGCTTACTCACAGTTAGAAACTTGCTGATTTCAATCTTTCCCATTTTACCAGCTGCAAAAGCAACGAAGTGAGAAACAGCGGAGCTAAGAAAAGTTCATTAGACTCAATATATATTCTTGTGAAACTTATTATGAAGATGTCATTGCTGCAGATATTGTGGCATATTTCAGAAGACTGCTGGGTTAGCAGACTTTACCATAGTGCTCTCCTGAGCCCCACTTATCTTGTTTGACCAGTTGTGTTTCTTAGACTAGGTGGGCTGGGGCTAAATCTCACTTATATCAAGAGATATTAATTTATAGGAAATGGTGGTATGTGACTGAAAATGTATATTGAAGGAGATTATCATAGTTTCAACTTGTCAACTTTTCCTACACATTAGAAGCACCCAAAAAGATTTTTTAAAAATCAGTTCTCAGACTACACCCCAAGCCAATTAAATCAGAATATTTGGGGGGTAGACTCAGACATTAGCTTTTTTTAAAGATCCCCAACTGAATAAAATGAGCAGCCAAAGATGAAAACAATTGCTCTAAAATATGTCCTTCCCTTCAGGCAATATTGATTTATTTTTAGTCTTTGAAAGTTTATAAATCCACGCATACAAATAGGCCTAAATTCCTTAGTGTTGTCAACTATTTATGATTGTGCAGTTAAAAATAATTTGCAAACAACACTTACATGTGCTATACACACAAAAACACATGTTCATATGACCTCTTTACCCTTAGTCCGCCAGGAAACTTGGGTGGGCTTAAAATGATTTAACTTTCCAAATAAGCATAAATTAAATCTCTTCCAGTTATATTTTTTTCAGGTTACCACAGTTTCTTTAAAGCAAGTGATAAGTTTTTCAGCACTCTCTCACCACCAGCTCCTCCCTGCAAGATGAAACCTGGGGTTATGTGAATGGAGACATTTGTAGGTCTTCCTGGCTATTGAGAAAGGACTTCACATCTGGGAGTTCTCCTCCAGGTGTTTCAGAAGGCTCTAAGGTGTATTGCTGCATAGCTTGAGTTCCTAGCTGTCTGACCTTAGTGCCTCTTGAGCAATAGATGATTTTACCTTATTCTGCTAGGTACTAGAGACCACTGGTGAAATCTAGAGTCTAGTCTGTTAAGTTCAAACACTACATATCTATCAGAAGTTCTTCATCTTCTGGCTCCTGACTTCCTCTGTTCCATGGGTTCTCTCAACACTCTTACATCCTCTCATGATTCATGATTTCTCAGCTGCATCCTATAAACAACCTCTGTGAGACAAACTCCAAACAACTTTCTGAGACCTCTCTTAGCCACTTACAATTGATCACTGAGTGCCTTGCTAAACTCACAACTTCACAAAAATGTTTGAGACGTTTCCTAATAAACTAGTCAATTAATTTTACCTTTCAGAGAAGGGGATATTTCAGTGAGATCCAAATGAGACGGCGTCAGCTAAATAAAGATTTGGAGAGCAAATCCAAATGCTTGAGTTGAGAAAAACTTGGCCTGTTGCTGGATGAGAATGACAAGATAGATCTTAGTAAGCCAAAGGGGGAAAGTGGTAAAAGATAGTATGGCATGACAGAGATAAGCTGAGGCCAGATAACAGAGGGGGCAGGGCAAAAAATTTGCCCTTCACTCAAGCGCAATAGAAAACAGAAAGGATTTGTGTTGAGGAATGACGTGGTCTGATTTTAAAAGAACAATACCTTCTTTAGAGGAATAGATTATAGATTGTGCAGGCAAAAACAAAAATAGGAAAAATAGGAGACTACTATAATAGTCTACATGAGATATGAGTATGGCTTGCACTAAGGTGGCAGCAATGGAGATGAGTAGAAATCAACAAATAAGGGAAACACTTTAAAGAAAAATACCAGCTGAATTAGCTGAAATATTGCATGTCTTTGGGAAGGAAAATAGATAAATCAAAGATTATTCCTATAGTCTGGCTTACATAATAGTGGTTTCATTTATTGGAAGAAGAGGGGGACAAGAAGAATCAAGAGTTCCCATTTATCCATCTTGTATTTGAAGGCATGAGATCCAAGCATAGATGTCAAGTAGGCTATGTGTATCAGCTTTGAACTCAGCAGATACTTAATTAGGAGTTATTGACATGTAAAAGACTTAAAACTATGAGACTATTTGACATCTTGTTGTCAGTGAAGAATAGGTACCAGTGAACTTAAACATTTAGAAAGCAGAAAGAACAGAAAAAATGTAAATGAAACAAAGAGAAAATCAAGGGAGAGGAGTGTGATGTATCAGGAGAAAAGAGGAAATATGTTGTCATGAGGGTGAGGGAAAGCCACTAGGGCACACTGCAGAGACCAACTTGTACGAGAGAACGTCCCTGTGAAGGAAAGGAGGTGACCCCACCTGGGCTGTTGGAGCATGAGTAGTTAATGGAGCATCTATGGAGAGAGATGACTCAGTACCATGCATTTGAGCCTGAGCAGGATGAGGGAGGCATCTATGTAGGAATGGGGGTAGTGTTGGCAACAGGAGATTGGTTACATGCAGAGCAACTGAGCAAATAAGTACAAATATAAAAGCCAGTGGGACTCTGGTTTCTTGTATTCAGAGAAGGACATATGGAAACAGAGAAAAGGATGAATCCTGAGTGTTGCGGTAGGATTGAAGGTATTGACATCAACTCATGTATTTTAACATATAGAGAAAGAGAAACAGACAGAGACAGAGAAACATAGATACAAATGTGTGCGCAGAAATATAGAATATAAATGTAAATGTATGTATACATGCAGGTATGTCCATACACATATTTATTGGCAGGCCTGGGAACAGTGGCACCCCAATAGAAATAAGTGCAGCTTAGTAATAAGAGCTAGCAAATCTTGGTTTCTAAACATCATTCTTCTCTAAGAAAAATAGAGGATCTTTGGATAAATAACTGACTGAGTCAGGGGAAGTAGAAAATAGGCCTGGAAAATCTTGTTGCATCAGAAAGAAGTTAAGTATTTAAACAATGGTTCAGTCATGTCAAAAGGACACAGAAGCCAGATTGAAGAGTTTCCCTCTAGCAATTTGGGCATCAAAGTAAAATTTACTAATCTAAAAAAATAAATGAATTATAAGTTTAGTAAAGAATACAATGTTTATATAGTCTTAAAGTACCTCTCTACAAAATTCGTATTCATTATAAAAGTAAAGTGAGTAATTTTATGGTGGAGATGTCGAAAACATGACCTCACATACATAATCAAAATTAACATTATGAATATGAGGCAAATCAAAATCATGTGCCTTCTGATAGGTATACGGCTTCATTTCTGTGATATTCTTCTTAAATGTGCATAAGTTCGCTCTAGTCAATAGAAAACATCAGACAAACCCAAATTCAGGAATAGTCTACAAAATAACAGACATATTTCCTAAAGTATCAAAATTGTGAATGTAAAAGAAATTGACACTACTTAGAACTTTCCAGACTGTTGATCCAGTAGGAAATAATAAAATTCATGCTCTCTACAAAATGTTGCAGATCAAAAAATGATCCCTGAAATCAAAGCATTTAAGCAACTTTTGTTATTTGAGCATAATATCCATCTTTTCATGGTGGTTAATGAGAATTTTCAGTTCACAATCAAATTTTTTTACTAATAAATTATATGACCACAACATATTAATAATAAAATCTAAAGTGAATGACTTTGTTTTAGAAACAGAGGCAATGTTTATTTTTGTTTTCTTACTATATATTGTGAAAATAAAATATTATAATTATTTTTACTAATAATGACAATTCAAATACTGTTTTCACATAGCTAAGATAATCTGTTTAAAAACAACATATTTCATTCTATTAACATATAACCACAGTTGTGTAGTTATTTTTGAATCAGACTAGTTAATGTACTTTTAAAAGACTATTTCCATCAAAATTGATTTTTTACTAAATTATAATTGGCAACTAGAACTTCTGTCAGCTTAAAAGTAAAATAGCTAACTATAGCAGAGCTTGGAATTTGTACCTTGCCAGTCATTTGAATCATTTTTATACGGTTTGATGGCTCTTTAACCAAAAAATAGAATGTATAGATGTCACTTCTGTTGCATTGCCCTTACATTACATGATTAAAAAGTTAGAATTGTCTTCAAAATGATATAAGAGCACGACCAATTATTTGTCATTACACAAGATAAGTGGCTAGTATTCAACGTCTTCACTTGGGCTCTACTGGACCATATATAACCTCTTTGGGTTGCCTTATAGAGCACCTAAGAACATTTTAGCCTGCTGGTTCAGGCAATCTATATGTCAAGCAGAAAAAAATAAAAGCACCGTTCTCAGGTTTGTGTTTCCCTGGAGGAAGAAAACAGTTTGATGCAATTTGTCAAAAGCCAGAATGGTACTTTAATGGACAATTTACTTTAAATGGCTGCACTTATTGCAGAACAAAGGCCCATAGCCCAAAACAAAAAATCCTTTCCAATTGGTTTTACTCTGATAGATTTAATTCCCCAAGATTAACTAAGGATATCTAACCTTCATACTCCCTGTCTATCTAAAAGCAATAAAAGTAATAGCAAAAACTTCTGAGTTACTGGGGTTTCTTCACCTTTAATATGTGAAACACAATCAATTCTCTACATCTGACATTCTCTTCAGACACCTGAGATGAGAAGTCAATCAACGAAAATAACAATAACAACAAAAACAAATACCTCAAACTCAAAAGAGTTTTCAGTTCTCAGTATCAGTTTCAAAAACACAAAATTTTATTAATATATTTATATGTAAATGTACATATATGTATGTATATGCTTTTGCTTCATAATTGTCACATAAACTGTAAGTTAAAAATTTTGCCATATAAAATTTAGGAATATTTCTATTTTACCTTACATGTACGTTTACAAACTAATAAATTTCATAATAATCATCGGAGGGATTTTAAAAAGCTCTACTAATATTTCATATTTTGTTCTTTTATACCTTCCTGTCACTGTTAATTCTATATAAATGTGTGCAATATTTGAGATTTTACTGAAAACAGTACTATTAGAACTTTGTAAATGTTTATCCTCTTGATCCAGACTCCTTTGGACCTGTGTGTTCACTGGAAGCTGACCAGGGTCACACAGACTCAGTTCTACAGTGTGAACTGATGTTGGAAACATCCCAGTCAGTGAGCACAAGAACACTGAGGTCATTCAAAGCACGAGTCTGATATAATGGATGGGAACAACCTAAGATTTCTGTCTGTCTTTCTATATGTCTCTCCATGCATAACATACAGATTAACCTTTTATGAAGAACTGTACTAGGAGAAAAGTCCAGGAGATGAAGATCACTGCTAATATTCTCAATACCAGACCCCATGAATTCACTGTTGCCTCTGAGGACCTGCTAAGAATGTGAGAGTTAACGAGACCAGACAGGCTAATATTAGCTTATATGAATACTACTGTATAAGCTATTTTCAATTGAAATGAATGCACATTTTAATACCTATATATAAAATAATTAAAAGTCAGCTTGTGAAGTACAAGAAAGGTAAAATTTTATATTTGTCACTAATTTCTTCACCCTATATAACAACACAAAAGGACTTACTGCTTATAAATTTTATTTTTCTATGCATCCTCATGAGAAATAAATGTCTGGAGAGTATCAACTTCAAATTTTAACCTTTCCCTTCATTAAATGCAATTCTTCTTTTAAGAAGGAATGAACCACTGATAAATACAACATGGACAAATCAAAACAATTTTGCTGAAAGAAGCCAGACACGCCCCCAAAAATCTACATAAAATTCCAAAATATAAAAATGAATCCATTATGACAAATCAGATCAGTGGTTACATGGAGATGGGGAGGGAGAACAAGGAAGGATAGGCGGGAGAGATTATAGAGGGTACTAAAAACTTTCGGGATGATAATTATCCTGATTGTGATTACTGTTTTACTGGTACATGTCAAGCTCATTAAATTTTACACTTTAAAAATGGGCAGAAAGATCTGACTTTGGATGCTGAACACACAATGAAATATACACGATATATTATTGAATTGTACATATAAACCTATATAAAATTATGAACTAGTATCATCCCGATACATTTAATAAAAATAATAAAAATGGGAAGGGGTTTGTATCAATTATCCTTCTTGCTCAGTTTTTCTGTAAATCTAAAACTGCTCTAAAAATTAAGTGCGTTATTTTTTCTTAATGCACAACTAAAGTGTAAGAGAGAAGTTTTGTGATAAATATGAAGAGTTTTAGAGTTGTGACTGAGGGGTTTCATATAACAACAGTAGAAAACATACAATAGACCAATAATAACATACTACTTCTCCCATTTTCTATAAAAACAAATAAAAATTTTCGGTACTCAACTCTGTGAATTTATTTTTATTGATGAGTGTTATTTCATTATATTTATATTTTGCCCTACATTGTTCTTCAGACATAAAGGATAACAAATGTTTAACCAAGGTACTATTTTATGTTCTAAATCAGGTTCGTCTGAATATAGAAGATTATATGGGTATGATGTGAAAAACATCAAATTGATCCTGGCCTGCAAGTCTCGATTCTATTCCTGAAGTTAAACATTGTGATTATCCTCTTCTACACTTGTTAATTAACACAGAAACATGCATATAGGTATTTGACTCTTCACCACAATACTTTTATTAAAAACTGAATGTGTAGTTAAAAGGAAGAGAAGCCTCATTCTGATGGGATGTCACAGTGAGGGCCATAAGAAAACAAAGATGAATATATTAATGAGTTCCTGTAAAGAAATGATGATGTTAAAGTAAAATGTTCCATTATTGAAACACTACCTTCATCTCACTCTATAAGGATCATAAATGACCACAATAGTGACTTAAATTTAATGTTACTCTAAGTATACTAAATTTAGTCCTATGAGAAATTTGGAGGTTGCACAATAGAGCCAGGAGTGTAAACAGTGTTCACCTGTATTCTTTGACATCACATGGTCACAATGTCTGGGGCAGCTGCATCCAGGCATCTTCTCCTGCAGCTAATCCTTCTTCTTTTATTCTCATGCTTTAATTGAGGTATAATTTATAAATAAAAACGTTACATATTTAAGGTATACAAACACCGATGTTCGATATAGGTATGATTCCATTGTAAAATGGTTACCACAACCAAGTTAATTCACACATCCATCAACTTACATAGATACATTTATTTGGAGGGGATGCTAAGAACACTTAAGATCTACTCTCTTAGCAAATTTCCAGTATACAATACAGTATTATACCTTCTCAACTGTTCTAATTGGCAATATCTTGGCTCTAGAGAAACTTAGTGTCCTAGCCCTCATTTGACTTTGTTTTCAGTTACTCCTTTCAAATGCTTCTTCTTGGATCAATATCCAAGTAAATTTACAAGATAATAAATTTAGTTATATTGTATCTAATTACCAGAATGATACAATTTTTGTTTAATCAGCAATTCTGACCATACCCACTAGAAATACACACATAGACATAATTCCTTGGAAAGGAAATTAAACTAAGTCAATGAGTATGCAAAAGTAGCCCATTTTGCAAAACTAGTTTGTAACTCAGTTGTTATGCAGAAGCTTTCGATCTGTGGCTTCCTATTATTTTTTCAACCATGGATTTCACTTTTGCCCTTCAGGTCACGAACACTAAACAAATAAGCACTCATCACCAACTTCCAGGCACTGCGTTGTTCTGGGGACAGAGCAGTGAGCAGAATAAGACAAACTTTAAGCAGCTTGCAGTGTATCGAAGGAAGTACAAGACTAAAAAGATTGTAACACCAAAACCAAATGATTTTGAGAGCGTATATATTCAGGGTGCTAGCGGAGCATATGATAAGAAAGAGCAAGAGGATGTATTATGTAGCATTTATAACCTATGACCTTTCTACTCCGAGTACACACACACACACACACACACACACACACACACACACACACACACACACACACACACACACACACACACACACACACACACACACACACACACACACACACACACACACACACCACAATACAAATAGCTTTGGTATCACCAGTAAACTTTTAGAAATTCAGAACCCCTAGTGACCCAGAATATGAGAAGCACTGCCATAAAGGCAACTGAAATCCATATTTTAAAAAAACAGCTAAAAAGAAATCTAATTTAATAACTTCAAAACAGTATGTGGCAATTCCTGGTTTGTCATTTCTAAATAAGAAAACTTTATTGTCTTGGTATATCAAGTCATTTTCATCTATCAATCAGCTAATGAAGAAAGGTAAATGAGTTGAGATACTTACAGAATTAGTGTAAATCAATCTCATAAAATAATTGACCATTTTTCTTTTATTACATATTACATACAAGGAACTTTTCATATACAACCATAATCTTATTTAATCCTCAATTCAGATGAGGACAGCAATGTTCCTAAATAGGTAGTAAATTCACACAAAATTTTGTTTCAAAATCAGGTTTGCCTTCTTCAGAGTTTAGACTGACAAAATACTTCCAACACTTCTAATTTTCATATAGCATAAAAATAAATATTTGTATAAAAGTTTATTATTTACATCTATTTCATTCATGTGTAGGCTAAAATATCAACTTCTTAATAGAAAATAATGCTTAGAAAAATCTTAACACTCAGATTCACCAAATCTGATTCAGAACATATTTAATATAAATTTAGTTATATAGTTAACTTTATGTTCTATACCTCATAATTGTTAGATTTTAAAATATTTATACATTACTTTAGATTTTCTAAACTTAGAGTAGCATATTATATTTTCAATTACTTATTAGCAATTGAACATGTATGTCAAAGCAGATAGAAAAATAGAAAAGAATCAAAAAATTGTCTTGCAAATTCAGGTGTACTTTGTCATTCTTCAGACAATGCTTATCTCACAAGATGAGGCACATTGATATCCCATGTAAGAGAATCTAGAATGAGATACAAACATCCATTCTTTTTACAGGTATATTTTTTAAAATCACTTTAATTTATAACCACTTGTACAACTCATTTTCCAAATAAGAAGTTTCTAAATCACTTTTATTGAAATTGATTGAATCAAGAACAGCAGCCACAAAATCTCTACAAATTATCTGCCAAATAAGTGACAAAGTGGGATTCCTAGTCAAGAGCACCACAATATTGTAAGAAACAAAATTGCTCTTAAAATTGAAGCTAAAAGGCCTTTAACAGAAAAATTGGGGTCAGGCCCTTTAGCATGTACCAGATATATTCAGAATCAGTTTAATATGTACTGAGGTCTGAGAGTAAAAAACAATTGATACCTGATCAATGATGGTGCTGAGAGCACAAAGCTTTTCAGGCATTCACAGCAGTAAATCGATAGATAATAAAGTTTTAACTTATTGGGCATAACAAATGGCAACAAACATAATGAAACCATATGGTATAGGTTAAAGAATTTGAGCAGAACATAAAATTTATAATAAAAAAATCAAATGGTACATTTAATGTCAGTGCTAACTCTATTTTTCCACAGATAATGGCTATAAATTTGTGTAGCATGGTTGAGTTACTCATTTAATTCTGTCAAGTGATTTTCTGTGTAGTAACAGAGCATTTTTTTTACAGCTTAATTTTTGGAATTGTCATATTATCTGTGATGCACAAGCCTTAAGTCAGAACTTACAATATTAAAAACTGTCATCAACAGTTATACTGCATCTATATCATAGGTATTCAACATACATAAATGAGTAACTTGGTCTTATAAAGAGTATATCAGTTTTTTGTAGTAACTTGCATGTCTATTTGAAATAAATTGTTACCTGGATGGTACCACTTTTTTATTTTATTTTACAGATGTTTAGATTATAAAAGTAATATATATAAAAACTTGGGGGGGGGATGACCTCGGGAGGAAAGGAATTATTCCTAAAATGCTCACCCAGTAGTATTTACACATTTCCTTTTTTTTCTATAGTAATATCTTTAGTTAGAGAAAAAATGGTCAAACCATACAAGAAAGTTTAAAGTAAATAAATACAACACTTTTCAGTTTCTCTTTTTCATTTCCTCTACCAGACTTCTCCTTAAAAAAGAATAATTTTTTGTTTCCTCATAAACCTCCTGTTTTTCTCATCTAGGTAAGATGTTTATCAGTTATCATTTTTAGTTCTCATCATCGTTACATTCATAATATTAAATAACCTATTTAAACTTCTGTCTCTTGTTCTATCACAGTTAAGCTGATCCATTGACTGATCTAGGAAACTAGAATACCTACCTTTAAATTCCCCTTCATTCTCCATATTTGTCATTTATACTCTTAATTTTGGTTCAGTAACTATAAGACTTTTGTATATTAACTATAGAAAAACTCCATAATTTTAAAGCCGATAAAATAGCCATTATAATACTGTAATTATCATGAATTATAGAATCAAACAGTGTGATTGGAAACTTTAATTTTATTTCACTTAAACCTAATCTCTTCCTGTTCAATCAAGTGCTTCAAGCATCAAAGTTCAGTGCATTCACATCAAATTATGGTTGACTCTATTTACTTTCTTCAAGTCATACTTAGCTGCTCTTCATTGTTATATTTTATGTTCTGCTCTTTATGGCTGTGAACAGAATTATACATCCAAATTCAATTTCCCTTAGAACTCTAAATTTTCTAGTCCAGTATTGTGGTAGGTAATCCCAGTTTCATTCATTTGATTGTACGTTTTACCAGTATAAGTTCATATCATTTACTTTTAGACATAGAGTTCCAAAATCTCATCAGATGTGTCTAGATATGGTCTTTTTATAATCATCTTTTGATAGTCAATAGATCTTTTCAACTCAAAGAATTTGAGTATTTGTTCATTTTTTTTCTGAATTATCTTTATTCCTTTTGAATTCCAAAGAGTTTACTTAGAGAAAAGTCTTCATTTTTTATATTTGTCTTCTATTACTGAATTTATCATTTATCATTTCAAAATTATTTTTTAAGTCTCTCCAGCTTGGCTATGAATTCTATAGAAAAAAATAATAATTTCCTTATTCATTTTTGTGTTATCAAGTAGCCTGTAACATAGCAGCTAATCAATAACCATTTCTAAACTGAATTTAATATATGGTAGGAAAGAAAGTAAATTATCACTTAAAGGTGATGGATAATATTTACTCCAAAAATGAGAATTTCTGACTGTCAGATTTATCAGAGCTTTTATTTTTCCCTCAAAGTCAGGTAAAAAGTTTACTCTCAGTAATGAATGCTTCTATTTTCATTCCCTTTCAAGAGCCAATGCAAGGTCAAGATGCACCAAATAAATCGTTTAATATAATGTCACTTTGCTTTGTATAAAATGTATGAAGTATTTTAAAAATAGTATTCATCTTTTTTAGGATATATAGTAATATCTATATATAGCCTCCAAGAGGAAAAAAATATTAGACAATTGTGCAGCTCCTATATTTTTAGATACTTTCAAGTTAAAAAATAAAATTTTTAAATACATTTTTTAACTAAAATAAAATTTCTTGCATGGAACAAAATATTCCAATTAATTTTTTACCTTTTTGCAAAATAAGCAAGTTTAAAAAAAGAAATGGAACAGAAGATTTCAATTCTCAAAATAGTTTACAACAAAAAACAATACTAACAATATTTTTAAGTAGTTAAAAATTTATTAATATACTACTTTAGCATATTAATGAGACCATGTGGCCATTTCCTTAATCTTATTACATTTTAATCACAAAGAGCACTATGACAATATGAATAAATTATAAAGAATATGCTATAACAAAAAAAGAAGGAAATGTTGACCCAGAGCCTGTCTTCCTGGAGTTTTCTGTTTCTGAAACTGAAATCATATCAAGTATTTTTTCCAACCATAATGGTATGAAACTAGAAATCATTAACAGGAAGAAGCTGGAAAATTAACAAATATATGGAAATTAAAAATGTAACCCTGAACAAACAATAGATTAAAGAGGAAACTGAAATGTAAATCAGAAAATACCTTGAGACAAATATAGACAAACAATACAATATATCAAAATGAATGGGAGGCAGCAAAGCAGTTCTAAGAGGAATGTTTACAGTAAGAAATGCTACATTAAAAAAAATCTACTTTACACCTCAAGAAATTTTAAAAAGATCAAACTAAACCCCATAGTTGGCATAAAAAAAGAAATAAAGATTAGAGCAGAAAAAAATGAAATACAGACTAGAAACAATAGAAAAAAATCAATGGTATTAAGAGCTGGTTTTTAGAAAATATTACCAAAATTGGCAAACTTTTAGATAGACTATCCAATAAAACAAGAGAATGGACTCAAAATTAAAAATAAGAGAGGAGGCAATACAATTGATAACACAGAAATACAGACTCATTAGAGGCTACCATGCACAATTGCATGCCAATATATAAGGAAACCTAAAAGAAACTGATAAATTCCTAGAGACATATGACCTACTGAGACTGAATCGTGAAGAAATAGAAAATATGAATAGATGAATAACAACTAACATGATTGAAATAAGAATCAAAAACCTCCCAACAAAGTAAATCCCAGGATCAGATGGGTTTATTGGTAAAGTCTACCAGACATTTAAAAACAAATTAATGCCATTCCTTTTCAAACTGTTGTAAAAAATTAAAGAGGAGCAAACACACCCAAACTCATTCTACAAGGCAGCATTATCCTGATACCAAAGCTAGATAAGGACAGTACAAAAAAACTACTGACTAAAATCCCTGATTAACATAGGACCAAAAATTTGCAATAAAATATTAGCAAACCAAATCCAACAGCATTAAAAGAATCATATACCATGAACAACAGAATTTCCCTCCAGGATGCAAGAATGGTTCAACATACTAAAATCAATAGACATGATACACCACCTTCATAAAAAAGATAAAAATCATGTGATCCTCTTAGATAATACACTGGACAAAATTCTACACCCTTTCGTGATAAACGTTCTCAACAAATTAGGTATAGAAGGAACATACTTCACCATGATAAAGGCCATATATAACAAACTACAGCTAACATCATACTAAACAGTATAAAGTTAAAAGCTTTTCCACTGAGAGCTGGAACAGAAGGGTGCACACTCTCACCACTCCTATTCAACATAGTACTGAAAGTCCTAGCTAGAGCCATTAGTGGAAAAAAGAAAAGAAAGGAAAGACAGAGAAAGAGAGAAGAGGGGTGGGGGAGAAAAGAAAACTAAATCAGATTAACAATCATTAATAATCTCTCTCTTTGCTGGTGACATGATGTTGTGTATAGAAAATACTAAGGACTTCAACAAAAAACGATTGGAAGTAATAAATTTGATAACTAAAAGATACAAAATCAACATAAGAAACCAGTTGCATTTCTATACATTAATTAACCTTTTAGACAATGGTTTGACAGGTATTAATTGTTCACTGATTTCTCAAGTGCCAACAATAACCTTAGTTGTGAATTATAAAGCCCTTTTCTCCCCATTCTCCTGTTCTTCCTACAATTCTACTTTAAATATGTTTTTCCTTTTCAATTTTCTCATTCTCTTTTTCTTGCTCTCCTATTTTTGAGAATCGTCATGTGGGTTCTCAATCTACTTCACCAACTATTCCTTTCCTCACTGAATAGTTTTCCTCCTCTCAAAATAGTTAATTAATAATCTCCCCTACTTCCTTAGCACACCATTTAACTCATATCTATTGTTTCAACTATCTTCATTTTTTATATGATTAAAGAGGAATGTAATTTGGGAAAGATCTCAGGATTAGAAATATGTATATATATATATATATATATATATATATATATATATATATATATACCAATTTTTCATCTTTGAATATATTAGCATCATTTTTGTTTAACCATATTTTTCAAATGTAATATGACAAAAAACATATACAAATCAATTTCCATAGCCAGAAGTAGAATGTAATTCTACTTCTCCTTTCTATCTGAAACTGCTGCTGTTAACTCAGGTTCCAGTCATCTCTAACAATCACCTTTTTCTAATGTCTCATATGCAATCAGTGACTTTTCCATTTCAATGCCTCTTACAACTTCTCAATTTTTCCAGTTCTGTTCAGGCCCCTTATTCTTCTCACTTGGATTACTTCAATAGAATTATAATTCTCATCTAGGTTTCCAGGTTTCAAACACTTCTTTTCATCTCTCCGTCTTGCTTACTATATTGATAGACTAATCTTCCCCCAAAGGCCTACAACATACTTTCCAGCATGTCAGTTACTGTTCAAAATCTTCAGTAAGAAAAAACAGAAAAATAAAAATAGATAATTTACTTGAGAGAAGGATGAAGAGACAGTTATTAATTTTATTTTTATTTTCTTTTTAAATCTTACATTATTTCTATAATGCTGCTTTGTGTGATTAGTGTAATAAAATTAACCACTGAGAAGTTAAAATTCAAGTGACCTGTACAACATGCTTTTAACTTTTTTTTTTGCACTTCTAATTCTGCTCCATTAAATAGAACCTGTTCTTTCTATACTCCTTCCACTTGAAAAATATGAAAATTACATTTTGGAATTATTTTAAACTTACATTTTAAATTATTTTAAACTGCTATATAAATTTCTTAATTATATTAGCTAAAGATAATTCCTAAGAGAATCAATCACTTGACCCTCATCATTAAAGCTTTTTATTGGTATTTATGTTTTCATTAAAAAAAAAAAAAAAACATGTCCTTAAGAACAAGAACTCTTCCTCAACTTTGAAAGAAAGTAACTTAAGTTAAAAACACACAACAGACATTTAATAAATATCTATTGTTTCATTAGATAAATAATCAAATGTTTCAAAGGCAAAAATGTGTTTTCTTACGGTCAGTTTTGATTTTGTATTAAAATTAAAACCAGAGGCAGAGACATGCTGCCTTTGGAAATTGTTCCAAAAGCTAGCATTATAGCAATTGTTCAATTTAGAATCAAGAGACTGAGTATAAGTGTGACACATCCACTACGAGTAACTCATTTACTATTATCTGAGATCCTCTTCTCTCATCCATCTAAATTAGAAGGTGCCACCTAGCACCCAGCTCACCTACTTTACTTCAAGATGTGGTGAGGTGAATATAAGCAGCACTCTAATCCTCCTTTTGTTTGGCCTTGTTTTCATGTGCATCGCTCAGAAATCAATACTTATTTGAACTGCTATCATTGTAGAGGCTGAAAGGGAGAAATGCACTGGAATCATTATTAATGCTTTTTTAATGACATATTAAGTGGTTAGGGCATTGAGTGTATGGAGATGCTTAACAGCAGCCTAAGGAAAAAGAACACTTGTAAACACATAAATAATTAGGACATCGTTTCCCTTTTCCTTTCTTTTTCAGTGAGACGACTTAGCTGGATCCCCCCAAAAAGCAAACAAATACATCTAACTCCGTGGACAAATTAACCTATATTCTTACTATACATTTAATCTATGTTTTGCCACAGTAAGCAATTCATGGGATCTGATTATTCTATTTATCATTTGATACTCTTTATAAAAGCTGATAAGTATACTCATTCTAAATCTATGTTAGCTGGCAGTAAACATTACTCAGAGCTGGCTAAGGGGCTGTTTCTAAGATGCTGGTAAATTGCCAGAGAATGCAGACTAGCTCTTCTGTCCTCTGCTTTCCACCCCAGTTGACAGCAAGAGAGGAGGCAGTACAACTACCACCTCAGCCACCAGCTGCTGCTTCTGCAAGTTTTCACCTTAGAAAAACCCTAACTGAAACAATCATTGACTGAGAAAATTTCCTAGGTAAAAGGCACATACTAAACCTGGGGAATAGAGGCTTCAGCCTAATTGTGGTATAGCTATTGATAAACTGCAGTGTCCACTGAATTCTTTTAAAAAAAAAAATTAATCGTTATATAGGAAAGCATTTTATTTTTTTTTAACTCAAACACAATGAATAAAAACATGTATAAGATGCAGAAAATTTCTATTTAATTCTCTCTGTGCTCACCTTGGAGTAGAATTCCCACTAACAGAAAAATTATTTTTAACTCTATTTCCTACCACTGAGACTCTCAAGTACATAAAAGAAACTCAATACATTTCTAAATTCTACCATTACATTTGATTCTAAATAAAATATTAACACCAGTCGTAGATATTTATGATGCTATTTGTGGCATGAATAAGTGACATCTGTATCACAAGAGCAATCACATTACTTCTTTCTGTTGTCAATCTCTATTTGTTACCTTCATCCAAATATATCATAATGAAGATCATTTCTTTCCGTGCTACAAAAATGAGGTGTCAGGGTTTGTGGCAACAATTGATATTTACAGTTTGGGGATGTTCGGGATGATAACTGGCTGGTTTTCTGCTTCTGTTTTCCAATGCTCCTATTTGCTTCAATTGAAATTCTCCCTCAAGAAGTCCTTCAGCAAGTCATCTTCCCACGGTTTTTTGCCTTTGTCTGCTACTGCAAAAGTAACATTGACCGATTGTGCTTTAAACTGATTTTATTCAATGATAGGAATACATCTTCTTCTGGGACCTGGTGGCTGATATTAAGAAGGGAGGGTTTCCATGAAACACAGAGGACATAACTCCTGTATGTAGTTAATCTCCATATGTTTCCTTTATCAAATATATCTAAACTCCAGTATTATTTCTTCCCAGAAGTCTTTGACTCTTTCCAATTTTCATATGACCAGTAATAGTAGTATCTTCATGATTTCTGTCACTTATAACAATAAAATCATTTTTAGTGTTTATTTTGTTTTATATTTCCTTATAATATGCTACATAACAACAGGCCCTTGTACTGACAGATTTTAGGTCTCAGAGTTCCAGGGACAAAAAAAAAATGTACAGTGGTCCTCCCTTATGTTTGCTTTACACAGTTTCAGTTACCCATAGTCAACCACAGTCTGAAATTATTAAATGGAAAATTCCAGAAATAAGCAATTCATAAGTTTAAACTGCTCGCTCTTCTGAGTAGCATAAAATCTCGCACTGTCCTATTCCACATTAGCCATGACTTAAGTCATTCTTTTGTCTCACATATCCATGCTGCATACACTCTCCAGCCATCAGTCAGTTAGTAGTAGCCTTTTCAGTTACCAGATTATCAGATCAATTGTCCCACTATCATAGTGTTTGTGTTCAAGTAACTCTTATTTTACTTAAAATGGCCCCTAAGCACAAGAGTAGTAATGCTGGCAATTAGGATATGCCAAAGGGAAGCAGTAAAGTGCTTCCTTTAAATGAAAAGGTGGAAGTTCTCTACTTCATAAGGAAAGTAAAAAATTATATGTGGAGTTTGCTAAAATCTATGGTAAGAACCAATCTTCCATCTACAAAATTGTAAAGACATTTGTGCTAATTACTGCAAAATTTATAACCACAGTGTGTGATAAGTGCTTAGTTAAGATGGAAAGGGCATTAAATTTGTGGGTAGAAGACATAAGCTGAAAACATGTCCCAAATGATGACAATGTGTTATGCCAGAAAGCACTGATATGTGAAGACTTCAGCAAGGGCATGTATGTATAGGAAAAAACATAGTATATATAGAGTTCAGTACTATCAGTGGTTTTAGGCATCCACTGGGAATCTTGGAATGTATCTCCCTTGGGTAAGGGTGCACTACTGTATAAGTGAATAAATTTAAATTCGAATGTATGTAATATGAAAACATATGTAACATCTATGACGTTTATAACAATTTATCATAAAAGACACGTAAATAATTTAAACCAACAACTATAATGCAGAATCCAGATAAGTAGATGGTGTTTATTAAGAATTTCATTCTTGCCGAGTATATCAATAAAAGTTCAGCAATCCAGAAATTGCTCTAACTGTACAGTTTCTGAAATTTAGAGATTACAGATTTCCAGATGCTAGAACTACCTTGAGATTTAACTCTGAATCTAGCCAATTAATAGTTACAATGACCTAATTTGCCTTCTCTCTCATCACAAAAGCTGTAAGATTCTACTCTGCTCAAACAGGGCCCTCTCACCCAAATTTTGGAGCAAAAACATCTTTAAATTTCATGAATTTTATGAAGTGCAAATATAGAAATGAGGCCACAACTAAGATTTATATCATATATTCATCCATATGTTTCTTAACCCTTTAGCAATCTCATTTCAAACCCTAATCATTTTAGATCTGCACTGCAGCAGAAATTTTTTAAGTCTGACCCTTGTCTTTCTCACTCTCCTACTCTCTTGATCAAGTTCAGTTCAATCTAACTGAGGAATATCAATTATTAGGAGCTACAGGGTTGGGAATTTACCATAGTGGATTTTGCTGGACACAGGAGTCTTTCTATAGTGACCCTGCCTAAACATTCTTTAGTATTCCTATCCCAAAAGCTTCATCTCTGATGATATCTAAAAAGAAACAATTTTTATATTTCAGTTCCAGATATTCTATCTGGATAGCTTTATTAAACTTATTTAATTAAAAAAACAAAAACAAACAAACAAAAAAACCTCTGGTTGCCACCTGGCAGTCATAAATTTCAAATAGCAGTTATAATGAATATAATTTAATCTATTTTATGATTCATCATTCAACTGTCCTTACTCATCATACTGCATTTTATAAAATCTGCGTATGGTTCCTAGACATGTACTAGAGTGATTATAAATGAATTAAACAATATTAATCCAAGGTTGTAACTGGCTACTATCTAATACTGCTTAGTGACTTAATTATGTTACACAGACCAAATTGTTTCAAATGAACCTTCACAAAGGTCCTTAATAAAATAAAACAGTGATTTTATTTTCTGTTATCTGCTTTCTGCCAGAAGGTTCTCTAGGGGCTTCTGCCGTTTTCTTTCTTTTCCTATTAGCTAGAAAGTACAGTCTAGTAAGCCTGTGAAACCTGCAGGAGCTTACACTGATAATATTTCTCACTCTTTGACAAGCACTATGGTAAGATTTGGGGCCAATGTGTAAGCAGCAAGATTTACTGGTTTTCTCTTAAGGGAGCTGGTTACTGATGTGACTGAGAATGCCATAGGAAAAAGAGGAACTTTCACATTGATAGTGTGTGAAGGGGATAACTTTATATAAAATTCTGAATAGTGTGAATATTTGAAATAGGAAATTTTTAAAGCAGAATATAAAATGTCAGCAGATTCATAGAGGAACTGCCTTAGCCAGCAGGCTGTAAAAGATATTAAATTTTTAAATAAGGGGTCTCATTGCTTCTTCAGTTTGCTTTGTGCCATACCAGAAGTTCACAATGAGCACAAGCGATTTGTCTATTATTTCTAAGACAGAGCATATTAGCCGTGACTTCACTCAGAAGGAGGCCCCTCACCCGTGAGAAGTACAATGAGAGGTTGAATGTGCACAAAGTATTTCTCATTCCCACAGCAGTTTTGACAGGTGGGTTGAATACGTGAAAAAAAAAAAAAGGATAATAGAATAATAAAGCTACTACACTTCTGAGCAAGATGTGCAGTGTAGCAGTCGAAGTGTGGCTCTTTATGGAAAAGTAGCAGACAGAAGTGGTTCTCTGTGGGGAAGAACTGCTTGGGACAGTGGAAGCTTTCTAGACTAGTTGCTATTCTTAGTCTTCCCTCAGTATGAAACCCATGCTCAGCAGAGTCAGGCCACTATATAGAATTATTTATTTCTCCTTGCCCTGCACATTCTCAACAAGAAAAACCCACATGCACACCAACAATATAGAACTCCCATATTTAGAAACTCTTCAATTTCCAGCAATTTTTACATATTGAATATTAAATCACATTGGAATTTTCTAGATGTTTTAGTCCTTTTGTTTCTGAGTATCATGCCCCTTGTGTAGAGCACAGTGAGGCTGACTAGAAAAACTGAAAATAAGAATAAAGATTCTGTTTATTGTCGCTGAAATTTTCTGTCACTGCAATGCATACCTTAGCTTCTAGCAGATAAATATATGTCAAGTTTATACCTCTAGTTCTATGTTAATCTTTACAAATTTTAATTGGGTAATATTAACAAACCATAAAGAGCATATTAAATCTAAAAGCATTTTAAAATTACCTCAATTAAGTAGTTTCAGTTAAAGCCCAGAATTTTGTATGTTTTACTAAAGAAAGGAAAAAAAACTAAATATGATTTATTCCAGACAGGTGAAGTAAGAAGACACGAATGAAAAAATAAGCAGCTTTTTTCCAGCCAGCTGGGAAAAACATTAACAAAGAATTCACTGAACTTCAAACATCATTAGTGCTCAGAAGGAGCCTAGTAGGAACTCATAATTAGGCCCTTGGGGGGAACATGAGAAAGAAATATAAAATTGGGGTAGTATAAAGAAAAGTCAGAATGTGTTGTCAGAAACCAGTATTAGTTTTGTTTTAAAACATGAACTTTCCCAAGAGTTGTCCCTGATGCAGAATCTGTGAACAATGCAAAGTACAATGGACCTTGATTTACAAAAAAAAAAAAGACCTCTCACCAACTCGAAAACTCAGAACTAAAATCCATTGACCGTGATAATCTGTGAGAAATTTATACCAAGAAATGATAAATTGGACTGAGATCAATCATTGTTTTTGCCAGAAACTGAAGAAAGTTGCTGGCCAAAATTAATTTTAGAAATATATTTTCTTCAGTACTTCAGTTTGTCCTGGGCAGATAAAAGCAAAATCTGTAAACAATAAAATTGGTCATCTCTTTCATTTTTTTCAAGCAGCTTAAAAACTGTCATTTACCCACTTTATAATTAATTGTATCCTCTATTTCTAGAAGACAGAATTCATTCTAAGATGGATTCTCCTAGAAAAGAGTGGTAAGAAATTATAAAGGAGCGTGTGGGATGGAAGTAGCATAGCTTAGTCTGTTTAAGTATGGATCTCAAACATAAAACTTTTAAATGGATTGACACACAAAGGGGAGCTGGAAAGCTCAGTGCCATCAGTGCATTTTGGAAATGAGTTTTTTTGTACTTTTCTTCACTAAGTATCATAAAACTAGTCAAATGAGACAGATTTGTTAGTACATGAGTCTAGTATAACTTGAGTAAATAAATATCTTCTTAGGTTTGACTAAGAGCAATGCATATTAATGTATGTTGTTGATATTTTTCTACCAATGAGTGTATTCAGTTTTTCCCCAGGTGAACTGAAAATAAGATCAAGCATTTTGACTTTTGGCAAACTTTTGGTCTGAAGAGGCTTTTCTTTAACAATAAAATAACAGAAAATAGCAATATTAATAAAAATAATAATATAACTCTTCTGAACAAACACTGAAAGATAAGATATATTTTAGTTCTTTAAAAGTTCTACTTTTGATTATCAAAATTTGTGGATTTGTGATACAAAAATAAAGCTAGTGTCAGGTTTTGTTTGAGAAACACTTCTTATGGAATATTATTGATTTCTCTTCCATTGAAAAAGCAAAAGCAACATAAACATGTAGGTATCAGATAATGAGTGTGTCTAGACCTAAACTGTCTCATGAAGCAAAGATATCTGTGTACATGTCAACATCAACCAGACAGAAGATTGTGGCTATTAAGGCACTCGCCTAAATAATATTTTTATGAAGTTGAGACAATTGTTAAGTACAGCTCCACTCCTCTAACAGGTTCTCATAAGAAAAACAATAATAAACAAAAGGAAATTAGGGCCTCTTACCCTAATACCAACACCCCTAGATTCCTCAGTAGACACATACACACACACAGAGGCACATTCTCCACACACATGCATATACTTACTTCCCAAACATTTATGTTAAAAAGAAAAAACAAAACAAAAAAAAGAACCAGGAAAGGCCTAATAATACTTTAGTGTAAAAGTTTGCTAGGGAGGAGAATCGGGGTAGGAGACCACATTATAAAATATCTTAAGATGATATAATCTTTTTCTTTTGGGGTTGCTTTATATCGACTATATTTAAATGACGATCTGAGAATCAATTACATTCTACTGACTACATGAAAATAAGAAAAATGAGAAGCTTATATACTGTCTGGGACAACTAAGTAACACCATCACAGGCAATATAGATTCCAAGGAAAAAATACTTGAACAATAAAAATATTTCACTCCGTAGCTATGAGTGTTTTTTGTTGTTGTTGTTGCTCCTTAGATTCCATATATAATTAAAATCATATGGTATTTGTCTTTCTCTGTCTCACTACTTCACTTAGCATAATACCCTTAGGTCCATCCACATTGTTGCAAAGGGTAAGATTTCATTTTTTTTTTATGGCTGAGTAACTACACATAGTGCCAGGTTGGTACTAGGCTAATGGGGAGGATCATTTCATAAATTATATAAATGTCTAACCACTATGCTGTACACCTGAAACTAACATAAAATAATATAGAATGTCAACTCTAGTTGAAAAATTAAAATTTATCAAAAACTAAAGAAAATATTTCACTCTGATGTTAGGAGGAAGAAAATTAGGATTGAGTGATCTTTGACATACATTTTTTCACCTTTTATTAAATAACTGCATTCCTATAAACATTTTTTTTTCTTTTTAAAATTTCTAAATACTTAATCTGTTTGATTCATGAAGATAAAGGAGAATTAAAAGAGGCCAACTGCAATTAGCTCAGGAGCCATTTGCCTATTATTGTTTGCCATGTGTATTACAAATAAATTTCTTAATCTATTCTTCAAATTTTTAAATTTGTTAAAATATTGTATCACATCAAAGAGTTTGACAATTCAATGAGTTGTGGGAGACTATGGAAAAAATTTAAGCAAGGAGAAGATATGCCAACAATTCTAATTATGGCAATCATGCCTCCTAGCCTCTTGGTTTCTGGAGTGTGGGGTGTGAGGAACCTACACTAGAATTTAAAGTTCCATATCCTCCTGCTGTAATTTGTTAATATGAATAGGTTTTGAAA
Organism: Cynopterus sphinx; assembly: GCA_030015415.1. Lineage (NCBI taxonomy): Eukaryota > Metazoa > Chordata > Mammalia > Chiroptera > Pteropodidae > Cynopterus > Cynopterus sphinx. The sequence goes on from CM057379.1 coordinate 171,206,616, forward strand.
TAAATAAAAGAAGATCTAAACAGAGAAATATATTATGTTTATTTTTCAGAAGAATCAATTTTCCCTGAAACAACTTGTAGACTCAGAGCAACATTCATCAAAATTCCAACAGTAGTTTTCACAGATATCAACAATTTGACATAAAATTCATATACAATACCAAGGCAATCTTGAATACTACTTAGGAGGCACTCACTACACCAGATACCAAGAATTGCTATAAAATTTTGGCAATCAAAAGTTTAAATCTTAGGGAAAAGAGAGATAAATATATCAAAAAAAAAACAGAATAGAGAGTTTAGAAATGAAACCCACATACACATACATGAGGTATGTCAAATTAATAGGTAAGTGAAGGATGGGCAATTCAGTGAATGGTGCTCAACTAGTGGCTAGGTTTATGAGCTAAAAATTACAGTGGTCATTTTATAGCAGGCACTGTTACAGATATTTGACACCTATTATTTCATTTAATCTCTTAAAAAATTTATGAACTAAACAGTATTATTACTCTCATTTCCTTGATGGGGACGATTGTTTAAGAGGTTCACTAATTTAGATAAGGACATACCGATGATAAGTAGAGTTAGCATATCTACATAGGAAAGGATAAAATTAAATCTGTACCTCATACAAAAATAAGTAAATTTTTCATGGGTTAAAGATATAAAAATGAAGAGCACTACCATATACTTTAGAAGGAAATATTTTGTTTAACAAAAGATTTCTTAAACAAGATAGAAGAAGCACTAATTATAAAGGAAAAGATGGATACATTTGATGTCATTAAATATAAAAGCTCTATACCCCTAAATCAAAATAAATGTATCAAATACACCATTAAAAAATAAAAAGGCAACCAGACTAAATGAGCATATTTATAATTAAGGCTGAACTCAGCCAATATGCTCTGGGAAAGTCATAGCTATAAAATAATGCAGTAGCAGTTAGGGTTAATGGAAGCTGCTCTGGGCTCACTAAGACCCCTTCTCTTGGCCATCTAGCCCTTTCAGAAGCTCTCCAACTTATGCATGATCCACCAGAGGGCCAGAAGTTACTCTTAGCAAACCAGTGTTAATTATTTTAATTATCACCCTTGCTTGTAATTTATGTGACCAATAAAGGAAGAGAGACTATATAGAGGGTATGTAGCCAATGCCAAAGCATTAATATGGTGAGTACATGGATATTCACTAGGTTAGTTTTTATATCTATGAAAAACTTTTAATTAGAAATATTTAATAATAAATGAGAATTACATATTATATATCAAAAATAATAAATGTTTCTGGCCTGTAATCTCATCATGGCTCAATCCCAAAGTACCAAGCCATAATCATTTAATATCTGAAGCTTCCTACAAGCTAAAGCTCTAATGTTCCAGAAAAAGACTTCTCTTACTTCATTCATTGCCTTAAGGGGTTTTCACCAACTTCTCTCTGCACAATCCTTTTACTTCTTAATCCTTGAGTGCATTTACATGCCTTTGGTTTTGTGTCTTTCTTCCTGAGGCTACTACATCAATTTTCAGTATCTGCTACTATCAGCCAGGCTCCTGTCAAATTCCTGTGGGCAGCATAAGCAATAATCCTGCGATTCCCCCTCTACTAACTCAGGCCTGAAAGATGAGGTCAGACAATTGTTTTTGTCAGTTTTCTATTGCCACCTCCAAAATGTAGTGGCATAAACAACAATGTTTTTATTTATCTATAACTATGGGTTACCAGTTTGTCTTGTGTTTAAGTGGATGATTCTGCTACTGCCTGTACTAGTGCTATGTGGCTGCATCAATATGATGGATCTGCTGTACCTGGATGGTCTAAGATGCCCTTTCCCACACATCTAGAGTCTGCTGTTAGTGATTGGCTGAGATATGTGTCTCCAGTAGACTAGCCTGGACTTCTTCACTCAGTGGCAGCCTCTCAAGAGAGCAAGTCCTGATACACAAGCAGTTTTCAACCTCCTACTTGCATCACATTCACTGATATTTCATTTGCCAAAGTAAGTCACATGGCCAAACCCAGAACCCCATGTGAACAGGCAGTTAAGCAAGGATATAAACACAGACAGACGAGTCTTTTAAAGCAATTACTCAAAGAATCTACTACAGTTATATATCTATACATATATGCTGGTTAGAGGTACATCTATACCAACCACTTAGAGGATTCAGATTAAACACAATGACAAAGAAATTGTTAAGTAAATTATTAAATGTTCATGTTATAAAATAGTATACAGTCTTTATTAATAATAATTACAAATCTATGCAGTAACAAAAAATTACTCAGTTTGAGTCTGAATGAAATAAGAATGAAAGAGAAAAATGAAATTGCTATTTTAGTAGAATTTATTTTTAATTTATATATTCTGTGATATTGTTATATAGACCACAGTAAATTTTAAATTCTTGATATTAGAATTTGGTATATCAAATTCCAGATTACAGAATTTATTTTTGTTTATAGGTTTGTTTTTGATCAAGCCAGTCAGAAACATCTTAAATTTGCATGTGTGAATCAGATATAATAATCTTTTAAAAGACAGTTAATCACAGCTTTGTATAAATTCACACCCTTTTCTCTTTTGTTATTCTAGTTGGTAACATAAAGGATAAAGACAAAAGTGGGTAAGTGGGTAAATCTAATTAAACCTTTGATTTTCATATGCATCACCTTTCATTTTGTGAGATTATTTAACAGCAGTTAGGTTCAGTGCAAATTTGAATAGATCACCAAAGTAATTAACCAGAATTTTAAGTTCTTTCAAAATCCTCATTTATTTTCAGAAACAGCTGACCATTACCTTAAATGTCAGCCTATCTAAATGCTTGAAATATAGTTAGTTGGATTTTTTCTGCCATTTAAATTGCTGTTCTATTTTAATTTCATTCATATGTAATGAATATGATAGTGGATTAAGTATTAAAAACCTTAAGCCACAAAAATAGTTTTCATTTGGCCCTTCTCTTGTGTTTTTAAAAGAAACATCCTATACGTATAAAATTATCTTGGCACTTTTAAATTTTAACTGTTCCATTTAATCTCAGAAAACTACTAACTTTGAGTTTCATGTGTTACCTATAGACTTTTAAAAATTATGTTATTTCTTTGTTTTGTTTGTTTATTTTGTTTCTTAGATTCTACATATAAGTGAGATTATATGGTATTTGTCTTGCTCTACCTGATTTATTTCACTTAGGATAATACCCTCCAGGTCCATCCTTGTTGTTACAAATAGTAAATTCCATATTTTTTATGGCTCAGTAATATTCCACTTTATACATATATATATATGTATATATATGTATGTGCATGTATATATATGTATATATATACATACATACATATATATGTATATATATACATATATATACATACACACACACACACACACACACACACACACACACACACACACACACACACACATATATATATATATATATATATATATATATATATATGTACTACAATATCTTTATCCAAAAAAGACTCACAGATACAGAGAACAAACTGCTGATTGCCAGATAGTGGAGGGGGATGAAGGGACTGGGAGCTGAGTGCAAAAGGTAAAGGGATTAAGAAGTACAACTTGGTAGTTACAAAATAGCCACAGGGACATAGGGCAAAGCAGAAGGAATACAGTCAATGGTATTGTGGTGACTGAGGGTGGTGTGGGTGGGTGCTGGACTGTTTGGGGTGATCACTTTGTAAATTGTATGGATGTCTGGCCATTATACTGTACACCTGCAACTAATATAAAATAATATGGGATATCAACCTTAATTGAAAAATGAAACTTTAAAAAATAAAAATTTTAAACTACCTTTAAAAAAATTGTTATTCTTCATTATGAGTAATTCTTTTTATAAATCTCACTTTTGAAGTCTAAACTACTTTCTAATATTTAAATTTGTTTCACTCCTGTGAAGCTTTATCCCTAACTTTAGCAAGTGCTACTTTGACAACAGACCATAAAACATGGCTTTTAACTCTTCTAAAATCGATATTTGCATTCAATTAGAACAGAATATACATATATTTTTTTGGTTTGGGGGTTATTTAAATTTTTTTAATTAACAGTGCACTTAAATATTTAGCATTCAATTCTATGACTTCTGCACAGCTTTTTATTTCACCTGACACAAAAAGAAAACCATAATGTCAAAATGAAACCTCTCAGGATTTTGAAGGAACACAGGCAAGTTACTTCTGTCTAGACAAAAAGGAATCAACACAATAGCCTGACATTGCACACTGCCTGCTGATCTACAAGTTAACCTCCCGTGAGGAACCAATCAGCCAAAAGAAACTAAGAACACATACTGACTGGTATGTTAAACACCATGTGTCCTGAGAGATCTGTGACCAGTTATAGCACTTGTTTTAAAACTTGTGATGTTGGGGCATGTTATTATTTCCTACACAAATAGAAGATTTATAAATGACAGTTTAAGCATTGGAAAAAAAGTTGCGCTATAAATTTAATAGTCGACTTTCATTTACATGTTCCAATGGAGAAATTAGGAATGCATTCACAGATGTTTTAAATTAACAGAACATTTAAGTAGCAATCATATTTAACTTTGAAGTTTAGGAATTAATGCCTTTGTGTCAAATATCTATGTGCATTAAATGGCCAACCACACCCACTGTGAAGGTTAATGTAAGCATGATTTTACATCCCCAAAACACCTATAAACTAAAAAACAGAAGAAAGCGGTCCAGACACCATGTCCTCCTTTGCAGGAGGCTAGAAACCTGCATCTAAAATCTGCTATGGAGATAACTAAAAGTTAACCCTAATTATAGAATTTATTACCCCAAATTCAGCTACATGGAAATAAGAATGCAACCCATTTTAAATACTAGCTTTATTTATATGTGAGTGTGTACGTATAAGTTTTGTATGGTAGAAATGCCAGAACTGCATTATGGAGTATTAGTGAAGGGAGCAAGGAGGTGGGCATGCTATGATAAATTCATACATTTCACCACAGAACCCACCATATAAATATGGGTTTACTTCTGGACTCTCGATTCTGTTCCACTCCTTCATGTTTCTGTTTTTCTGCCAATAGCATGCTGTTTTGATTACTGTTGCTTTGTAGTATAATTTGAAGTCGGGCAGAGTGATGCCTCCAGCCTCGTTCTTTTTTCTCAGGATGGCCTTGTCAATTTGGAGGTTTTTGTGCTTCCAAACAAATCTGATTCTTTGTTCCATTTCTTTAAAAAATGCTGATGGGATTTTGATGGGTATTGCATTAAATCTGTATCATGCTTTAGGTAATAAAATCATTTTAACTATGTTGATTCTTCTGATCCAAGAACATGAAATGTCTTTCCATTTCTTTTTATCTTTATTTCTTTTAGAGTCTTATAGTTTTATTTGATAGGTCCTTCACATGTTTTGTTAGGTTTATTGCTAGGTATTTTATTCTTTTGTTGCAATTGCAAAAGGAATTATTTTTTCCACTTCTTATTCTGACACTTCGTCATTAGAGTATAGGAACACTATGAATTTTTGAACATTGATTTTGTATCCAGAGACTTTACTATATTTGCTTATTGTTTCTAGTAGTATTCTTGTGACGTCTTTAGGGTTTTCTATATAGAGAATCATGTCATCTGCAAATACTGACAGTTTGATTTCTTTGTTTCCTATTTGGATGCCTTTTCTATCTTTCTCTTGCCCAATTGCACTCACTAGGACCTCCAATGTTACATTAAATAACAGTAGTAATAGTGGACAGCCTTGCCTTGTTCCTGATCTTGGGAGGTTTTTAGTTTTTCACCATTAAATATAGTGTTTGCTGAGGGCTTGTCACATATGGTCTTTATTATGTTAAGATATTTTCCTCCAATACCAATTTTGTTAAGTGTTTTGATAATAAATGGGTGCTGTATCTTGTCGAAGGCTTTTTCTGCATCTATTGACATGATGAAATAATTCTTATTTTTTAATGTATTTATGTGGTATATCACATTAATCAATTTGTGTATGTTGAACCATACCTGTGCCTCTGGGATGAAGCCCACTTAATTGTGGTGGATAAGTGTTTTAATACGTTGCTGTATTTGCTAGTATCTTATTTAGGATTTTTGCATCTGTGTTCATCAAAGATTGGTTGGTAGTTTCGTTTTTTGTGTGTGATCGTTACCAGGTTTTGGTAGCAGGGTGTTTTGGCCTCATAACATGAGTTGGGAAGTAGTGCCTCCTCTTTGATTTTTTGGAAGACTTTGAAGAGAATAGGTATTAAATCTTCTTTAAATGTTTGGTAGAATTCACTGGTGAAGCCATCTGCTCCTGGACTTCTACTTTTTGGTAGATTTTTAATGATTAGTTCCATTTCTATACTGGTCTATTTAGATTTTCCAGTTTTCTTGATTCAGTCTAAGAAGGTTGTATTTTTCAAAGTACTGGTCCATTTCTTCTAAGTTATTAAATTTTTGTTATATACTTTTACATAGTATTCGAATGATTCTTTTTATTTCTGCAGTCTGTCGTAATTTCCCCTTTTTCATCCCTGATTTTGTTTGTGTCCTTTCTCTTTTTTTTAGTGAGTCTAGCCAGGGGTTTGTCAATTTTATTAACCCTTTTAAAGAACCAGTTCTTTGTTGCATTTATTTTTTCTACTGTTTTTTCTTTGTTTGTTTTCAATTTCATTTATTTCTGCTTTAATTTTGACTATTTCTTTCTGTCTGCTGACTGTGGGCCCCATTTGTTCTTCCTTTTCAAGTTTTTTAAGATGAAGTATTACATTGTTTATTTGGGCTCATTCTTGTTTTTGGAGATAGGCCTGTAATGATATCAACTTTACTCTTATGACTGCTTTTGTCACACTGTAAAAGTTTTGATATGCTGAACCATCATTATCATTTGTTTCTATGTATTTCTTGATCTCTCTTTGTTTTTTCTCTGGCCCAGTTATTCTTCAGTAGTATGTTGTTTAATCTCCATATATTTGTGGTTTTTTTCCACCTTCTTTTGCAGCTGATCTCTAACTTCAAAGCATTATGCTCAGAGAATATGGTCAGTATGATTTCAACCCTCTTATATTTGTTGAGTCTATCTCTGTGTCCCAGTATGTGGTCAATCCTTGAGAATGTTCCATTTGCACTAGAGAAGAATGTATAAGCAGCTGTTTTGAGATAAAGGGCTCTGTAAATGTCAATTATGTCCAATTGGTCTAATGTGTCATTTAAGAATGTCATCTCGCATTGATTTTCTGTTTGGATGATCTGTGCATATCTGACAGTGGGGTACTTAGGTCCCCTACTATGATAACGTTTTGGTCTGTTTCTCCCTTTAGTTCTGTTAGTAATTGCTTTACATATTTCAGGGCTCCTTAATTGGGAGCATAGATATTAATAAGTCTTTTATCTTCTCGATGCATGATTCTGTTTATCATTATGAAATGTCCCTCAGTATCTTTCTTACATTTTTTATTTTGAAGTCTATTTCTTCTGATATTAGTACCACTTTTCCCTGAATGCCATTTGCTTGAAATGTCATTTTCCACCCTTTCACTTTGAGTCTATATTTGTCTTTGGAGCTCTTTTCTTATTATCTGTTCTTAGTACAAGTTGTATCCTTCTGCTTCTATCAATCAGTCTGCTAGTCACCTTACTCCTAATTTTTTTTTTTTTTTTTTTTTTTTTGTCATTTTGTTTTAGGTGAACTGCCTCCTTTCAGTATTTCTAGTAGTTCAGGCCTCATTGTGGAGAATTCCCTCAATTTTTGTATATCTGGAAAGGTCTTAATTTCTCCTTGATATGTGAAGTAGAGCTTAGTTGGATACATTATTCTTGGTTGGTAGTTCCTTCTATTTAACAGTTTGAATATTTGATTCCACTCCTTTCTGGCTTGAAAGGTTTGTGCTGAGAAGTCCAACAACAATCTAATGGGTTTTCCTTTATAGGTTACCAACTTCTTTTTCATGGCTGCCCTGAGAATTCTGACTTTTTCATTGATTTTTGATAATTTTAATACAATCTGTCTTGGTGAAGGCCTTTTTGGGTTGAGATAATTAGGTGTTCTGTTGACTTCTTGAGTTCCAAGCTCCAGTTCATTCATTAGATTTGGGAAATTCTTGTCAACTATTTGTCTGAAAATGCTTTCTAATCCCTGCTCATTTTCCTCATCTTTGAGAATGCCCATTATTCATGTTTCCTCTCCTGATGGTATCAGCTATTTCTTGAATTCCTCTTTCATTATTTTTCATTCTTCAGTTTCTCTCTTCCTCCTGATTTATTTCTAGGTTTCTATCTTCAATATCACTGATCCTTTCCTCCATTTGGTCGACTCTATTTCCCAAGCTTTTTATTTCATTTTTCAGCTCTTGCAATGTGTTCTTTATCTCCAGATCTATTTGTTTTTTTTCCCCCCTGAGGGTTTCAATCTCCTTGCTAAAGAACTCATTCTGCTCTAGTTGTTTTTTCAATTTCTGAAATTATTGATATGATTCATTTTGGATCTCACTGAGTTTTTTCAGAAGTACCATCCTGAATTCTCTCTCATTTAAGTTGCATATTTCTAGGTCTATAAGCTTATTTGCTGGAAATTTTTCTCTTTCTTTCTAAGATGCCTAGTCACATTGGTTGTTCATGGTGTTTAATGGACTATTTTCTGCCTGGGCATTAATGGCAGTATATTCTGATTTTTTTTTCTAGAAAGAAGATTTTATTATATAATGGTCTCTAGCCTATTGCAAAGAAGGCATTTTTCTTTTGGTTTCCAGTAGGTAGTGTCAAAGCCTCTTGGATCTCTGCTTTATATAAATTCTTAATAAAGTCTTTATATATATAGATATAGATATAGATATAGATGGATAGATATAGATATAGATAGATATAGATATAGATATATAGATATTTAATCACGCTTGCTATCCTCATTCTCAGTTCCTGTCAGTATTAACAAGTTTTGGTAGCATTTGCTCAGATTTCCTGGGGCTCCGTGGCATTACATTTTGGAGGGTATGGGGTAGGCGTCCTCTGGGTGGGGGTCTAGGGGCTGTGGCTCAGCCTCTGTTTGCAACTGCGGCTCATGAAATTCAACTGTTGTTTCTCTGCCATCCCCACTTTTCTGCCATCCCTGTTTCTCTGCTTTTTTCCCTGATGACTGGGCCATACCTCTGGCTGCAAGGAACTCACAACTGTCTAGGCAGGGCTGTTCAAGAAACTCACCACACCTTCTGCCCTCCCCTTCTTCTTACAGGGAGCTCCAGGGGCTCCAAGAGGTAGTTTTTTGTTTCTCCCAGTCCACCAGCCAACACCCAGGGTTCTGACCTGTGATAGTTCTTATGTGTAGATCCCACACTCAGACCTGCTGGTGTGTAGTTTAGGTGTTATTTGTTGAGTTTTAGATGTTCAGCTTATTTTTGTTTCAACGGGAGAAATCTGAAGACAACTCTCACTCTGCCATGTTTCTGACATCAAGCCATGTACCACATAATGATGTTTGGTCAAGAACGAACCATGTATACAGTGGTGGTCCTATAAGATTATCATGAAGGATTTAAAAAATAGATAAGGTCCCTCTCTCACTGACTTTCTATCTCTTTTAGTCCTTCTCACTCTCTGCCTCTGAGAGGAGACCAAACTCTGTGGAGTGTTACCCCTTTTATAATAACTTTATTTTTGAATTAAAAAAAAAAAAATTCTTTAGAAACTGGTCTGAATTGAACTATCCTTTAACAAATGCTATCCAAAACCATGTAGTTCTGTCTCCATTCTTAGTAATGCCTCATGTATCATTGTGGCTACTAGCTGTCAAGTTAAGCATGGAGTCTTTCATTTTTACCATTTTGGATCTCCGTATCCTTTTTTTAGTTCATAATACCCGAAAACCAATTATGATACCAGAAAGTACATTTCCAGATACTATCATCCTTCCTGTATTGTTCCCACATAATACTTATTCAGTACTGAAAGCATGCCTGCCTACTTTATGTGAAGTGTTTTTCTTCTTTCTGCTATTCAGCTTCCAGTTTGGAACGCTATTATTTTCTCTCTGCTTGGATGAGAATTCTTGTGCAGCTGTTTTTTAAAAAAAATGTCAATACCTAATGGAGAGACTACATTTTCAAATTTCATTACCAGAGATATGACTACCAAATTTGACTTGAAATATAGGATGCAGGTGTCCATAATTGTAACTTTTCAAGTAACAATAAAAATTTGACATGTAACTCATTACTGCTTCTCTATAAAAACTCTATTATACAGTTTTTATAGAGTTTGTCCTCACAACAATTTGGTAAATTAGGCAAGTCAGTATATGTATTATGGATATCCTTTATCATGTTCTATAAATTTGAATATAAGTTTTGGGAAATATATATATAGCCTGTGAAATCATCGAAAGCACACTATATTTGAAATTTCAAAATTTGTATTCAAATTACATTCTTGATGCTTATAAGCTAATGGATTTAGATAACTGACCTGTCTGAGTCTCTACAGTATCATCTGCAAAAAAAGAGATATCATGAAAATTATATAATACAATGGAAACAAATTCACCTGGAATAGTTCTTGTAATATTAGTAAGTATCTAAACAATAATGCTTCCTTTTTTCTCTTTGGTATACTTTCAATCATTTGGGTCTGCTACTACATTTTAGCCACTTTAATTCTGCAATACAATAAAAATTCACATCCATCAAGAATGCTAGATATAATAGATAAAAAAAATCTATGGTCAGAAAAAAAAAAATGCTTCTCATGTTTAAATGGCTATAAGTGCTTGAAGAAGTGCTATCTACCATAAATTCTAATTTCAGATCTGTCATGGGTTCATGATACATGAAGTCTATATCAAGGTTCCATTTTTTTTAAATCCTAAATTAAAAGCTAGCCAGAAATGCACATCATGTGTCACGTGGTTGTAATATTGACTAACATAAAAGCATTAGTAAGCTGGGACGTAGAAATAGCTAAATTCTATTTCAGTCACTATAGTAATGAATTATAAATTCAAATCATTTAACATTTGCCATCATGCATAAATTAGGAAACATCCTAATTAGCACATCCACACATGTTGGAAGTCTAAAATTATGTGTTTTATAATGTTTTACTCCTTTATTTTCATAATAAAGCATTTAAAATACAAACTACCTTCAAAACACTAGTTTTTCAAGAAATTCAGAAAGCATCTTCATTTTTCTGCTTTCATCAAAAATGAGCCTTATCTTCCTTGGGTTTGTATAATAGTTCATATATCGCTCATTGTTTTCAACAACTTAAAGAATATGTAGGTTGTTCAAAATATTAAAAATTGACTGTATGATTCAGCAATTATAAATTAAAATTAAAAACAGGATTTCAAAAAATATATGCACTCCCATGTTTATTGCAGCATTATTCACAATACTCAAGATACAGAAACAACCTAAATGCCCATTAGTGGGTGAGTGGATAAAGAAGATGTGGTACGTATATACACAATGGAATGTTATTCAGCAGTCAGAAAGGAGGACATCCTGCCATTTACAACATGAATGGCTCTTAAGCACATTAGGCTAAGTAAAATAAGTCTGAGAGAAAAAGACAAGTACTGTATGATACAATTAATACGTGCTAAACTTGCAAAGACAGAAAGTAAAGTGGTGGTTACCAGGGGATGGACGATGGGGCATAAGATAGATGCTGCTTAAGTGTGCAAACTTACAATGAGTAGTAAATAAGCCATAGACAGGTAATGGATAGTATAGTGAATATAGACAATATTGCTATATTATAATTATCAAACTTGCTAAAAACTAGAACTTTATTTATACCATACAGAAGGGCTAACTATCGTTACACTGGCAATCATACTACAGTGCATAAATGTATCAAATTAATATGTCATGCACCTAAATTCACACGTTATATGACAAATATATTTTAATAAAAAGAGAGGTCAAAAGATAGAAGAAAATGATATCTTTTAAAAACATACAAAGCAATAAAAAAATGCATTTAAACCCACTATAAAAGCAGAAGATTTCCATTTTCTTATTAAAATAGTCACTATGTGTACTGCCTCTACTGTTCTACATTGTTGATTTCAGGATGTGTTATCATTATATGTTTTAGTTGCAATATAACTTAATAGTCATTGTTCCTACAATTACAAGGTGAGCTATGTATTGTATGAGACTATTCCAGAGCATGAACAAGAGGAGAAAATTAAAGCCTAGATTCCTTCACAGCAGAAAGTCATAGTCACCTATGAGCCTCTTCAGCTTTTGTTTCCAAATGTTTCTGTGCCCAGAACCTCAGCTTTAATGACGTTTATTTTCTCTTCCATTTTTAATAATGCAGTCCAAAACTGTCATCATTACCAAATTATCAACATCCTCTTCTGTGTTAGTCAGCATTATCCAGAGAAATAGAACCAACTGGATATATATAGATATGTGTAAGAATGGATTTATTGTAGGAATTGGCTCACGTGGTTTTGGAGGCTGAGAAGTCCCACTACCTCCCATCCTCCAGTTGGAGAACCAGGAAAGCTGCTGGTATAATCAGTCTGAGTTCATAGGTCTGAAAATCAGAGCAGCTCGGTTTAACTCACAGTCCTAGGCCAAAAGCTGAGAAATGGGAGGCCACTGGTATAAGTCTCAGAGTCTGAAAGCCCAAGAACCAACACCTCTATGTTTGAGGGCAAGAAAAGACAGACAGACATCCCAGCTCAAGAAGAGAGAGAGGGAATTCACCCTTTTTTTATTCAAGGAGCCCTCAACAAATTGAATGATGCCTACCCACACTGGTGAAGGCAAATCTTCTTTACTCAGTCTACTGAATAAAATGCTAATTTCTTCTAGAAACACCCTATAGATAACACCCAGAAAACAATGTTTACCAGTTATCAGGGCATCCCATAGCCCAGTTGACACATAACATTAATCATTACACCCTCTCTGATTCACTCTTTCTCCTTTCCCAGCTTACTTTAGCAACCTTCCTAATTGCAGTACTTACACTGAGAACTTCCATGCACTGACTTTTCACTTTATCCATAAGCCTCAGGTGTCTTTACTTTTCTTCTTTTCCTGCTTAAATTCAAGAGACACTCATTAAAATAATTTCATTGCCTATATCTTCAATTTCAATCTCCCTCTCTATCCTTCACACATGCTCATCAAAATTTTGCTGATTTCTTTTGAGCTTGCACCCTAACAGCTGAGGGTTGCTAGATAAAATCACAAAGATTAGCAACACTCTATATTCATGGTTACCAGTAGTAATTGGAGAGTCAACATTGCCCATCAATCTTCCTGAGTTTTCAATAGAGTTACTAAAATATTCATAATAATGACTTTTTCAATACATTCTCTACACTAATTGAACCACTCACTCCCTGTATCTTTTTATCTCACTTTCAGCCAATGATCTCAATTACCACTTTGTAAAGAATCTTGAAGTCATTAGACAAGAATTCCTCTCACCACTGAACTGCAAACTTAATCTGATTCTGCTGCACCAATCCTTCCTTCCTTCATTCTTGTTATAATGGGCATAGAGGTTAGGGTTCCTCTTCTCTTATTAGGCTATATCATTATCCATTAGCATTGAAACATTCTCTGGTATCTCTCACAGTAAATGAAACACTTCTCTCCTTCAATTCCTTTTCATATACTTTCATATTTCCTAACTCTTTTCAAGCCAAATTTATTGGAAGGGGGTGTGTGTGTGTGTGTGTGTGTGTGTGTGTGTGTGTGTGTGTGTGTGTGTGTGTGTGTGTGTGTGTGTGTGTTAATATACGACTTCATATCCTAAACCAACATTGAATCTGCACTCACTTTCCATCTGGCTTCTACCTTTGCCATTATACCCAATATATCTTCTCCCACCTCCAGTCTTTCACTTAAAAAAATCCCTACTCAGCCTTCAAAGGGTTTTAGATTTCATTTCTTCAATGATACCGCCCACATCATCATTTCAATTGTGCTGTCACAGTACTCTACTTAAATCTTCTTAGATTTTTATCATCGCTTTTAATTCAATACTTGTTTTGTTATTGCTCCAACGAATATCTCTCCATGATGATACAACTAAGTAAAATTTCTGACCCAAAAGCATTACTGAGTATTGAGAATAGGACTAATGATACACTGCAAACTTTATAAAAAGAAATCTACTTGTTGCAACTATCCCCCTAAAGACTCACTCAACAGTGCAACTGCTCTTTTCTAACTCTTCTTTGCCTAAAATAGTACAAATTCTACCTTTGGCTAATCAGCAATCCCTCTCATTTCTTACTTGATTATCCAGCTACCTTTGTATTATGTGTAGAAATGTAGCCTTTTCTGGCAACACAAATGGGAAATCTTCTAAGATGGAAAGGTACCAGAAAAGTGGGAAAGATAATAATCTCTTCAAAATTTTTTCATTTATAATCTTTGCTACTTACCCAGTTCCCATCTTTCCTAGATTTTCTACCTATAAGTGAGGGAATGAATGAATAAATGTTTCACAATGAGAACTAGCAATGACTTCTTGGTCCACTGAGAATATTTCAAGAAAGAATGAGTATTGCTAGATGAAATTCTTTGTACTTTTTTCATGTTTTTGAAAGTCTGTTCTTTTTTTCAGAGGTCTAAGGAATTAGAATTACAGCATCTTCATTTATTTGCTTTATTAGAAGGCTAAAAAAGCATACCTGTGATATGTCATTTGATTACTTTCTGAATAAATGTGCCATTTTAATTACTTTAGGGTTGACTTCTTTACTATAATATACAATGGTAAGAATTCATATTACTCCTATAGTTTTCCCATTACTCTGGGGTGAAGGAAAGAGGATACTAAAGCTTTTAATACCTGAGTTTACAAACTGATGAAAATTTAAGTTTAACACAGATTTTGTGCTATTCAGGTAAGATACACACTAGCTGATACACATTAGGCATCAAATATATTTATAGACTTGATCAGAGGTTTTCCATCTTGGCAAACTGTTTCTTAGAAAGCCAGTAGAAAACTATTTTTGAGTCAGTTCCCTGGTTATTCTTAAAAAGTCATTGGCTCTTATCCTTTACTGAAATATTTCTGTTTAAATGAGCAGATGCTGTCTGACTCAATATGAAAATCAAAATCAGAACTGTTTAGACCAAGATTATCAAGTAGCTAAACTTTTATATTTACCCACTACCATTTGCCAACCCTTTCTTCTCTTTTGGCCAAGTGCCCCATGTGTTTATTTCACATCACTTGTCATATCAGAAGTTATCCCAACAGACTATCACCAGTGTGACTTTTCTTAGACCTTGCTGTATTCCGGATCATTCAAGAACACTTCCCCTTTTACAAGGGGAGCTGCTGTCCGATTCTCTAGGGTTTCAGCATTTTAGGCATAAATCCCAAGTAGGGCACTCATAGATTTTTTTTTTTTTACTCCAAAATAATGTCTTTTGAATTTTATGCTCCAAGGAATAATGAAGAAAAACTGACTCATATTCATCCTCATTTTATGGGACAAATTTATTTTTACCATGGATAAATTTACTTAACCAAGGACTTGGGTAACTAATTTTTCTAAACCAGAGGTTAGCAAACTTTTTCTATAAAGAATGGGCTAGTAGATATTTTTAGCAGTGTGGGCCATATTGTTTCTGTCACAATTACTCAATTCTACTACTACTTTACTCTAACAATGAAGGACACAGTCATAAATGAATGACCATGGCTTTATAACAACAAAAATTTATTTTAAAAATGTTTTTAATTGTGGTATATCAGATTTGACCCATGGGCATAGTTTTCTAACCCCTGTTCTAAACTATTAACATATAGGAAGGCAGACTGGAATACGAAAAAGGGCATGGTTATTGAAATCAAACTAACATGTGTTCAAATCCTGGCTTTGGCAATTTACACAATTTGGGGTCAATCATAATGTTTTTTTTAAATCTGTGTCAGTCTACAGCCATGCCACTCTAAACAAGCCCAATCCCATCTGACCTCGGAAGCTAAGCAGGGTCAGGCCTGGTTAGTACTTGGGTGGGAGACCACCTAGGAAAACCAGGTGCTGTAGGCATAATAAATGAATGGATGGATGGATGGATGGATGGATGGATGGATGGATGGATGGATGAATAAATAAATAAATAAGGAGGGATTGTAAACTAACAAGGTCCTTGCAATCTGTGAGGTCAACCAAAGTTTGCCTTGTCAAAAAATAAATAAATAAATCTGTTTCATCATCTATTAAAAGGAGATTATATCTCCCACTTTGAACATGTTCTGTTACTATTAAATGAGATAAAGAATATGTGTAATAAATTTAAACAAAAAAAGTATAATGATGAAAATATAAATGATAAAATAACATTTCTATTTTTGTGGACAATACCATTATTATTTCCAATTGTTAATTGTGCCTCAGATTCATTTCCATGCTTGACCTAAGATGGTATACACCTATGTAAACAAGATAATTTTAAGCTATGCTAATGGAATATAACAATAAATGTGAGACTTTATTTATTTGAGCAATAATCATTGATTAATAATTTGAGTACAACAATTAAGTTTCATTATATAATCTATTATAGCTTTTATTCTGCAAACCCAGACTTTTAGGTTTTTACAAATTTCATTTTGAAAACCTGTCTTAATTAGTAAGATGGATGACAGCCAACATAATTTTGCCACATTTCTCTTATAATTATTCATTGAAATAGTCTTCATAGTGAAAATATTTATTTTTAAATTATGTTTGATTTACATATATTTATAACAATTTTAAACTTATGTTTGGTTATTCTGACTAAATACAAATGTCACAGTCTTACCATATTATTGTTTTCAAATTTCCACTAGATCAGTAATAGAAGCTATCATTAATGGAATTCACTCATCCTGTCTCAGCACCTAAGCCAAATAGTATCACTAATAAAAGTTCCTTATATTTTATTACAAACATACCATTTATGTCACTTTCGCTGCTTTTTTTTTCAGATTAAGTATTTCAATTTCATGTTTGAAAAAATATATATAAATGTGTAGAAGATACACATAGGAATACAGGGAAATATATATTAGCGATATGTGAACTAAATTTTTTTTTTATACTATTTGTTATGTCCAGGATGTTGAGAGAAAATTCATGGCATTTCCATATTTCTGGTATCAGCTTTGGTTCCAAAGTACCTTTTTAAGAATGTTTATAGAGCAAACAGCCTCCTCAGGAGATAAAGATGATATCTCCCTCCAAGAAAGAGAACAGATATGTTTCTTGATCATTACAATAAAAACAATGTCACCATCTGAAACAAAGATTAGGAAGGTTTGCTAATAGTACCTTACGAGACTGGGAATCTCCTAAAACCTGGATTCTTCAGCTATGACAGAAACTCGTCATATGTGCATGTGCAGCATCTCTACTTGGATTCACTTCTTCATCAACTCCTGTGGGTCTTAGGGATAAGAGAAGTAATTTGAAATTAAAACTCATTGCATGAATAATAAAGTCCTTTGTCTCTAATCCAGGAGGATTGTGTCTTCTAGCATCTATGAAACTGTAGCAGGCTAACTTGTTCGTACAAAAGCAGGATAAAATCTGAGAACTTGTAATGTTCTCAATATGAAGCACATTACAGTGTTTATTGCCTTTGCATTTTTTTATATCAAATCCTAAATATTGTGAGTATTACATTGTTTGGTGCTATATTTTGATATTTCTTTAGATGCTTTGCATTTGTTTAGTTGTCCAGTTAAGTTACATGAAACATGTTGTATCTGGCTATCTTTTAAATATTTTTAGGTTGGCTTTGGAGCAGCTGTTAGCCTAGTGCTAATTTATTACTTTCAAAAGACTCTACCCAATACACATTACAAGATCTTCTCTGGCTGATGGCAACTTTATTTCTAGCTCTGCGACCACTGGCAATTGTTTAATCTACTGTTAATCACTGTTCTTTTTCTTATTTTTTTACCTGGTCTTGGAATTTTTCTAAAGCATATGCAGATTAGTACTCAGAAAAAGATGAAGAGGATCCCTCTACATACCACCTCTACACATCTCTCTGTACAGCTACCATCTTTCTGATCCTCTACTCATAAATGCTACCTGTCACATTCCCAAATTCTATTCTGTCTCTTCGATTCAAGGAAACTTTTGGATTGTATTTTGGTTTCCTTTCCTGCTCTGTGACCTGGATTTGCTTCCAGTTAATACAGAATTGCAACAATTTTAAGGCTTGGTTTTTTTGTTTGTTTGTTTCCTTTCTGTCAGGGATCATGGTCCTGTACTATCTGTTATTCAATGTTCAACGCATCATAACCAAGCTCAAATACAAGACAGATATTTTTCAGAGCCAGAAACAAATGACACCTAACTAGCTGGTGGGGCTGAAGCAGCAGGTGTGCTACACAGTAAATCTAGATCTAGGCAATGTCTCAAGTTTGGCCCTGGTGTGGTAATCAACATTGATATTTACTCCAAAAGAGAAAGACTTGGAATCAAGCTCATAACCTGATGCTAGAAGGTGGAGAGGTTCATAACGAGGCCAGCATACTCAATAAAAAAGGCTAGTCCAACTATTTTCAATCTGCTGAATGTAACTATGACAAAGAGAAAGCTATAGGTAAAAAAGACAGCCAAAATTAAACCACATGACCAAAAACTGAGCCAAGAAAATTCTCTGCTCTTAGAAATTAGCTCAAGACCCAGATTATATAAATTGTTTTCCAAAGTGTTGGATTGAGGCAACTACAAAACGCAGTAATTCAAAAAAAAAAAAAAAAAAAAAGAAGAAGAAGAAGGAGAAGGAAAAGAAAATGTTCGTTGCCAAGAAAGGCAGCAATCAAACACTAACATTGAAATAGCTGTGCATGCCAGAAGAAATCTGACTTCGTGGAACAATCTAGCAAAGACTTTAACATAAATATTTTGGATACTCAACTCAATAAATGAAAGCTTATAAATTATGAAAGAAAATGAAAAGAACTGCAAAGTTAAATAGAAAGAAATGAAATGAAAAACATAGAAAAAGGATAGAGTTGAAGTTAGAAAATAGAATCACTAAAATGAAAACCCCAATTTAAAAATAAAACATAGACATGACAATAAAAAAATCTAAAAAGTAAAAATAGAACTAAAGAAATCATTCAAAACAGCATAGAAACATAAATTTCATAAAAGTAATTAAGAAAAAATGGATATCTAATAGATTTTACCAAAAAAATGAAGGAATAATGGGCAATAGTTGAGAATTTTACCCAAATGTGTATGTGATTAGCAGATAAAAAATATATTCTCAGTATCAAGCAGAGTAAATAAATAAGTACAAGGCCTTTGTAGTCACATTGTAGTGAAACTACAAATTATTATAGATGTATAACAAATATTTTAAACTACCAAAGAGAAAGTTTGTTCTAAAAATAATATAGCAATCAGTATGATAAAAATAAAAAAATATTTTCATCTGTTGTTAGAAGCAATAAAGCTATAGAGTAATAACTTCAAATTGCCAAGAAGAAAATCTATCAGTGTAAAATTTTATACTTGGATAACATACCATTTAAAAGCAGAAGCAAAATTATGACACGAATAGATTTTCATGAAAAAAATAAATAAATATGACATTCTACTGTAAGATAAGAAACCTCAGAAAATTTACAGGAATAAATTTTTTATATCCAGCAGCAACAAAAACCTCCTTAAAGTTCTTGCTTAGTGTCACCTATTCAAATGAGGCCTATACTGACAAAATACCAAATTAAAACTAGAGCTTATTTCTGGAGATGGAGAGAAAAGGTATTAGAAAAGTTTATAGTCAGGGGTGGGGGAGTTTTAACTCTATCTGTAATACTGTAGTATCAAAAAAAAAAAAAAGACAAAGACAAGAAAAAAATTGGAAAACCAAAATCTGAGGCTACTAATGAAAACATTATTAAATTTTGATAGAGCTGGGTTAGTTGTATTATTCTTTTTATTATCTTGTATGCATCTAAAAATATCTTAATCTACAAAAATAAAAAAAGTAGAAAAAACATAAAAGCAACAGTTGGTATTTTCCACACATTTTTGAAATAATAATAGTCAGTATATGAGTTCTATAAAAAAGGTATCAGTGAGCAGAAATGTTTTAGTCTCTAACTCCTCCATCAAACAACAGCACATACCTAACATAACCTTCCAGTAAGGCCAATGCCTATCCCACTCTCTATATCAGAATCTGTCCAAGAAACAGATGTTGATTCTCAAACTTTGAGTTTGTGCAGTAATTTCCAGTGAATAGTGACAAAATAAGGCTGCAGCCTACCAGACATTAGAGAATAGAGAATGATACAGCGAACCGGCAAGGAGTATAAGGATTTCTGTGATTTTACATGGCTCCACTTTGATATGGACTTTCTTTAGACTTTGGCACCAGTTTAACTTGAGTATTGTCGTAGAAAAATGATAATTTAAACAATAACATTAGGATAAAGAAGTGTTTGGGGGCATTGTGAAGAAGTTAGCTAAAGAGAAAGGTCATCTGATAGATCCTTGAATTCCATGCTGAGGATTTTAGATTGTACATTTTATTTGAGCAAATTAGGCTTACTATAAGCATGCATACTATTGTTAACGAACAAAGCTGAAGTTGTTACAACCGTGCTAGAATTTTAATGGCAACTCTAGAAGTAAATCACAAGGCTGGAAAAACAATGAGAGAAATAAAATAGTTAAATGGTAAATGAGTAGATGTTTTACATTGTTAGTGTTCTAACTGAAAATTTTATTTCTGTTTTGTTCATTTACAGTTGATATTCAATGTTAATTTATATTAGTTTCAGATGTGTAGCATAGTGGTTAGACATTTATGTAAATTGTAAAATAATCCCCATGATTAGTCTAGTATCCACTTGACGATATGCAGTTACTACAATATTATTGACTTTATTTCCATGCTGTACTTCACAGCCCCATGACTATTTCGTAACTACCAATTTGAACTTCTTAACTCCTTCACCTTTTTCATGCAGCCCCTCCAAACCTGCCACCCATCTAGAAATCATCAGTTTATTCTTTGTATTTATAAGTCTGTTTCTGTTTTTTTTTTCTATTCATTTATTTTGTTCTTTAGAGTCCACATATAAGTGAGATCAAATGGCATTTGTTTTTCTCTGTCTGACATATTTCACTTAGCATAATGTTCTCTAGGTCCATTTATGTTGTTGCAAATGGTAAGATTTCATTCTTATTATGGCCAAGTGATATTCCATTGTATGTATGTACCACAACTTCTTTAACCAAGCATCTATTGATGGGCACTTAGGTTGCTTCCATATCTTGGCTATTGTAAATAACACTGCAATGAACATAAAGGTGCATTTATCTTTTCAAATTAGTGTATTGAATTTCTTCTGATAAATACCCAAAAGTGGAATTGTTAGGTCATAAGGTAAACCTACTTTAAATTTTTTGAGGACTCTCTATACTGTTTTCCATAGTAGCTGCATCAATTTGCAATCCCACTAACAAAGCACAAGGGTTCCCTTTTCTCCACATTCTCATTAATTTATTGATAATAACAATTCTGACAGGTGCAAGGTGGTATCTCATCATGGTTTTAACTTGTATTTCTCTGATGATTAGCGACATTGAGCATCTTTTCCTATGTCCATTGGCCATCTGTATTTCCTCTTTGGAGAAATATCTATTCAGGTCCTCTGCCCATTTTTTAACAGACTTTTTTTTGGTATTGAGTTATATGAGTTCTTTATAAATTTTGGATATTAATCTCGTATGGGATATATCACTGGCAAATATCTTCTCCCATTCAGCAGGTTGTCTTATTGTCAAGTTGATGGTTTCCTTTACTGTACATAAACTTTATAGCTTGATGCAGTCCCATTTGTTTATTTTTTCTCTTGTTTCTCTTGCCCGAGAAGGTATAACAGAAAAAAAAAAATTACTAGTAGCAATGTCAGAGAGTTTACTGAACCTGTTTCCTTTTAGGAGTTTTATGGTTTCAGGTCTGACATTTAAGCCTTTAATCCATTTTGAGTTTATGAATGTATAGCGTGTAAAAAATTGGTCCAGTTTCACATTTTTTTTGGCATGTGTCTGTCCAGTTTTCCCAACACCATTGATTAAATAGACTGTCTGTATCCCATTGTATATTTTTGCCTCATTTGTCATAGATTAATTGATCATATAGGCATGGGTTTATTTCTGAGCTTGCTATTCTGTTCCATTAGTCTACTTATCTGTTTTTATGCCAGCACTGTGCTGTTTTGATTACTGTAGGCTTTTAGTATAGTTTGATATCAGGTAGCATGATACCTCCAACTTTATTCTTCTTCCTCAAGATTGCTGTGGCTATTTAGGGTTTTTTGTGGTTCCATACATATTTTAGGATTATTTATTCTAGTTCTGTGAAAAATGCCATCAGTATTTTGATAGGGATTGCACTGAATCTAAAAATTATTTTGGGTATTCAGACATTTTAACGATGATAGAAAATCTTCCTTCCTTATTGAATGCAAATAAATTCATCTTTAAATACATCCACTATACAAGATCCTTATGTGTTTCCTAGTTGTGCATGAAATCTATTAAGTGAGGGAAGAATTAGAAGGGATAGGTGAATACCTTAAAGTTGTTCCTAGTTACTCTGCTTTTAAGTCATCTGACAATTCCTTTAGAATGCACATCACTTTGCCATCCCACAAGTACTAGCAAGGGCTCTACTTCAGTCAATGATGATATTGTAACAAATGCTTAAAATTACATAATTAGTAAAAGAGCTGACCCATTTAAACTAACTTGGTACACTATTAGATATTTTAATAATCAATGACATCTAATATAAATTTTATAATAATATTTCTTCCAAGATTACACTTCATGAGTTCCATAATAAATAGAACTATAAAATATTCAGATGTTTCTTTCTGTAGGAGAACAAATCTTCAGTATTTGGCATCTAGACTAGCACTGTTCAATAGAATTTTCTGTGATGATGAAAAATTTATTCTGAATTTTCCAGTATGGTAGTCATTAGACACATGGGACTATTGTACACATGAAATATGACTAGTATAACCAAAAAAAATCATAACTTCACATTTTTATTCAAATAATATAAGTAAATAGTCACATATTGCTACAGGCTAGTGTGTTGGACAGCACAGACAATTAATATCCAATTCAACTTTGATTTAATATAATTAGAAATCAACAAAGACAAATTAAAATGTAAAAACTAATTGGTAGAAGTGAATTGTCAGACAAGACAAAGAAATAAAAAAACTCAAGTAGGGAAGAAACAAGTAAAATTATCACTATTCATTGATGATGCAATCTTATATATGAAAAAATCCCAAAAGTCAATCAAAAAAATTGTTTCAATTAATGATTTTAGAAAAGTGGTAGGTTACAAAATTAGCTTACAGATATCAATGGTATTCTTTTACACTAATGAGGAATCATCAGAAAAATAAATTATCTAATTCACAATTATATGAAAATTAATAAAATACATAGAAATAAATTTAACCAAGGAAGTCAGAGATCTGCACAATGAAAACTATAAAACTTTGCTGAAAGAAATCAAGAGCAACTCAAACAAATCAAAAGACATTTTGTGTTCATGGATCAGAACAATAGTGTTAAAATGACTATACTATCCAAAGCCATCTATAGATTTGATGCAAACCTCATCAAAATACCAAAAGGCATTCTTCACAGAAATACCCTATGGAAACTATATTACAAAGTCATAGTAATAAAACAGAGTATGGTACTGGCACATACAAAAAAAAAAAAAAAAGACACATAGACCAATGGAATGTAAAAGAGAGCATAAAATTCAAATTAAATTAAATCCTGGCATAAATCATCTACCAATATTCAACAAGCAAGCCAAATACACACAATGAATAAAGGATAGTCTCTTCAAAATATGGTGTTGAGAAAACTGGAGAAAAACTTGCAGAACAATAAAATCTCACAACACTCACAAATTAATTTGAAATAGGTCAAAGGTTTAAACAGAAAATACAATAAAACTCCTGGAAGAAAACATAGAGAAGAAACTCATTGATACTGCTCTTGGCACTGACTTTTTGGACATTACACTAAAAACACAAATAACAAAAGCAAAATTCCACAAATAGGACTAAATCAAGCTTAAAAGCTTATGCACAGAAAAAGAAACAACAAAATAAAAAGGCAGCCTAAAAAATGAGAGAAAATTTTTTCAAACCAAATATTGAATAAGGGTTTAATATTCAAAATATAAAAGAAGAATCAAAACAATAACAAAAGAATAAAAAACCTAATGATATGATTAAAAAATGGGCAGAAGAACTAAATAGACATATTTCCAAAAAAGACATCAAAATGATCAACATGCACATGAGAAGATGTTCAACATCACTAATCATCAGGCAGATGCAAATAAAAATCACAATGAGCTATCAACTCATACCCTTTAGGATGGCTATTATCAAGAAGACAAGAGACAACAGGCACTGGCAAGGGTGTGGTGAAAAGGAAACCATTATATACCATTGGTGGGAATATAAATTATTCCAACAACTATCGAAAACAATATGGAGATTCCTCAAAAAATTAAAAATAGACCTACCACTATTCCACTTCTGGAAATTCATCCAAAGGAAATGAGATGCTATAAATGTGCCCCTATGTTTATTGCAACACTATTCACCATAGCCAAGATATGGAAAGAACCTAAATGTCCATCAAAGAATAAATGGATAAAAAATATGAGATTATATATACATAATATATGTGTGTATATATATGTATATATGTTTGTATATGCACACACACACACACAAACACACACACACACACATTATTCAGCCATGGGAAAGGTGGTATCCTATCATTTGCAACAACATGGATAGACCTAGAGCACATCATGCCAAGCAAAATAATCAGATAAAGACAAGTACTTTTTTGACATTGCTTATATGTGGAAACTAAAAAATATCAAACATGTAAAAAAAAAACAGTGACTCCCAGGGGATGAAAAGTGGGGGGATAATAATAATAGTATTTAAGTGTACAAACTTGTAACAAGGACTAAAATAACAATGGAGATTTAATACACAGCTTATTGAACACAGACAATAATATTGTACTATAAGTATGTAGTATCATTACGATGACCACCATATTATAATATATAAATACCTCAAAGCAACATGATGTACACCTTAAATTTATACAATGTTACATGTCAAATTCATCCAACTAAAAAAAAGACTTATAGAACTATTCTTTCCTTATTTTCTTAGGTGTTCTTTCACACTAACCTAATGACCATTCACCTACTTTTATGTGGACTTCCCCATTACTTCTCAAAACTGTTTCTGTGAAACCCATAAGATCAATTAAGCTGAAAATCTTTTCTTCCATCACATCCCTAGTGAAATTTCAAAAGTTTGAAACTGGTCCTGGTAATGTGAAAAACCCAATGAGGACTCATAAAGCCATGTGTTTTGCTGTGGTAATTCCCCCATGCTCCAGTTACAGGGCGATGACTCAGAAAACTAAGTCCTCTTTGATGGAGTGTGGCCTCGCACTTAGAGGAGGGCTATTCAGGCCAGGATTAAAATGCATGTGGTAATGAGAACTCAGACGCTCACTCTCCCCATTCCCATTACATGCTGCTCCCCTCTTTTCTAAAACATTCTCTTCACAACTTTCTTTTCCCCTGGAAATAATTTCTTTGCTGGAGCCAAATTTCTAATTGCTCTACATGTTTAACACATTACTCCATTTCAAAGTACTCTGAGTGAGAAGTTAAAGGCTAGAAATCAAGAGCAAGGTAGGAAATCTAAAACAAATGATCTGTTTAAACCCAAAGGGCTTACATACCTTTCTTTCAAAGCTTTGTAGACTGTTTCCTTTGAATCCAAAGCTCAACAAATATCACACACCTAGCCCTGCCACTCCCTCAATACCTCGGTAGAAGTAATTCATAACAAATTTGTATACAAATTACTATAATAAGTAAGTAAAATACCATTTCAAGTACTATAGATTTTCATCAGTTTTAATTACTTCTTGTTATCTCATGAATCACACGAACTTTAAGATTAGAAGATAGATATTTGCACTTGAGTGTGTGTTAGTCTATTTAGGAAAAGAAATAAAAGCCATCATATTTAATTTTTTAATAAATTGGCATACTTCAAGCATTGCCTAACATTATCAGAAGCCATCAGAAAATATCAGTGATAAGCAAAAAAAACAAAGAGAAAGAACAGAGTAAGTGACTTTTATATAAGATTTAGTTTCAACACAAATTTCAGGTTGATGTATTTTAGGTTGATGTATTTTAGGTTCACCTACTAAACCCAACTCCCAAAAGAAGGAAGACATTGAGAATTTTTACTGTTATTATGTCACTTCATTTCATGCAGCTTGAGTTAAGATAATTTAAAGAACCTCGCGCTGCATTTGCACTGCCTTGTGTGACACAATTAAAATAACATAAAAATAAAATGTTAAAGGCAACTTATGGTATTTTATCAAAGTAATCTATAATATGATGGGTTCATGTTATCTATAAATTTATTCCCAAAGTAGCACAGAATTTATCCTTGCCTGCTTATTCATATAAGAATAAAAATACTTATGCTTACAATGCCCAAAACACCCAGAGTTTGACATTTAAGTAAAAGGCAAAACAGTGGATAGGACAGATTCAATATATAGAGAGAGTCCCTCAAAAAGTAAAATATAAAAATTCTGAATTCCTAATCACATCTGTCCCCAAGAATACTGAATAAGAGATTGTGGACTTGTACTAACTATGCAGGCCCTACCTACGGTGAGTTATTCCTGGAACTAGATATGAAGGAAGGAAATAAATTATTCACAAGTTATGTAAGTGCATAATCTGCCCCTAAAGAATGACTTTTAAATGTAAGAGTCATACTTTATTCCACAGGGCAATTATTACATTTTTGAGAGAATTATATTTCCCATGTACAGAAATTACATATTTGGAAGTTAGCCACTAGAACCTATAACTGGAAATTATTCCTCCATAGAAAATGGAGCTCTACTCATACTGGGATGGACAACTGGTAGAGTTAGCACACCACATAAGAGCATATCATTCTTACTACCTGCATATTTGGTATGTAGACATTAATTTATCTTTAAATAATAATCCAGGATTCTTGCAGTAGTCATCTTTGAATTTAAACATGAATTGAATGAAGCTGGGTGTTTGCAATAGCTTATTGGAGAACATGATATTTAGGTGAAAGCCTGATTTAATAATTAGTTTGGCAGTAGTGCTGAAAAAAAATTCAAAAAATTATATATTATAAATACACAAAATATATATTGTAACTACTGGCAAACATTGTTTTCCAAGTCAAGGTAATGAACATATTCACACAAACGCATGAAGAGTTTAATGAATTCTGATTTGTGACACAATTTGGGCAGTGAAGTTAGAGAAGAATACTATAGTGCCAAGATTAGGGCAGATTTAATGATAGGAATTCAACACATTGTAATCTTCTCCTAAGCATTTAGAAAGACCAAAAATTTCCCTAACTTCCTTTCCAAAAAGACTTATTTGGGTGGGGTCTGAGTTCTGGCCCACGGGAGGGATGATGGATGAAGTGAAGTAAATCATTTCCAGTTCTGGCAATTGAAAATCTCTTGAATAATCTTACAATTTCCTCTTATCCTACTAGGGTGACTTTGGAGTCCATGTGTTCCAGATGGCCTGGCTGCAAGATAAAAAAGGGCTAGCCAATCTTTATTTGACTTAACAGGAGTGAGAAATAAATCTTTGTTCTACAAAGACATTAGTGTTCAGGCTTTTTTCTCTGCCATATAAGCAAGTCTATTCTATATAATTCAAAGAATTTCTCAAAATGCCTTTCAATGTTTTTAACACCCATTCAAGCTTCTACTGCAACAGTGAAACTTTGGCTTCAGTTATGAGCAAATCCTGAACATCCAGGCTTTTTCATGTATAATGGCTTTTTGTTTAGTTCTTTAGGTACAAGGTATTTGTACAAAAATGCTTATCTTGGACTTGGAGAGTTTACCTAACAGCTTTCAAACAAGGCTATGTTGAAAGAACAGTGCTTGTTGGTTGATCAAATACATTTTAAGATGGTATTTTGGAGAGAACTAGCCAAGGAACTTTCCAGTTGTTTAAATTGCCTCTCCATAGAAAAACACAGAAGTCATAGCTGCTATATGAATTTGCATCTCGATGCCCACCTAAATCCACCTATGAGGACATAAAAGACAATGATGAACGTTTCAGTGTTATTTGTAAATATTATTTGCTCATTTTTATCACAAAGTTGATCCTGTCTAGCAACTATGGAACAATTTCATATTAGTTTTGTCTTTTTCCCCTACTATAAATGAGTTATACAACCTTCACCAAATAGAACCCATAGTACCTATGGGTCAGCAGCATTGCCATGTAAATCATTTTTTTCAAAGGCACTTCTAAAAGTATGGTTTTAAAACTACACAATTATTAGAAACACGTTCTCAAGAACTATCTAATTTTTTTTTTTTCAGCTACAACCAAATGCTAAAACAGTATGACTCGCAATCCAGCTATTTAAATACCTGCTAGAGTAATCTAGGGGCAGCTCCAAATAAACTCCTCTGCTGATCAAAGAATTATGTTAGCTAAGAGAAGTGGTATATGTTCCAGGTAGTTCTGTCTACATAATAATGGATTTTGTTTATTTTAGTTCCCATAGTTAACAATCGGAAATACTTAGGATAAGTTCAGAGTTCATTTTTTACCTTACTTCTCAACTGCTTGATATTGCCTGACTCGACTCATTTATGGAAAAGGCTCTGAGAATTATTAAAACTATGTTTATAAAGTAGCACACCTGCTTTCAATCATCTCTCTATTCATAATTCACAGTGCAAATTTAGCAAATTCGCCCATTTTTTCCATTCAGTTACTTGGTAGATTAAATGGTTTATTTGAAATCTAAAGTTATTTAAGTATAGATCATTGAGTATTTTCTATTTTTGTTAGGAGTAAAAAAAGAAAGAGTTTAATTTTCAGCATGAAACAATCAAGGTTAAATTTACTGCAAAATAGCATTTGTGAATTGAGATGTAGATTGTAAAGAAAACTTTGAAATCTCATTTCTTCAATTATTTTTAAAGAAGTAGAAACATCTGTCTCTGTCTCTACATTTGTTTAGGTGTAATCTTGCTAAATTAGAAGAATATTCAAGACACCATCCCATTCTGATTTCATAATTCTAAAAAGCAATTTATTATTTTTTCCTTTCCTGAAACTTTGTAGTACTATATTCTAAAATCAACTGAGTCCCCCCAGCACTACACTGGAGGCTTTGGGTTTAGCCTCCACTTTTTATACCAATTGTTGGATGACATAACCAAGACACCCCCACCCCACCCCACACTGCCCACTTTGGTTCTCATTTTTACCTTGAAAGCTAAGAAAACTGACCTTTAAGTCTTCCCTAAGCTTTACCAAACTTTAGATAGGATTCCTCCTGCCTCTGATTTCCTTCACCTTCCTCTCACTCCAGCCTTGAGAGGACCCAGATAGCCTAGCCTCAGAGGTCTCCTCCCTTTTCTTAAAGAATTTACTTTAGAAAATTTGTAATTGTAAATTCTTTCTCTTCCCCTTTGAGATGTAAATCTTTTTAAAAGCCTCCTGCCTGTTTACATCTCAGGAATGTCTCCTCAAGGACCTGGGAGTCATTCCTTTGAAAGAAAGGAACAGAGCAGAGTCCCGATTTCTTTCCATCTCTATGAAAGAGTAAGAGCCAAACTTGATGGAAGCCTTGTTCCAAGTTATAAAACTACCTCCTGTCAACAAAGATATGAGAAAGTTCTTTTGAATAAAGCCAATCAGCAAACATTGAAACTCTTCTGCCCTTTGTTTTAGCAAATTTAAATTCAGACTACATTTGATCTATCTTCCCCATTGTGATAGCCTTGAATAAAATCATTTTTCCCTGTTTGTCACTGGCCAGTGCAATATTTGCCTTAACAGGGTTTACTAGATTGTCTCCAAGGCCCTTTTGCCAATTTTGAAATTCTATGTTTCTATGAAAAAGACCTTTTGGTTTGAATAGAATTCAAAGAAAGTGGTAGCCATATTTCAGAAGAGAACATGGATGGGACGACAAAATTATAAAAGTTCATCTGTTTACTTACATTCACTAGCACTCACCAGCAGACTAGACAATATCCCCCACTGGTCTAATTTTTTTTTTTAAATCCACTCTTGACACTATGTAATACTACAACATCCCTTCAAGATGGAAGCCAAAGTTTGTTATCATCACTGGCACTACTATTTTTCTTTTATCATACTGTGTGTTTCAGCATCATTAACAGAGTTCACAGATATGTGCAATTTAAATTTATATTTAGAAATACAGCTCACATCATAAGAATATAGATTTGTAAATAGTGAATCAGCTGCTTTCTTTAACACTTTTTCTTTAGTTAAGAAGAAATGCAGGTGACTACTAAATTATTCACAGTATTTCCCTCCTTCAAAATTCACTGCTGTGACTTTATCAATACTTTGTCTCAGTTTTTAATACTACCATCATATATTGTAACCATTCCCTGAGTTAATGAGTAAATGAATAAATAAATAAATGAATGACAAATTTTGAGACCATTTTCTAATACAACATCTTTTTGTGGTAATATGTGCTAGTAGAAATATCTGATACTCTTAGTAAGTATACACCTTGCATATTTTTTAATTGTTATAAATATAGAAGTTTGTTTTTTAAATACCGATATGGTCTAAAATTTTGCGAATATACTATTAAATATTAGTTATCATATTAATAATGTTTTACATTTTTAGATAAAAACATTAAAATCTAGGATATTTAACTCATAATCCTTACAAATAGACAAAAAAAGATCTTGCATGAAAACATCAAAGAGAAAATCTTCCCCATTATCAATTACCTCACAGTTTTAATATTATTTAACAACACGTCTTAACCTTACAAGGAGTGCTATCCTTGGGCAAGAAATCATTTTTGTGATTCATAACAAGGAACTCTACAGTTTTGTTCAGTGGTTATTCCAAGATTAGAAACTGCACGGGATAGCTTTGCGACAGTGTAATGTATGATTCAAGATGGAGAACATAATACAAAAAGGTTTCAGGAAACTTAATTGACTAGAACTGCAGATGACTTACTACGGTGTTTATTACAGTCCCCCAAAAGGCACAGTTTACAGCTGCATGAATATTCACAATGCAATAATATAACTGCTGCAAGGTATGTGTTGGATGCCAAATGGTCTGAAGCACTGCTTGAAGAGTACCTAGGCAAAAATCAATATCTTCTTAAGCTTGCCTTGGACCCTTGCCTGTCTGGCACAGTTAACATAGCTCTCAGAACAGGAATGATTTGAGGGAATGTGTGGTGGTAAAGAAAAGGAACTCAGCATTCTCATTGTTGATCTATTCCTCTGCTCCCTCTAGGACCAGGAGGAAAAAAATGGGGGAAGTAAACATTCTGTTAGCTATGAAGAGAAGAATCTTTACGCACTTAAGAGATCGCCAAAGCCACTTAACAGAAAATTTAAAATATTGAAATTACAGCAAAATAACAACTGCTTTTTTAACTTTTTTGTTTAAATCACAATCTGAAAGCAAAACACAGAATAAATGTATGATCCTGGACACAAACAGAAATGGCAAGTCAAAAAAATAAATATATGAGATGAATAGTGGAAGAGTTATAATAATGTTAAATAACTAGTCAGACATGAGCGACAAGGGGAACAAAGGAATAGGGGCCCAGCCTAGAGACCACCCAAAGAACATCCCATTGGTAGTAGAATTCTGGGTACACACGTGCGCACTTAGGCAGTTATACAGCAGCCAAATGTCAATCAAAATGACCTCACTTGCCAATCACCCAGGAATGTCTTTGGAACCAATGCTCACAGCCCAAATATAATGCAGACATGCCCACTTCTGGGGGTCCTCCTTGCCCTCTTTTGGTTGTTGTGGCTGTTATTACAGCGCTCTGTTGCAGCTCACATCGCTGAAACTATGTACCTTGTTAAGGCATGCGTTGTCTTTACGAAATATAGAAAACCAGATGCTCACATATGAAAAGAAAGGGAATGAGAAAAGAGACTGCTGTGATAAAGCTAGAAGGTATTTAAGTCAGGCAGAGAAAGATAAACACTATATGATTTCACTGATATGTGGAAGTTAAGGAATAAAAAGAACAAACTAATCAAAAACAGACTCAAATGTAGTGGACAATTTGATGATGGACAAAGGGAAGGGGTTTTCAGCAGCTGAGGGAATGGGGTGAGGGGTTAAAGAAGTACAAATTAGTAGCTGACGGATGGTCCTGGTCACGGGGATATGGAGTAAGGCATAGGGAATGCTATTAGCATTAATTCAATGGCTAGGTGGAGGGTCAGTGGAGGGAGGGAGTAATTGGGGGGGGAATCATTTTGCTAACTATATAAATGTCTAACCAATGTACTGTACACTTAAAACTAATTTAAAAAAATAATAAATAAATATTTATTTATCAGGAAATATGGAATAAAAAAATTATCAGTTCCAGAAAATTTTTTGAAATGGAGTTCACATTAAAAAAGAGAATCAAGTTGGTTTCTCATCTAAGTTTTAAATATGCTGAGAAATTCTGCTGCAATTATTTAAAAAATATATATTTAAATTGTATCTGATTAATACATAAATGAGAGAAAACGTATTGGTATGTTGTTAATGAAATATTTCTCTTGGAATAAAAACAATGGTACATTAATGTAAATAAACATTAAATAAAAGTAAAAAAATGTCTCTCAAGTATTCAGAAAGATATTTCATTAAGAATTGTGCTATAGATAAGAACAGGTGGCAATAATTAAATTTCCCATCTGCAGACTGTAAAATCATCTACGGGTTGGCTTTCACAAGTATTATAGCCAATATGTGGAAACGTATCCAATCACAAATTATGCCAGATGGACCCTGACCAAATTCAGAAAGCCACATAGGATTAGTGTTCTTTCTGATGTTTTCTCAAGTTTAAAGCAGATGACCACGCCATTTGTAGAGCAAAGTAGAAAATGTGAACAGTATGCTAGCAGAATTCATTTAGTAAGTTAAGGAGGGGCCAGTTAATGACGTCAGAGCTCCTTAAAACTCCAGATCCTAATCACCAAAATCCTCAGCAAATGTGGCCCATTCAGAGATTAGCAATTATCTGTTTTTTAACTGAAGAGTCCAGTATTTCAACTTCTGAAAAAAACAGATTGAGAAATTTCTAGAAATATATACAGTTGTCTTCTTTTATCTGCAGTTTCACTTTCTATGGTTTCAGTTATCTGCAATCAACCCTGGTCTGAAAATAGTAATGGAAATTTTCAGAAAAAAAAAATTCATGTTTTAAATTGTGCACCACCCTGAGTAGCATGATGAAAGCTCTCACCATCCCGCTCTATCCTGACCACACAGGACAGGATTCACGCCTTTGTCCAGGGTCTCCATATATGCCCCCTGCCAATCAGTAACTGAGTATCCATCCTGGCTATCAAATAGACTGTTGTGCATTGTCACAGTGCTTTAAGTTCAATACCCTTATTTTACTTAATAATGACCTCAAAGTGCAAGAGCAACCATACAGGCAATTCAGGTATGCCAAGAGAACCCATAAACTGCTTCATTTAAGTGAAAAGGTATGTATAGAAAAAACATAGTATATCTCAGGTTCAGCAATCTTCATGGTTTCAGGCGTCCACTAGGGGTCTTGGAATATACCTCCTGCAGATAAGGGTGACTACTGTAATTAAGCATTATTATTCTCACATTGTCACTTGCACTGTTTTCTAATATTATCACTCATTATGTAGAACTCAGCTATGTGCTAATCTGATCATTTTTATTTTGTTTGTGAGTTTTTATGACAATGTTGCTTCAAAGTAAAAGGATTTTTATGTTCATCAGAAAAAGCTTATCAACATTGTGTTGTTGCAGCATTTGTATTAATTTTATCTACTGGCATCAATGTAATGTGATTATTTTCTTTTTTAAAATCAGAAAATACACAATATTTCAGTCTTTGTGTAGCAACCCCTTCCTCATAAACATAGGATAAAGAATATTTTGGAGGCTTACATTTAACAAAAGGAAAAGAAGAGAAATGAAGGGAAGCTCAGAGGGAAAGAGAAGGGAAGGGAAGGGAAGGGAAGGGAAGGGAAGGGAAGGGAAGGGAAGGGAAGGGAAGGGAAGGGAAGGGAAGAGAAAATAAAAAGAAGGAAGGAAGGAAGGAAGGAAGGAAGGAAGGAAGGAAGGAAGGAAGGAAGGAAGGAAGGAAGGAAAGGAGGGAGGGAGGGAGGGAGGGATGGGAAACAGGCAGTTCATAACAGATTATGAATATAATTTGCTCTAAAATCCCTTAAAAGAGGAGAAAAATAGCTTTCTTATCATATATTGACAAGAAATATATATTGATGAAGATTATGTATAAAATAAATTTATGAACCAATAAAACTGAACAAAATTCTTTCAAATATCAAAATTGGTTTTCTTTTGAAAATTCTCTTTTTTCCCTTCCAGAGCTTTGAGATTCCTTGATTCTGAAGAACCTCCTTCTGATGAATTAAAACTGGCTGCTGTCTCTTTGGAGAAAAATAAATAAAGTGGCAAGGATACTTCCACATTCTTATTTAGAAATTTATTCTTTTTGTTGCATTTACAAAAGAAATTGTTTTTTCATTTTTTTCTGAAATTTCATTGTTAGTGTATAAGAACGCAATGGATTTTTGTACATTGATTTTGTATTCTGCAACTTTACTGTATTTGTTTATTGTTTTTAATAGTTTTTTGTGGAGTCTTGAGGGTTTTCTATACAAATAATCATATCATCTACAAAAAGTGAAAATTTGATTTCTTCATGCCCAGTTTGGATGACTTTTCCTTCTTTTCTTGCCTGATTGCTCCAGCTAGGACTTCCAATACTGTACTGGATAAGAGTGGTAAGAACAGGCATCCTTGTCTTGTTCCTGTCCTTATCAAACTCTTCTAAAAAAAACTGAAGAAGAAGCAATACTTCCTAACTCATTATATGAGGCTAACATTACTCTGATACCAAAACCTAGCAAAGATAACACAAAAAAAGAAAAATAAAGAACAATATTTCTGATGAATATAGATGCAAAAATCCTAAAAAAAATAGTAGCCAATTGAATAAAACAGCACATTAAAAAGATTATATATCATGAACAAGTGTGCCTCATCCCAGGGGCACAAGGATGGTTTAACATATACAAATAGATCAATGTGATACGCCACATAAACAAAGGGATAAAAATCATATGATCATATCAATAGATACATAAAAAGCGTTTGACAAGGTACAGCATCCATTTATGACTAAAACACTTAATACAATTAATATAGAAGGAAAGTACCTCATCATCATTAAGGCCATATATGACAAACCCTCTGCTAACATCATACTGAATGGTGAAAACTCAAAGCTTTTCATTCTTTCTTCTTGCTCTCTGACTGGATAATTTCAAAGCTTCTGTCCTCTAACTCACAGAAATTTCTTTTTTCTTCTGCTTGATCCATTCAGATATTAATGTTTTCTATTGCACTTTTTTATTTCATTCACCTTATTCTTCAGCTCCAGAATTTATTTTTTTAATAATTTCTCTTTGTTAAATTTCTCATTTATGATTGTATTACCAATTTCATTAAGTTACCTTTCTGTGTCTTCTTGGAGCTCACTGAGTTTCCTTAAAATAGCTGTTTTAAATACTTTACTGGGTAAATAACAGATTCCCATGTCTCTAAGACTAGTTACTAGAAGATTATTTTGATCCTTTGGTGGTACTGTGTTTTCTTGATTTTTCATGTTCCTCGAGGTTTTGTATTGCTCTCTCCACATCTGAAGCAGCAGTCACCTTCTCCAATCTTTACTAATTGCCTGAGGAAATAAATACCTTCCATAGACCATGCTAGGTATTCTGATGTATTCTCAGACCTTCTATGCGTATACGCAACCCTCAATTCTTGCTCCCTTTTGTGGCAGAATTCTTAAGTTTGTACGTGTGTATTTTGTGTTACTGAGTTGGCTCCAACTACTGGCAACCGTATGAATAATTAATATCCACAATGGCCTGTCCTCATCAGCCCTTGTTCAGCTCTTGTAGACTCATGCCTATGGCTTCTTTTATAAAGTCAGTCCTACTCTCAGTCCTATAATGCACCAAGCTGAGTGCTGACAGTCTCCCTTTTGTTTTCCCAAGAGTTGTCTGCCCCTGGCCTACAGATTTGGGCTGGCATTCTGTGTGTGCTAACTAGCTGTCCGCCAAAGATCATGCTCACCACCATCAATAGGAGCTGGTCACTGGACGAGGCTGTGTGTAGGTGAGGCATACAGAAAACATGGTGTGCCTATAGGCAGTTGGTGAGATCTAGAGAGGACGCATCCTCAGCCTCCTTGGTGAGCTTTTAGATGGAGTCCTTGATATAGTTAATAGGATCTGTACCCTTCTGATGCCCTTTGAGAGTCCTATCTGTCATTACCCAAGCCACACCCCACACCCCGCTGCTCCCAGTAATGCAGTTGAAAATTCAATACTCTGGATGGAGCAAGATAGAAATGAGTCTCTTTGTCAGTGTTCTTCACAGCTTGAGAAGCTGGGAGCTCATTCACATGTTCTCACTTTCTCCCACAGGAGAAATCATGGTCCAAGAAAATCTCTCTTGGCTCTAAGCTGTGCCACCCTGGGGGAGGAGTAATGCTGGTAAAGTCTGTTTCTCTTCTTACTCTCTCCAATGAGTCCAAACTTTTTTTTTTTTTTTTTTTTTACTCCAACAGTGTTCTAAAATTCCTCTGCTGAAAACCTGGCCTTCCACAAAGGATTTCTCTCCCATGAGTGATTGTTTAACCCACTGTTTTCCATAGGCCACCGTGACCATTGCTGAGAGGAGCTGAAGCTGCTTCACAGGCCGCTGCAGAGTCCACAGCCAGAACCAACATCTGTCTGTCTGTCATGCAACACAAGGGTTTGCAAGACTCCTCTCAAGTACCCTGGCATGTGATGCTGGACCCCACAGCTTCCACAAAGGCAATTTTGTCTGTAGATGGATGCTAAACTGCTGTTGTCCAGGGGAAGATATCAACAAGGAACATCTTATTTAGCCATAAGACAGATGTCGCTCCCTCTACATGCTCTTTTAAATCTCTTTCTTGTAGTTATCACCCTGATCTTTCTGAACTCCTTGTTAGTATTTTACATTCCATGTTGATTTTCTTTTTCTGGGGTTATTTTATTCTCAATATCTTATTCTCTCTTCCACTGAAGTTTTCTATACTTCTTAGCTCTTTCATGACTTTTTAAAGTGTGATCTTAGAAGTAGTTCTGATGGGAATTGTGGGGTTTTTATAAACTTGAAGTTTATAAAAATATTTGGGTAGTTTGTTTGTTCTTTCTGTTGCTCTCTAAAGTTTTTGAAAGAAATCTGGAGAGATTTGAATTTAATCTACCATCATTATTTCAATTCCTTAAAAAAGAGTATCTTGAAACAAAAGGTTATACAGAGAATCTAAAGTAGATGGTGATGTTTTACATTTTAGAACAAAAGGTTCTTTTCTAAAATTCCAGAAGGTGATATTGATTGTTATTTGGCAATAATCTTATGCTGACCTAGAATCAATTTCAGATATCCTCAAGTAATCAGTGACCATTTTGCATCAGTCCCCATGCCCATAAAACCCACCAGTGTATCCTACAACAATCACACTTCTAAAAAAATCAATTAGCAATATTTTCTCTCAAGTCATCATCATCTCAAAACTGAAAATATTGAAAATCAGTCAATAAATGCTTCTACTTTTTATTTTTTTTCCATTAAGCCACACTTTCCCAAGCCCCATATAAGATCAGCTGTTAATTTTGGGGGGGCAAGCTGAATCTTCCAAGTATAGCTTCCCTTTGATTGTCAAACAATGTATTCAGCATTTTTGGTTATGATATTAAGAGCTGGTCTCTTCCACCAACACAAAATATTTGGTAATTGATAAAGTTTGAGTAACACTTAGAAGACTTAATATGAACACCAAGCTTAAATTACACTAATCAGTATGGAAAGCTCATTTTTTCATGCTTAATCATCTCTCTTCCCAGTCTACCCACTCAAATATATTTCCTAAGCTTTGTTTCTGAGCTGTTCTTTCTAATATTTTGTGATATAGTATTCTCTATTTATAAATAATGACCTCTACAGCCTCAAACATTACTACCAATAATTCTCAAATCCAAAGGTTTAAAGTATAAATTGACTACCACCTCAAATTCAGTTTTCATTCTCTAGATTGCCCTACATGTCTCAAAAGCAATAAAAACTCAGCATATCTAAAACTAAACTTATCTTTTCCATTAAACTTGCCAGTTTTTCTGAAATCTCATTTGTATATAATTTCATTACACTCTCATTCATCACTAGGCATATAATTTTATTTATGGTCATTATTTTTCCCCATTTCTCCCACATTCATTAAATTGCTAAGCTATAAAGATTGTACTTCTTTCAATGCCTCTCATGAAAATTCCTCCTTTATATTTCCATTTCCATAGCCTTGGCTCAGATTCCAATTACACTTTACCTGTTTTAATTCTTAGTTCTAATTTGTCTTTTCTATCCCTCCTGCCGCCCCCACCCCCACAGCAACTTTATTTTTGCCTACCCAAAGTTCTTATTTCCTACAAATACTGCTCAGATCAAATCATTTTCTTATTCAAATATTCAATGGTTCTTCAAAATAAAGTTTCAGCAGACTTTCAAGATACCTCATAATTTAAATACAATTGTTCTTTCCCAAGAACTTACCCTTCTCTCTCTCTCTCTCTCTCTCTCTCTCTCTCTCTCTCTCTCTCTCTCTCACACACACACACACACACACACACAAAATCATGCATATAATTTATCTTCTAGCTAAACCAGGCTATCATTCTCTAAATTAGTCTTTAGTTTTATATATCTGTGATTACTCATGTAATTATCTCTTTTGAAATATTATGACATTTTATTATCACCTTTTAAAACTATTAAAAACTATTTTAAGGCCCAATTCAGTTGTCCATTAATTCTTCTCCTATCCAGAAGTTAGCTCTTATTCCTGACTGCCTTATAGCAAAGATTTTTGTCTTGTATTGCATTTTTATTTATGCATGCCTTACATAAATGAAAGGCACACAATAATATTACATGTGACAAAATTAAAAAATTATTCCTCTTTTGTCACTTAAGTCTGAACCAATTGAGAGTCAAAGTAATCAGCATATGAAGATCAAGTTATCACCTTTATTACCAATCAGCCAAGGTTGGGGGACATAATCACTATCTGTGGCTGAGTGAGCAATCTGATACTGATCTCCACAATTAGACAAGTTTCCATCCAGTCGCTTCTCTATAGTAGAAAGGAGATCATGGCTCTATAAATCTAGTTGCATAAAGAGACAAAGCATATTATATCCTATTAAAAGCCAGCTAATAAGGAGGAAGAAAGAGGAAAGGACTTGGCTTACAGCCAGTTGTTTATCCTAAATTATCAATGTAGTGAGATGCTCATTCTTCCTGGAAGAGGAATGAGTGATGAGTGATGGTACAGAGAGAAGGCGCAGGTTTATCCAAATGGACCTCTCTTTACATGGAAGTAGCAGAAAAATTCATTCTCTACCTAAAAAGCAGGTGCTCTTTTCATTTCAATATGTGTAGCAATTCAAAAGCATAAGTAAATATAAAAATGATTAATACCATATTAAAGGCTTGTTTGAGACCAATAAAAGTCTGAAGCAGAAAAAAACAATTTTTAATGCACGTTTCTTATATTAAAAATAAATTTTTTCAATCAATATCCATGTGTTAAAGACCTCCTTGTTAAAAGTGTCTAAGCTTTTAAGTACCACAAATTTATTCTTTTAAAAACATGCATATAAGAAACTATTTGCCTTTTACAGAAAGCTGAATTGGAAACTATCAGTGCTTGAGATGTTAAAAGACCGGAACATGTGAAAGTGAATTTAAAGTGTTTCCACTAGCTATAAATCAATTATAGAACTTTATAAGCAATAATACAACTGATTAGAATACTAGAGTCAGATCTGATTTGCCCTAATTGGAGAAATCAGTGATGCAATTGAAATTTTATCATGACCCTTTCTTTGGAAAATATTGATTCAACATAATAATGAGAATGGGAAAAGCTCACAAGCCCTGCTATTCAAATGGCCCTCTGAGGAACACCATTGGCATTTAAGGGGCTCATCAGAAATGCAGAGTTTGAGGCCCCAGTCCAACTAACTAAATTAGAAATTACATTTTACTAAGATCCTTGGGGATTCGTTTGTACATTAAAGTTTGAAAAGGACAAAAAGATTTTCTTAGCCAAGGTGATGTTCTGTGAATATCATTTTCTGAAAGCAGAAGACTACAGTAGCCTGATATATTTTCACACTAATGCTGTCAGTTCCCTAAGTAAGTCAAATCTGAACTTCAGGATGAATAGAGTTAAACAGCAATATCTAAGAGTATAACTCATATGGCAAAAAAATAGAAATAAAAACGTAATTTTTGGAGTCCAAACTGTTATCTTCTGTATCTTGCTTCAAGCCTCACTAAGTTTTGTGTTCTAAAAGGAAGGAGACTAGGCCTTATTTATATTTTATGTTTTCACTAAGTTGGTGCTCAGTGACTATCTACAGAACATGTCAGGGAGGAAGAAGAATTTCTCATATTGAATAGCAAGCTGTACTAGAACTCTAACAGTCTTCCTAAATCTAACACTTTATGACTCAGTGACTAATATCTGTAGTTATAACTTGATGTACCTATGAAAAACAATGTTACATTCATATTTGTATGATGGCAATAAGGGAAGAAAATTTAAACATCTCTTCTTTGTTCTATTTCTTGGTATCACCATTTTCATTGGTAGTAGCTACCTGAATTGTTGGAAATGTAATCAAATATAAACGAAGCAGCCTCCTAAAGTATATATCTAACCAATTAAACTCCCTTTTCCTGATTATAGCCCTAGCCTTCCGTTCTTCCCAGCTCTTAACGTTCAAAGATTGGGGTCAGTGTTAAAATTACAGAACTCCATCATAGTCTTTTCCAGGCATTGGATAACCAATCAATTTTCTAGGAGTGCCAATGAAGGCAAACAACTAGTTTCCTAATGTTTAGGTTTTGTCATAATCATTTGCTATCTTATGGGAGTGTTAAATTTTGTTTATTGAAATACACAGGAACCTAAGGCACTCCAGAGCTCCAACTTTCTTAAAACTAAAACTTCAAAGGTAAATACTTGCAGTAAGTTATGTATCCAAGTTATCTTGGATACATATATAAGATCCCTTCAGTTTTCTATCTTTGCTTTGCTTTTAGATGGACTACTATACTTGTTTTTTCTATTGGTATCTCAAATTCCTGATGATGACTTCTCTGTAGGATAACATTACATATATATATATATATATATATATATATATATATATATATATATATATATATATATATGATAGCTATACTAATGTGAAGAAAAAACTTGTGCTGTTGTATACACTTGTACCGGAACTAATAAGCTGTCATTTTCCCTGCCATTGGCGAATAACAGGTTTCATGGCTAGGAAGAAAAGGTAATCTTTAACATGAATAGAACAGAAAAAACTTATAAGTAAAGTGGTTCAACGTTAAAACATTTTAGTTGAGTAAGTAGGACCCTCATTTTTTACTCAAGGATCATATTTTATGATCCATAAAAATGTTTAAGTCTAAATTTTATTTAGTATATAAAGTATGTCCTTTATAACGCTTCCTTATTACAATGGGATATTTAGCATTCCCACTTATCTTTTTATTAAAAATGACTAGACATTAGTCAGCTGATAAACTGATAAAGATTCACTTGCATTGTTTTTATTTCAATAAAGTAGAAAAGTAATTTTACCTATTTATAGCTACATTGTAATCCTTAATCTCACAATTATATAAACTATTTTTCATAAAGAAAATGTTGAATTTGACAACAAATCACTTTCATGGCTTTTGTTAAAAAAAAAAACTGGCGTATTTTGTTCTCTTTTTGTTTAAAAACCACATACACCACAAAATAAATCAATAGAGAGAAGCAAAAGCACAGAAGAAAAAAAACACACAAGAAAGATTTTATTTTATCTCTTGAATTCTATTTAAGTCTCAGGAATTCAAGCATAAGGACATGGATGGATTACAGAGAAACAGAATCCCCATCACAGTCGTGCTTAGGGAATTGAGGATGGAGGGAAAGTTGTTCTTTGCAGGCACTTTGCAATTTGTTAGTTCTTTTGAGATATATAGGCTTTCTGTCAGACTTTTACACGGTTTTCCTCATGCATAAAAATTTGGCAAAATTTTTCTGTGACTATGTGTGTAAGTTTTAAGAATTATAAGAAGCAAAAAAAAAAAAAAAACTCCTACTAATAAGAAAATGACCAATTTTAGTATGCATCAGCATCATGATAAAAAAAATCAACTAATTTAATCAGTCTATTAGTTTTGTTTAATTAGACTTTAGAGACAAGACAAACTGACTGATAGAGCTGGAGCTCGGGAAAGACTGTAATAGCAGTTGGTGAAAGAAAAACCAAGAGACACATGGAATGCACTCACTATCTGGAAGGAAAACCACGAAGAAGCTAACTTTGTGTTAAGCTGTGACTAGGCAGTGACTAAGACTGTGTCCTTTATCGTCTTCTTGGTCATGAGCAGAACTGGGCTGCTAGGCCAACGCATAGGAAGGACCCACACACGGGGGTTAGCTAGAATGTTAATGGGACAAGGAGCCAAGCAGTCCATCATGTTTACAAACAGAAAACTATATCTTGATTTTTTAACCTAAAATATATGAAAAATTAATAATGATTACCATAATAAGTTTATAAAATTAAAAGTAAAGTCTAACCTCATCATTTTATAATAGAAAGAAATACAGTGTAAATATCACAGGTTGGGTTCTTCAGAAGCAAATGCTGAAATAAAATTGGAAGTGAAGATGGTATATGAGGGATCAACATTGATAAAAGGAAAGGGGAGAAAGCAACATTGGGCAGAGGAAGAAGCTAAACTACAATGTGGATGCTGAAAGCCTCAGCCAACCTAGTCTGCATCAAGTACTGCCATAAGAGTCCTATGAAAGGCTGAAATGACCAGGGCTTTTCTACCTCTGTCTTACTCGGTCAAGGGATGTGGGCTGCCCAGGAAGTGTATGACCTCAGGTAGAGCAAGGTAGCTCTCTGCAGCCCAGGCAGATCCTGAAGAAGTGACAGAGTCTGCCTCATCACTGTACCCCCACATCTGAGCAATAAGTCTCATTTTGAAAGTGAATCTGGTCAGTGCACCCTTATGTCTACAACAGCGAGACCAGAAATCAGTTCCCCAAAGGAATCGTTGGACTATAATGTCTAGGTTTTATGCTATGAAGAAAATTGCTTAATTTCTTTGTTGTGAAATAAAATAAGAACAAAACACTGAGGAAAATTATATTTTCTATGATTTCCTCCCAAAGGTGATCACCAGTGAAATGCACCAAATAAGCCATATAAAAGTGACTCTTTTCATTTGACAAAGAAAATCATATACAGGAAAGATATCTATAAAATCAAAGAATACTTGTTTTATCTAAGATGCTGAGTTCTGAAAACATAGTGCAAGAAAAATCATTAAGGCAACAAAACATAAATTGAGTATCTTACTAAAGATATGGTAAAGTATCTATCTGAACAACAATAAAAAATGATTTTAATGACACTGAACTTCCCTCTTTCTAATGTTACAGTGATAGAAAAATAGGTGATAGATTAAAATACCAACTGGCCCTTCACCTTCAAAAGCTCATATCCTAATGTAGGAGAAAGACATCTTAATAGATAAATGACAATAGAATGCAATAACTGCATCTGGCAATATAAATGCTGAGGAATCA
Organism: Cynopterus sphinx; assembly: GCA_030015415.1. Classification (NCBI taxonomy): domain Eukaryota; kingdom Metazoa; phylum Chordata; class Mammalia; order Chiroptera; family Pteropodidae; genus Cynopterus; species Cynopterus sphinx. The sequence goes on from CM057379.1 coordinate 171,250,613, forward strand.
TCTAGCCTAGGCTTAGGGTGGGGGTACTGTGGAGACATCAGGAAACATAGAAAAAGCTTTCCCACTCTCAGCATTCCCAACGTCAGTCTTCTACCACCACTCAAAGGATGAAGGGCTCATCTTTAAAGAAATGCAGAAACTCATCCAGGGAACTCTAATGATTCTAATGTAAATATTGACAACCCAAAGTTAAAGCTCTGCTCATTCTAGCATCTGGGATCCATATCTGAAGAAAAAACCTTTTTGTCTTCATGCCCCAAAGAAGTACGTACATAGAGATCAGGGTCATAATCCCATATCAGGGAATAAAACTAATGTAAAACCTATATATAGAGCGTATATATATATATATATATATATATATATATATGTGTGTGTGTGTGTGTGTGTGTGTGTGTGTGTGTGTGTGTGTGTGTGTGTGTGTACACACAGGGAAAAAGTAAATCCTTCCTTTTTTTTTTGGAGCATAAATGGACAAGAATGAATCTTAGTGTATGAGAAGAACAAATAGCATGCAAGACAAAGACCAAGCCAAACATAAGGAAAAACTAATTCTAAGGGAAGGAGAGACAGCAAATGAGAATATAGTATAACTAACATTCTAGAGAAGATTGAGAAAATATTATTTCCAAAAATTAAGAACGGGATACTAAGAATAAGCAGAAATCATAATAAGAAAGAATGTAAAGAAAGTAAAAGTATGGTAGTTAAAATTATAAATATCAGAAGGAGGCTAGAAGAAAATCCAAAGAAATCTCTTAGAATATATATCAAAAAGACAAACAGATAGAAAACATGATGAAAATTACATATAAAATTAATTCAGGGAGTTCAACATTCATTTTATAAGAACCCAAAAAGGGAGAGAATGAATAAAATAAAATAAAGAAACAACAGAGGATTATTTCCCGACACTAAAGAAAGACAAGCCTTCAGACTAAAATGAGCTATAAAGAAAAAAAAAAATCTTGATACTTTCCCATAAAATTTTGGATCATACTAAAAATAAGAAAATATTTTAATAATTCCTACAAAAAAGAATGAGAATCAGACTGAGAGTCATAGCTTCCAAATACAGAGGAAAAACTTAAAACACAATGTTTAGTCTATATATCCATCAAAGGTGAAGGCATTTTCAGATGTGCAAAGGCTCAATAAGTTAATTTTCCTTACACCTGTTCTTAAAAGTTCCTTAGAAAGCATGGATTTTATAACAGCACTGAAGGCTGGGTTAAGGATCAACTGAAATAAAGCACAGACTCAAACCAGCTGTAAATTTTTCTACTGGTGGCAAAGGAAACAGAGTTCAACAGAAGTGTTCATGCGGAGAAGATGCAGCATCTCTTTTTATGTGGCTTTTCCCTGGAGGCTGTATTGCTATGGGGCACATGGCTATGGGTAAAACTCAAAATTCCTGCTCAGCCACTATTCTTTTATATTATGATTTTTAATTCCATTCCAGACCTTAACCTAACCACTCATATATTTCTGTTCAAGGAAGTCTTTAGAAAAACTAGCTTTCTTAGATTTTGATCCAAACTAAATATTTGAAAGGTATTTGTTTTTCCTCAGAGGCAAGCAGTCAGTGCCCAATGTCCCTGAAAAATACTGCTGCCTGCTACTTTCCAGAGTCCCAGAAAACCTGTCTTCACCCTGTGTCACAACTAAACAAAACAAAGCAAAACTAGTAAAAGACCAAAGACATAAAACGTAGGAGGAAGTGGGTCCACTCAGGAAAAGCACTGAAGGCCAAACACTGGGGTGGTGGTATCTGTGCGGGGGGCTGGAAGTACTGGGTCCAGTTTTGAACAGGAAAATGCACAGCGCTGAGAAAACAGGAACTCCTGAACATTTATAAAGGTTGGTGGGTTACCCTTCACTTTTTTTTTTACGCCTACAGGACCTGGTCTTGATAGGTGGTCTCCCATCCAAGTCCTAACTAGGCCTCATCCTGCTTAGCTTCCGAGATCAGACATCAGGGCTGTTCAGGGTGGCATGGCCGTAAACCATGGACTGTGGCTCCACTGGGGTGTGAACCCAGGAACTATCGTGTGTAAAGCAGACGTGCTAACTGCTACACTATGGAACCACATCCATCCTTCACTTCTTTTGTTTTCACTTTTTTTTACTTGTCCAGTTAAGGGTAGGTTTTGGTGGAATTGAAGGAAATATTTTGGATTTCCTATGAACCTTTTTCTTGTTTGCCTCAAGATAACTCATGGATTACATTCCTAAACTTATCCCAAGTTTGTCATGAAACACTTCGCTTTTATTATTATTTTGCATTGCTCTATTATATCAATAGTCTTTGGAAGCAAATGACATCATTCTGTTTATAGCATTCTGTTTTTACTAGTTTCATCGCTGAATATGTCAAATCCTAGAAAATGCATTCCTATGTGAGCTGTACTTTTTTTTTCTAAACAGGAAAAGGTGGGGAAAAAGAGTTTGGACTTTGGTCTGTTTTTATTATTACTTTTTATTTTGTTCTTTAGAATTAGGCAATTTTTTTTTTTACTATTTTAAGTGTTTCAGTCAATGTCTCAACAGTAAAAGAACTGCATCCTAAAAATGAGATAACTCAAGAAGAGTTTACTAAAAAGAAACTGATTATCAAAGTGTGCTATGATACAAGTTACTGCAGGGGACAGCAGAGACCCTAGGGCTATCAGCAGTAGAGCTTGGCCTCAAGAGATAATAGAAGAAGTTATCAAAATCTGAAAAAAGAGAAATTCATGCAGAAAAAGGAGACCTGGAAAGGAACAGTGATCTTTGTTTAAGGTATATGCCAAACCCTAGCGGGAAATTCAGGAGAATAAATGCTTAGATTTTACTCTTTATCCTTACCCATTTCCTGCTGGAACTCACCATAGCCAAACCAACCTGGAAGTCTGAAGGCAGAAAATCTGAGTGACAGAGACTGGGGGGTGGACTAGAAAGAAATGAAGATATTTGGCCTATATGTCATCCTGGATTTCCTTAGCTTTTCAACAGATGTGATGTCCTGTGCTTCCTCTTGTCTTAAAATGTTTCATCATTCGTAATTATATGTAGGATTTCAGGAATTAGGTTTTAATATAATCTGTTGATTCTGGACACGAAGAAAGGCTCAAGAAATACCTTTGGTACCAAGGTAAATAGCTAAAGCTCAAATCTTTCACTGTTCATAGATGGTAGCTTTAAGTCAGAAGAAACCAAAAAGCTCTGATTAGTATAGGAAAAGACCTTGGAGTTCAAATATTTCTGAATTCAAAGTTCACAACTTATAGGTAAACTAACTTTATCTTAGAAATGCCTATAGTTGTCTTGGTAATGGAAGAGTGATGAAACTGGGAGAGAATTATAAAATGTTATAATTAGTGAAGGGGCAGGAGTTTGGAGTTCAAGGGTCTCTGGTTATTATTTCCCTCCCTTTGTATGTTTTGATCAAAATGAGCTATGTAAGAGAAGTATATAACTAAGACCCCTCAGAAAAAAAAATCATAACACTACTGGCTCCAAAAGTATATGTGAACAAACCTGGGCTCCACATTTTATATGTCGTCACAGGCACACAGGACTCACTGAAAATGCATCTGGGCACTAGTAACGAGTGCATTCTAAAATTGCTCTGAAAATACTGAGAGTGCATTTAATATTGTTTTTCCTAGCTGCTTTAAACATGTGATTATCCTTAACTGTTAAGTTATGTAAAGTGAATACAAAGGTAATCATTTATGACTTTCACAAATTTAAAAATTAAGCAATATAATTATCAGCGCCTTGACAACTTCATATTACACACAGAAACCTGAACGTCATTAGATAAAAGAGCAAATGCCCAGGGATTCTTGTTGGTTTTGTTCTGCTTTATTGTTCATTATCTGCCCTTTGCAATGGAGTAAAGCATTAATTTTGTATATTTGGTTTGTGACATTTTCCATTCTCAAATCCTTGTGATGAATTACATGACACAGTGGAAACAACTGTAGAACAAAACAAAAACACACTACATGTGGTCTGCTAACCAGGATCCTGTCAAACAAAATTGGATGCTGGGTTCCCATGGTTTCCTTTCAGCAGTAACAAGAAAAATATATGCTCAGAAGCAACATTTCTGTAAACTGCTGAAAGAAAAATCTTCTTATTAGTATAGGCAAGAAAGTATTTTAGTGGTAAAAAAAAAAAAATAGATGCTGCCAGAAAACCAAGCTGTGTGTGTGTGTGTGTGTGTGTGTGTGTGTGTGTGTGTGTGTGTATTGGTAACACAAAAGTAAACTGTTCTTTACAAGAACATGGGTCATAAATGATAACAGACCCATTTTTCTCATTCAGTAATAAATCCCATTTAGAGAGAAGGTATTTTAACAAGTGCTTTATCCTACCTTGTTAAATAAAAATTTTTTAAATATCACATATCACGTGTAGGAAGTAGAGAGAGTGCATAACGAAGAGAATTGAACAGGACCTGGCCCTTTGAGAGTTAAACTCCTGAAATCAATACATAATGAATGAGATTAACCTGTCCAGGAGTCTCCTCTCAAGAAGGGATGTTGCCTGAGACAAAATAGGAAGATGCAAGCCTACAAATCTGATTATGTTTAATAATATCTGAAAGATGGGGTTAATTTAATCAATGGAAGAATACCTAGAAGAAAAAGGGAGAGAAAAAGTCACTTGTGCCTAAGGGGATTCCCCATAAGGCCTTAGAAAGTGGATCCAGGAAGGAAGTATTTTTTGCCAGCAATCATCCAGGATTCTCCAAAGCAGTGACAACCTATATCTGGAGGTCCCTAGAGAGAACTTGGTGGTCAGACTTTGGCACAGCCTGCAGAATGAATTCCAAAGCTTCTTCCGGATTGTACCCTCTGATGATCACTTCAGCTGCCTATATTCCTATAAGCAGCGAAGGAAGCATTCTGATAGGTGCCAAAGGAAAAAAACAGTCCTGATTATAAGTAAACAAATTGGAATTTTTAGGTCTGTTCAGGTTAGCCATGTCTCCAACCAGTAGGTCAACTTTGAAAACACTCACAAAACTATTCTAGGCCCAAAATCTACAGACCAGCCCTTGGACCATTTTTCTTTCAACTGGACACTATGAGTAGCCAGTTCTATATCTTCCCTGACCTTGTTGTGTCAATACTTTTTAACTCTTGCACCACATTTATCTCATACTTTTTGTTTCCTAAGAAAAACACTTCTATTATTCTTTTTATTATAAAAATAATATAATTCAGTGGTGAAATACTGAAAATCACAAAGAAAGGTTTTTAAATGATCTAATACTTCACTATTAATATTATGGTATTATTATCTACCCTGTTTTTAAATTTTATTTAAATTCTTATCTTTACATTATAACATAAAATATACGTAAGAAAAACCTGCATAAGCCATATTTCCTGCGTATTACTCCCAGACATTGTGCAACCACCTTCCACTGCTACACTTGTAATCACAATCCTTTTTCATCCTGTTTTTCAAATTGATATCAGTTTTAAACAAAAGTTAGTATTGCAAATTTTCACCAATCAAGTATATGTGTAATAAATGTTCAGAGGGCTTTTAAAAGTCAACTTTATAATACTGAGGTTAAACAACTGTGGAATTAGTCCACATAGGACTGTCCTCACTTCTGACATCAGGTTCCAAAACCATATCAGGTTTAACAATTCTCTAGAAGGAATCACAGAACTCACTGAAAGCTGTTATACTCATGGTTATGGCTTATTATAGGAAAAGGATACAAATTCAAATCAGCCAAGAGAAGAAGCTCATGTGACAAAATCCAGGAAAGGTACCAAATGCAGAGCTCTGTTGTCCTCTCACCATGGAGTCAGGACAGTGTTATTTCATGGTGTTGACGTCTGGTAATGAGCATGAAACACTGCCAACTGACTAAACTCACACAAGCCTGGTGTCTAGAATCTTTATTGGAGCTCATTGCAGAGGAAGGGGTTGACTTTCCACTGGCTGATCTTAGACTCCACTCCTCCAGAGGCTGAGCTTCATGACTCAGAGTCCTACGCTAAATCATACCGTTATCAACTGGGTTGGCACATAGTCTTTAATCACATTGCTAGAACCTGATTTAGCCAGCTCCCCCTCCAGATCCCACTGTGGGACTAACACGAGGTCCCTAGGCAAACAAAGACACTTCTACCAGGCATGACATTCCAGGAGTTTAGAGATTAATTCCCAGAAGCTGAGGGCAAAGTCTAAGCTTTGGGGGCAGAAGGGAGTTGAGGCAGGGTAGGGGTGGGGGGCAAGGTTAAATTCCTACCTACTCACCTGATTCTTACTAAAGTCGAGTGCCTTTTCATATATTTCTTGACCATTTGATTTCCTATCTCTGTGTACTAAGTTGTCAGCATATTTTTCAAGTTAGGTAAACTGTCTTTTTTAAATGGAATTTTAGCTGTGTTTATACATAGTGGACACTATTCTTTGGTTAAATATGTATGGCAAGATGCTCTATGACTGGGCATGCCTTTTCCATTCTCTTTATAATGTATTCTTAAGAATATAAGTTCTGAATATTAATGTAGTTGAATTTATCATGTTTTCATTTAAGTTTTCATCCTGTGTCCAAATTAATCTTTCTGTTCTCCCAAGGTCATGACAATATTCTCTTTATCTTCTATTTTTTTTTACAATTTTGCTTTTCACTTTTAGATTAATAATATCTCTGCAATTAATTTTTTTTCTATATGATGTGAGCTATGAATCCAATTTTTTTCCCCATTTAGATAATCCATTATGCCAGAATCATATATTTTTGAAAGCTGCCTTTCTCTATCAGACAGGTATAACCACAGAAGTCTCTGGCTATGCAGATGCCTGATTCCAAGTTTTTTATTCTGTCCCTTGGTGTATCTGCCTATTCTTGTGCCAATATCATACCATTTAAAACTATTGCTTTATAATAAATTTAAATATCTGCTAGGGCAAATCCTAACACACTTCTAATTCAAGAGTGTCCTTTTCTACTTTTATTAAACTTTCCAAATATCAAATATATCCATATTTTGATTGGGATTTGAATACTAGGGCTCATATGAAATGAAATGGATGTCTTTACATTATGTCTTCCTTATTTATGGATAAACTTTCATATTCCAACTATATTATTCTTATGTTTTATAAATAACATTAGATTTTAAAAGTTTTCTTCTAAGTTTCCTCCTTTTAACCTCACAGATATTTTTCTATTGTTTTATAGAGTTAATGTTTCTTTAAATTTATCCATAATTTACCACTTTTTGTTCCTTACTTTTGGAAACCCACAATTTCTATTGAGTATCACTAAAATTCTGTCTTTTATATATAAGCTTTAGAATTTTGATTTATGAGGGTCTATTGGTAACAAACTCTGTTTTTACATTTCTGGAAATATCTTTATTTTGCTCTTATTCTCATAAGATACTTTTTCTTGGTAGATAATTCTAGGTAAGCAAATATTTTCATTCAGCACCTAAGAAATTTTTTTAACTTAAAATTTTGTGAAAAATTAAAAGCACAAAAATGAATTTTATTACAAGCCCCAAATCAGACTGCCCAGATCATTATTGTTACCATTTTTGGCTTATCTCATACCAATTTATTCAGACATACATGTGGAATTTCTAAACAAAGGTTATATTTTAGTTTTTAAAACTTGATATGTATAATATTTTACTTGCAGATATACTGTTTTTATTTTTTGCACAGTGAAATTTTTAAGAGTCTAGATTTGGAGTCAGCCACCTAAGATCAAATCCTGACTCAACATACTAAAATGGTTTACCCTTGGGCACATTACTCAGACTCTGTGCCTAAGTTTCTTTATATGTAATTCATCTGAGCCTTTTGTTTAGCTCCACAACTCAAGGCATATTATCCTAGCCAGGCTAAAATCACTTTACCACATTATGCGTTTAGCAAGTACAACTGTTCATTCCATTCTCACAGTGACTGCTCTCTGTATGCATTTTTCAGATTTGTTACAATATACAAATTCAAAAACAGAGCTGTGTGTGATAGACTTAGAGCAACAGAAAGACCGTGACTTTATCATAAACTTGTTCAGGCTGTTTACATTCCGCCCAGCACAAACAAGTATCTGATAACACAATGAAAAAAATACAGAAGTTTCTTATTCCTTTGAAGGGATTTTGTGGTTGTGATACCAGAAAATATGTACAATGGGTATTTCATATGACTTATTAAATAAAAAGGTCTGTGTATGATTACAAATCTATTAAAAAATAAATAAAATAATTTTACCACATTATATGACTTTTCTTCTAATTCAAATACAACTCAAACACAAATACTAAATAAATCTTAAAGTGGGCTACATTATTTCCTTTCTCTAATCTCTCTAATCTGCCCCATCCTTTGGATCAATGCTAAGCTCCTGATCATGTGCCTATCTTTACAAACCTTACAATACTCATAAATATTTTCAAGTCTCCTCTCCCTTCCAAATACACAGATTGGTAGGGGTGCTGATAGGTTCTGAAACATGTCTAATAAGTTTTTTTTTTATTATGTGACAGTTGACCCAATATTTAAAGAGACCTTCTGGGGTCTGCCTCAGGCTTTCCTACTCCTAAATAAATATTTCTAGTTTCCTCACTTATTTCTCAAGAGAAGTGATTCCCCACCACTTTTTAAACTAGTTGTTACCTTATCACCATTTTATTTTATTTTCATCCCTTCTAAAGTATAGCACTAAACACTGACTGCAGTACTCTTAAGTATTTATAAACTGTGACTTTGGGGGAGAAACACACAAGAAAGTACTAGAAGGCTGGTACAAAAATATATAAAAGTAAAACAAACTACAGCAATACATTTTTATTGTGAGCAAAGATTTCAGTGTTGTGGAAGGAAGAGGAAAACAAAGTTTAAGAAAACTCTATTTATAAATAAGGAATGAAATCAATTATAAGGGAGTAATCAGATATTAATTAGGAAGTCTGCCATGAGGATGAGCATCATTGGGATGGAGAGGAGTAATATATATTTTATGATGCTTCACAGAGACGAAATTTGTCCAATGAGTAAAATTTAAAACGAAGGCTACTGAAGCTCAACATTTAGAAACAATTTTCTTTTGTATTGTTTACTATCTGCCTAACTCAACTGTATTGTAGACTCAACTAGAGTACAAATCTTGTCTGTCATTTTCACCACCATATCTTCATAAAGTACAAAACTGTCTGGCACCTAAGAGGTACTTAATCCATATATATTGACTAAAAGAATTAATGACTTCTTAGAGTCATGACTAATCTTCCTTAGAGTTTTGTTTTTCTTTTCATATAATTTTGTATTTTTTACAATGTATTCAAACATTTTGTATTCATTCTATTTCTGGTTCCAGGGCTCCAGCTATATACCATTAAAAGCTTACTTTCTGTTTCTTTCCCAATCTTATAAATTTAGCATTTCCTTTCTTCCGTACCCTTTATCTGTCAAGCTGCTGCACCACCGCCTCCATGGACTGCAGGCCACCAGTGTGGGAACTCTACACACATTCATCATGCTCACAGGCTAACACTTTCCCTTCTCATTGTGTTGGGCTTAGTTCTCATCACTCTTCACTTGTCTCTTTGATGCTCACAAGAGTTCCCTTTCTGTATCACCTACTCCAAAATTCTGACTTTAGGTAAAGCCCATAAAAAAACTTCCCTGAAAAGACAAGCTCCCTGGAGTTCATGAGAGGAATTTCCAACGCATTACAGTTCATCCACGTGTTTTACAATGTCAATTGAGCATTTTCATGAATTAAGCAATGTGGCACATACATTGATAGAATTATAAACAAGATAGAAAGGATCCCAGAGAGAATAATTTAGGTTAAATTTGAGTTAAGTATTATAGTTTAAGCAGAGTTGACCAAGCAGGAACAGAGAGACAAACATTTCAGCTGAGACAATAGCAAGGATTATGAGACGGCATGAAGAGTTTGGCAAGTGGTGTGACTGAATGAGAAGGTGCTTTGGGTCTGGGGCTAGAGCTTATCATAACTGCACCTTTCTCACTTTGCAAATGATGAATTAACTTGTCTCTCTCTCTCAGAAAACTATTATTTGGATAGAAAAAAGATTCATTTAGTTTCATAATATTGCTAAAAAAATCCTGGAGGAAAAAAAATAACTCCCTCATCTCAGGAATTTGCAGAGTTCACATTGTCTTTGGACTCTTTTATCACCCCTTATACGAACATTAAATTATAGTAACAGTTATGGTCCTCACAAAATTCATGTTAAAGATCTAATTCCCAAGGTGATTATATTTGGAGATAGGGCCTTTAAAGAAGTAATTAAAATTAAATGAGGTCAGAGGGTTTGGTCTTCATCCTACAGGTCTAGTGTCCTTATAAGAAGAGGAAGAGACACCAAAAATGTGAATACAAGAAGAAAGGACAATGTGGAGACACAACAAGAAGGTGACTGTCTGCAGAAGGAGAAAGAGAGACTTCAGGAGAAACCAAACCTACTATCACCTTGGATTTCTAGCTCCAGAATTGTGAAAAAATTCCTGTTGTTTAAGTCATCCCATCTGTGGTATTCTATATGGCAGCCCTAGCAAACCAATGAAATAACCCACATAATGAAGATGAAGTTGTTCTTTATGAATGATACAACTTTGGTCAGAAAATTTATATTAGAGAGTGAAAATGGATTTTCATTTATACATAATTTAGTTCAATAGTTATTAAGCACTTAGTTTTAAGAATTACTTCAGAACTTGAAACAGCTCCCAATTTAAAGATATTTTAGCTTATAATACAGTATTTATGTAACTGTTTTTTCATAAATATCTGTGAAGAATTATAATCTTCACAATAAAGATTTAAAAATTGAGTCATAGAGCAGTTAAAGTATGTAGCGAGATCATTCATTTGGGTCTGGAAAAGCCAGACTTAAACCCTGACCCTCTGGTACAAAACCAAGCAAACACAAATTCTTACCACCATCTTACAGTTCAATCTATCTCAAGCTAATTAAGGATTTTGTTTTCACAGCAGAGAGTCAGTTATAGTCAAATATCCTTAATGACCAGGCATGGAATAGAAATGTGTGGAAAAGTCTAAGAGTAACATAAAGAGATGTTATCTATGGTTGAATTGGAGGGTCCAAGCACAGTCAGAATGCCTTTATTATAAACTGGGTTTCAAACACTGTACCCGCCAACAAGTCATGAGCTGAGGGTCAATTCAGGCCTCAAGATGACTATTTATGCATCTTTCAATAGCATTAAAGGGAAGGGCCACTTTCTTGCATTTTCTACTTTAAAATGACAAAGTCAGATTTTTATAAATTTATTGTACCCTGCAAATAAAGTGTATATTTATTTATTTATGTGAGTTTATTTATTGTTTTATTCAATACATTCTTAAAATTACTTCTCTGCCTATGAGAAATCACAAAGTTTTCAGATACCTAACCTAAAATCTGAAAGTAATCTAGATTTATTGCCATATATTTTAGTCTTCTCTTACAATAAATTATTATTTCCTCTTAAGAACACCGTGACAGATATTTTTGAGGAAAAGTTCAACAATATCCAATTTCAAAAATTATCTTATGTGATATCACTTGCTATCCACTGGCCTTGACCCATATCTATATCCCCCTAACTTATACTTTTAGCATTGTTTTATGTTTGCACTTGCATTTACATTTTCTTTATGAAATAGATTGTTTAAAGTGAAGAGCAAAGCAGAGGAATAAATTTACAAACAAAAATGTAAAGGATTTTAACTGCAGACCTAATTCAATTCTTTAAAAAACATTACAAAATTTGGTCAAAATATGGATAGATAAGTTGAACTAGTGAATTCTGAGATAATCTGAAGGTAATATTACATACATGCACAGGAATCATATCATGAAAGATTATGTCTGAACTTTATCTAGAGAGCAATGGAACTCTTTGGAGATTTTACTAATGCTGTGTTATCTTTTCATCAGATTTCATCAGATTTTAGAAGTTTCTCTGTGAAGCAAGGTAGAAGGTAGGTTAGACTTTGTTTTGACAGAGAAGCAAGATGCAAACTACTGAGATGCTTAAGAGCTTGGACTCAATGTATTTAGAGACCCAACATGAAATCTTGGGTTTGCCACTTAACTTGACAAACTTATTTATGTGACCTAGGACAGAGTACATAACTACTTTGAAGCTCAGCTTTTTTTATTGGAAAATGATAATATTAATAGTACCTATACTATGAGGTAATTGTGAAAGTAAAATGAAATAATACATGTAAAGTTTTCCAAATACAGTTATTGTTCAGTAAATACTATGGTTATTATGAGACTATTAACAATAATACTCTAGCTGATAATTAATGTGAAAAGGAAAAAGACAGCAACAGCAAGAATGGAGGAATTAAAAATGAAGAATTGAAAGGATTTGGTTAACCTTTGAATTTGGTTGAAACGGGGTTTAGAACTGCCATCAGTGTTCTGCCTTGGCAGCTGGTGAGCCCCCACCTCATTCACAGGGAACAAAAAGGGATGAGCAAGTTTAGCTGGAGATAAGTTTAGTTTGAAAGATGAGAAATGTGAGACACATGTAGGATGATCACATGCAGATATTCAGAAAGTGGCAGGGGGATGGTCAGGTGTTCTGGACTGGAGAAATAAACATGAGAAATAGCATCATATAGTAAGTCATTGAAAGCATGTTCAAAAGAGGCCACATGGGAAGAATACACAGATTCAAAGCAGCATAATGCCAGGGGCAGAGGCCACAGAATACAGAGAGTTAAAAGAATAAGGAAAGGGAAAGGGAAAGGGAAAGGGAAAGGGAAAGGGAAAGGAAAGGAAAGGAAAGGAAAGGAAAGGAAAGGAAAGGAAAGGAAAGGAAAGGAAAGGAAAGGAAAGGAAAGGAAAAAGGAAAAAGGAAAAAGGAAAAAGGAAAAAGGAAAGGAAAGGAAAGGAAGAAAAGAAAAGAAAGAAAGAAAGAAAGAAAGAAAGAAAGAAAGAAAGAAAGAAAGAAAGAAAGAAAGAAAGAAAGAAAAGAAAAAAGAAACAAAAAATATGAATAGGAAATTATGAGAAAAGTGTTATTTAAAATAAGTTATACAAAAGCTGAGGGGGAAGAGTGTTTCAATAAATTAACAGTAAAATTCATTGTGACAGAATGATCTAGTAAGAAAAAGATGAAGACAAATCCACTGCCTTTGGCAGTGTATTGGTCACTGATGATCTCTTTAGTGGGGAATAAATTGTTTTACAATTTTTATTCTCACATTTGTTCCCCCAGAAATTAAAAATGAAAGTTCTATCTTTTGAGTATTTTTTAAGAATTACAGTGAACAATATACAAATCTGAACTCGAGTTTTTATACAAACAAAAGAAATAAATGTATGTTTACATTATTTAACAGCATTATTTTTTTACTTTTAATTCACAACCACCTCTTCAAAGACATTACACAAATGCCCCTTATTTTTCAAGGTGCAATTAAGCTTTAGATAAGAGGTAGCTTTTTTAAAATTGGAAATGAGAAAAGCTTATATGGTTAATAAATCAAGACCACTGGTAATGATAATCATTTAAATGCAGCAATTTCACTGAGCAAAAAAGCCACCTTAAACAATACCATATTTTAAGTCCGGTCTGTGAAGAAGTGTGGGAAATGGAATACTGAAAACTGTAGAATAGAAAATCTCCTCAAGGAAACACATGTAGACTGATTTCCATAGTGCCACTATTCAACATATAACACACACACACACACACACACACACACACACACACACACACACAATACACAAGTAAAATAATGAGTAAGACTTAAAAATAAGAATTCTAAGCTTTTCTCTAAATTCTACCCACCTGTGTACACCTCTTCTAAATATTCCTAGTGACTAAATGGGAAGTACGTATAAAGCACTTCTGCTACGTGCCTAAATATAATGTTGGTCTCAAGAAAAGGTATTTATGTGAAAGTTGTGACCTGAATTACTGTTCTTTTCATGGAAAAATAATAACTATAGCTATTCTAACTTCAGTACTTGGCAGACATCTTCTCAAAAGTGAAATGAGTAAGCCTGCACTTCAAGAAAAATAACAATAAAATACTACTAATAAAATAAAATGCAAGATTTCAAGCAAAAGTTAGATTTCTAATAAGACCAGTAGTGATATTAACAAAATCAATTTTGGGATATTTTATAATGAATAGATCAATAGCTGGAAGACTCACATAATTCAGTGTACTAATATTTTGCAAGTGGTCAATAAACTATGTCATAAAATTGTGCATGGATAAAAAACTGACTCTAAGTTCAAGATAAATCAAGGGATTCTAATAAAATAGACTACAAAATGTTTCTTAATGTGGTTTCAGATATCACATTGCAACTGATCTTTAAGAAACTACATTGTCAAGTTTTGGTAGAGTATCTAAAGTATTATTGATAATTACCTGGAAACTATACAATAGTCCACTCTTTTGCAACTACATATCTGTGTGAAGCCACACTTTACTCAACTGACATAAATTGACATATGGCATCATATTAAATACAGAATCAGGTAAAATAATCCAGCTGTTTTTTATTAAGCCAAGTAGCAATTTGCAAAAATATAAAACAATGCAACTTTCAATGATTTTTGTTTGTTTTGGAAAGTATAGTTACTTTTCATAAAAATGCTATGTAATTTATTTTTAAATGAATTAATAAGTAAATATTTTCATTTAAATTTATACTATAGTATGTTTTTATTTATAAATAAAAGCCAGAAACAAAAAATTTTGGAGTAATGAATACTTTTTAGACTGTCAAGTATCTTTGAGAGCAATGAGTTTGAGAATAACTGTTATAAATAAATTGAAGAGCCTGGTTACAACTTGAAAAAATATTTGCAATATCTAAAAGTGACAAGAATTTATTGTTTAGAACAAAAAATGCCTACAAATTGGCATTAAAAAGAAAACTCAACTGGAAAAAATAGGTCAAATATATAAACTGGAAACTCACAGAAGAAAGAAACCAAAACATTAAGCAGACTATGAAAAGATATTCACTAGAAATCAAAAAATGTAAATCAAAATGACAAGATATAACACATTACACCCATCAAATGTGCAAAAATCGGTGGTATCTTATGCTCATTTAAGCTTTTTTTTTTAGAGAAGTTTAGTGAAGTGTATTGAAGTTAAGCATTTGTATTTGTTGTAAATTCCAGATATACAGAGAAACATTCACACAAATCCATTAAAGTGAGAAGTTAAATGGCAACTCCCATTTTATGCTAATTATTCAAGTTCAGTTACAAGGATGTCCACTTTTACCACTTCTATTAAACATAGTTTTGTAAGTCCTAGCTACAGCAATCAGACAAGAAAGAGAAATAAAAGGCATCCAAACTGAGAAGGAAGTAAAACTGTCATTATTCGCAGAAGACATCATATTATATATAGAGAATCCTAAAGATTCCACCAAAAAACTATTAGAACTGATCAATGAATTCAATAAAGTAGCAGGATATGAGATTAATGTTCAGAAGTCAGTTGCATTTTTATACACCAATAAGGAACTATCAGAAATAGATATTTAGAAAACAATCCCATTTATAATTGCATCAAAAAAATAAGTTACTCATGAATCAATTTAAACAAGGAGATAAAAGACCTTTACTCAGAAAATTACATCATTGATAAAAGAAAATGAAGAAGATACAAGTAAATAGAAGCATATACCATGCTCATGAATAGGAAGAATTAATACCATTAAAATGTCTACACTACCCACAGCACTCTGTAGATTCAATGCAATTCCTATCAAAATACCAATGGCATTCTTCAGAGAACTAGAGCAAATAATGCAAAAATTTATACGGAACCATAAAAATTCCCAAATAGTCATGGCAATCTTGAGATAGAACAAAGTTAGAGGTATCACACTCCCTGATATCAAATTATACTACAGGGCCATAGTTATCAAAATAACTTGGTACTGGCATTAAAACCTATACAAAGATCAATGGAACAGAATAGAGAGCCCAGAAATGAATCCGTGCCTATACATTCATTTAATATATGACAAAGGCGGCAAGACAGTCTATTCAGTCAATGGTGTTGAGAAAGCTGGAGAGATACATGCAAAAGAAAAAAAAAAAAAAGAAAAAATGACACTGGACCACTTTCTTACACCATATACATAAAAAACTAAAAATGGATTAAAGGCTTAAATTTCAGACATGAAACTATTTCCTAAAAGAAAAGAGAGGCAGTAAACTCTCTGACATTGCTATTAGTAATTTTTTTTCTGATATACCTCTTCGGGCAAGAGAAACAAAAGAAAAAATAAACAAATGAGACTATATCAAGCTACAAAGTTTATGCACAGAAAAAAAAAAACAATCAACAACAAAAAAAGACAACCTACTGAATGGAAGAAGATATTTGCCTATGATACATCTAATAAGGGATTAATATCCAAATTATATAAAGAACTAGTATAACTCAACACTAAAATAAACAATGCAATTTAAAAATGGGTAAAAGACCTGAACAGATATTTCTTTAAAAAGGAAATATAGATGGTCAACAGACAAATGAATGATGCTCAAGATCATTAATTCTCAGAGAAATGCAAATTACAAATACAATGAGACATCACTTCACATCTGTCAGAATGGCTATCACCACAAATCAACAGATGACAAGGGCTGGTGAGGATATGAAAAAAAGAGAACCCTCATAATAATAAAATTATGGTGGGACTGCAAATTGGTATAGCCACTATAGTAAACAGATGGAGATTCTTCAAAAAAATAAAATAAAAAACAGAACTACCTTTTGATCCAGAAATTGCATTTCTGGGTATTTATTCAAAGAAAAACAAAACACTAATTCTTAAAAATTTATGCACCCCTATGTTCACTCCAGTGCTAGCCAAGATATGGAAGCAACTTAAGTGCCCATCAGCAGATGACTGACTAAAGAAGTTATGGTACATATATACAATGGAATATTACTCAGGCATAAAAAAAAAATGAAATCTTGCCATTTGCAACAACATGGATGGACCTAAAGGGTATTATACTGAGTGAACTAAGTCAGAGAAAAAAAATACCATATGATTTCACTTATATGTAGAATCTAAAAAACTGAAGAAATGAACCAAATGAAAACAGACTTACAAATAAAGAGAACAAAGGTGATTGCCAGAGGGTAGCAGGGATGGGAGACTGGGTGAAGTGAGATGAAGAATTACAAATTAGTAGTTACAAAACAGGGAGTAAGTATAGAGCACAGCATAGAAATATAGTCAATATTATTGCAATGGCTACGTATAGTGACAGATGGGTACTAGATAATCAGCGGATCTCCTCATACATTACATAAATGTCTAACCATTTTACTATATACTGAAAACTAATATATAAAAAACCCAACCTTCACATGCCTACTGTGACATATACAAAATGTCTCTTTCTAAACCAGTCCCCTCTATTTCCTCATTTGTACAACAGACACAATCATGTTTCAACTTCAGAAAAATAAACAAAATGTAAATATTTGAAAGAAACAAGTCATTATTTATATTTGAACCATAAATAAAAAAATACTAGAATAAATAAAAAAGTACTAGAATAAACAAAAAAATAAAGTAAGATTTCCAGCTATATATTCAGTGCACAAAGACTGATAGCTGGCTTATGTTCCATAAATACATAATTAGAAAGGATCATGGGGAAAGCACCCCATGCCAGCATCAGTCAAAACTAAATACCTAAGAAACCTGATTAAGATTGTATAAAATCTACATAAAGAAATCTATAAAGCTTTACTGAAAGGCAAAAAAGAAGACCCCAATAAATAAAGCAGTGTATTTATCAAATGAGAAAAGTTTAAATTGTGAAGTTGTAAATTTACTCTTAAATGTATAAATTTAGAGTAAATTTACAATATAATCTAACCAAAATTTCATCTCCTTCATGTTTTAGGTGAAAACATGGTCAGTCATCTCCTGAAAATTAGTCAAATAGATTCTAAAATTTATTAAAAAAAAATTCATAAGTCTAGCCAAGGAAATGTTGAGAAAGATTATTATGTGAATTTTGCTCCACCAGATATTTAAATATGATGTAAATATAAAGAATCTTAAGCAGTATCAGGTTTGTGAATACATTTACAAAATTATAAATATAACAGTATAGGAAGTTCAGAAATTACCAAATACAAGTTGTGAAGCGTAGGTAATACAAAATTCTGATTGTTTTGTTTTGTTTTGTTTTTAATCATTACATACAGAATCTAGTGTCAGTTTAGGTTTGCTGCAAGTGATAAAACCAAAAAGAAAAAAAAAACCTGGTTTTAATGAGATAAAAGCTAGTTTTTCTCATACATAAAAAGAATTTGGAGAAAGATAATCAGAATATTACACAGGATCTTCATCAAGTCAGGCAGAATATTTTGCTGCTCTGCTGTGCTCAGTATGTGCTTCTCACTCAGGCTTAAGACAGACCCTAGAGCGCCAAAAACACATAGGCATTTCTACTAGGAGAATAAAGAAACAAATTTATTTGATTTTATTAATCAATGTTACCCAATAATTTTTAATAAAAAACGGATCAGACTAAGAAGGGTGTATCCCTATTTTAAGTAAACGTCTCAAAAGGTAAATACAAAATTTCTGCTTATATTCAACAGAATTTTAATCAAAAGACTGAGAAATGTAGTCAGTCATACACTAAGCAGCTATATAGGCAACTAAAAATGGAACTTCTACTAAAGAAAAAAGTGAGAACAAACATGAGATCAACTTGAAATGTCTGTCATAGATGGCTCTTCATTATAAAGTGTTGAGTCAATTGGCTCTCTATAGAAAAAAGTAAAGTTAAAATCACAATACTAAAAAAATTCCAATGATTTAAAGAGCTACCAATATGCTCTCTGTTACCAGAGGTGGTGATGGGGGGGAGGGGGCAGGTATTAGAAATAGGTGAACTGTTTTAGGGTAGTTTTTGTTTTGTTCTTATTTCTTAGTTTAAATAAATTGAATTTTAAAATAAAGTCAAAAAGTATCTTTGGAGATGACATAACTTTTGTTTTATTTTAAAACAATGGTTTTTAAGAACAGTTTTTCCTGCCTTTTTGGTAATAAGATTCAGCGATAGTTTAGAGATCTAAAAACACCTTTGGGATGGATACAATGATAAAATATGATTATCAAGTTGCACAGAAGGATCATAAATGTGTGATTTTGAAATCTCTTCTACGTGAAACCAATCCAGAGTCTTGAATTCAACCCAATATGCAGTATACTATAAATGGAAATATTAAACTGGATCAATATAATTAGGATAAGCCATTGCATCTATACTTGTAGCAACTGAATCTGAAACCAGCTGCAAAATAGTGACTAGTGTTTCTGGAAAGCCCACAGAAGAGTGTAGTACAATAAGCCAGGTTCAGATTCATAAACACATGTTTCATCACTACATCTAAGCAAGTGATGGTGATGATGCAATCTGATTATACTTTTAAAAGTATCCTAACCACAGTCAACAGTTAAGTCTCACAATGGATTTCACAAAAGACTTCAAACACACAATGTATTTACAAAATATATAATTATATATTTTTTCAGATGGTTTCAACTATGGTAGGTCATGGTGACTGTAGCACTTTATAATAACTTATAATCTTAAATTTGAGAGGTTCATTTTTACATGAGAAATGAAGATAAGAATAATAATGTGGAAAGAAGAAAGTACTTTAACTTGGAACTCTTATCCAGTATTGTTCAAGACTACTTATAATGATAAATTAAATTAAACTGTCCAGACTGTTAAATTCTGTATAAACAGGAGATGGTGAATCAGTTGGCTGGGAAGTATTTTAGTGGTACACTAACCTTCCCATATTCAGAGATGCATCTTCCTAGCTATATGCCTGTCCTGATGAGTTGATATTTAACACCAACCTAAACATTAAAGGTGTTTAATAAACACTCAATATGACTTGGAAAACAAAATAAATAAAAGAATAAATAAAAAGTTAAATGTAAATATAAAATTATAAATATAAAATTATAAAAGTGATAGTTGACTTCAACATCTGGTAATGGAATAGATAAATATTCAATTCACATATTTACCAATTCTGTTTATGAATTGGGCTATTCTCTAAAAATTATTTGTAAGCCTGAAATCAATATTCATGGTGCTTTTGCAGTCATTTGCAGACTTGTGCAGAGTAAACAAATATTTGAGTCACCCAATGTGCATGTACCCAGTTGAAAGCAAACAAGATGACACTGTCAAATTGTTTTAGTTCTCATTCTGTAAACAAATATTATTCTTACAGTCTGCTTAGACTTTTTTTTTTTTTTGGATTGTATGCTTTCCATTGGTAATTCTGCTATTTAAAATAGCCTCCAAGTATAATATTAAAACACTGTCTAGTGTTCTTAAATTCAAGGAAGTTACGACATACCTTACAGAGAAAACGTATATTGGATAAGGTCTGTTCAGGCATGAGTTATAGTGCTGTGGGAAATAAACTAAATGTTAATGAATCAACAGTATATATTAAGTAAGGTGACTCTAAGCATAAAACAAGATAATATATTTATCGATTGATGAAAATAATGAGACCAGAGATTCACAGGACCTTAACTCTGTATTTCCTATAGGAATAGTGGTTCAGTATTTGCTAATTCAGTGTTTGCAATGACTTTATAGAACATGATGACCACAAATGACAAGAGTCATCTGTACTTTTTTCTGTTACTTTCATTATGAACAGGTATATAACTTGGAACTGAAGTATAAAACAAACATAGGATGTTGAAAGGTGGGGAGAAGACAGATAGGCTAGGGCCTCAGGACCCAAAGAGGGTTGTGGCAGTGACATTCCTGGGTTTTATCTTTGTTTTCACCTCATATATTCCAGACTAAGTCCTAGAGAGGTAAGAAACCTGGAAATGCCAAAAAGCATAGACCAAAAGAATGCCTAGAAAGTCTGTTTTCTCTATCCAAAGGGCAAGGGACTCCCTAGCAAGACAGAAAGTTTTTAGCCAATAACCACTCTATTCCAGCCAAACACCACAAAAGGGGGGAAAAGCTGTAACCCCACACCTACCCACATCAGCAAAGGCTTAGTGTGGATCCAGATTTCCACTCTTGGGAGGCCAAAGGAAGGGCCTGGGACAGTGTCATAGAACGGCAGGTGGGAGCTAAGAGGTACACTAACCTCATGGTATCAGTAAAAAAAACAAATAAAGAGCCCCACTTTATTTGGTTTGTTTAATGAGGCAGCCCTCTCACACCATGCTTCCCACTCAGAGAAGGCCTAAGGAAAAGTCACGACTTTCACCACAACTCAGCAATGACGATGCAACGCCATGCCATTCCCTCTGCATCACCACCATGCCGGTGTCAGTGCAGGCTACGTGGAGAATAGTAATGAGGCACTCTGCCTTTCCCAGCCAAACTGGTGCTACTGAAAGTCTATTAAAAAGTCTAACATTTTTACCTTTCCTCAATAATAATAAAGAGTATCACCCCTGCATCCTAGGAATCAACCAAGGTGATGTGGGGAACCTAAATTTCTACCTTTACCTGGCACTAATAAGGTGCTACTCCTCGTTCCCCATCAGAGTGATGTTAGGGGAGACTTGCTAAAACAGAAAGTCAAGAGTCTTAAAACCCAATAAGATCCAAATTCTGAAAACTCAATACCCCAGATGTCTAGGTTTTTATCAAAAATCATTTGTTGTACCAACAACCAAGAAAATCTCAACTTGAATAAGAAAACACAATCAACAGATACCAACAATCAGATGACACAGATGTTAGAATTACCAGACAATGATTTTAAAGCACTTATCATAAAAACTCTTGAACAAGAAATTAGGAAGACACTTGAAACAAAGGGGGATAAAATAGAAAGTCTCAACAAAGAAACAGAAAGTCTTGGCAAAGAAAACACAAATGAAAAATTTTAGAATTCAAAAATACAATAACCAGCCCTTTCCCCAGCTGTGGTTAGGCGCCCAGTCCTCCTGGAGAAGCTAGGGTAGCACTGGGGTGAGACGCTCACATCACCTGGCTACTAGCAGTGGACCTGACAGTGCCTACCCAGCACTCAGAGCTCACCTGCATCTACACAGCCCTCAGCCTGCACGAGGAAGAGGTGACAGCTGTGAAGGATAAAATCAATACCCTCATTAAAGTAGTGTAAATGTTGAACCTTTCTGGCCAGGCTTGTTTGCAATATAGGGGCTGGTGGACTTGCCCCAGCAGCTGGTGCTTCACCAGTAGAGGTCCTGCCCCTTACTGCTGCTGCCCCAGCTGAGGAGAAGGTAAGAAAGAAGAATCTGAGGAGTTCAATGATGGCATGGGTATTGGTCTTTTTGACTAAACTTCTTTTGTAACATGTTTAATAAAAGCTGAATTCGGCAAATCATCATCATCATCATCATCATCATCATCATCATCATCATCATACAATAACCATAAAAAAAACTTCAACAGATGAGCTCACTGCAGTATGTAGGGGACAGAGAAAAGAATCAGTAAACTTGAACATGAAGAAATGGAAATTACACAATATGACCAACAGAGAGAAAATAAATGGGGGAAGGGTTTAAGGGGAATGAACAGAGCCTCAAGGACTTGTGGGGTTATAACAGAATATTTAACATTTCCATTAGAGGAGTCCCAAAAGGAGAGAAAG
The DNA here is from genome assembly GCA_030015415.1 of Cynopterus sphinx. Lineage (NCBI taxonomy): Eukaryota > Metazoa > Chordata > Mammalia > Chiroptera > Pteropodidae > Cynopterus > Cynopterus sphinx. The sequence goes on from CM057379.1 coordinate 171,273,294, forward strand.
AAAAGGGTGGGGCTAAAAAGTATCAAAAAAAATAATGGCTAACAACAACAAAAATAGAAACAAACTCATAGATATAGAGAATATTTTGAGGGCCACTATATGGGAGGGAGGTTGCAACAGGGGCTAGGGGAGTCTGTGAAAAAGGGCAAAGGGATTAAGAAGTACAAATGACAGCTATGACAAAAGAGTCATGGAGATATAAAGCATAGCATAAGGAATATAGTCAGTAATATTGTAATAAAATGTAAGAGGGCAGAGGGGTACTACATCAGAGGGGTGATTACCTTGTGAGTTATATAGATCTCTAATCACCATAATGTACAACCAAAACGAATATATTATTGTATGCCAACTATAATTGCAAAATATATTATTGAATTGTACACTGTAAATATAAGCAACAAATTGTCTATTACATTTCGAAAAAGCTGTAAAAAACAAACAAAAAAAAGAAATAATGACTAAAAGTTTCCTAAATTTGACAAAAGACATAAACCTACAGGTTCAAGAAGCTGGGCAAAATCAAATAGGATAAATTCAAAGAAATTCATGCCAATGAGCATCTTAGTCAAACTTTCAGAAAACTAAACACATGGAAGAGTCTTGAAAGCAGTGAAAGAGAAAAAGTACCTTATCTATAAGGAAAACATAATCTCTCATCAGAAATATTGGAAGCCAAAAGGAAGTAGCAGAGTATTTTCAAGCGCTAAAAAAAGAATAAAAAGAATTATCAACTGAATTTTGTATTCAGTGAAAAGTCTTCATTAAAAATATGAAGCTTTTTTTTTATCTTGAAGTTAGTTAGTACAAACTTTCCTTTCTAAGGCAGTCACAAATACAAATCATTTTATTTTTAATTGACCAACATGGCTATACTACAAATAGTAATATATGTGCACAGCTAAAAGATAAGCAACAGCCTAAATAAAATTTAGGCTGCATATATTAACTAGCTACTTTCATAAAAACAGAATATAACAAGTGTTGTCAAGGATGTGGAGAAATGGGAACACTTTTGCACTGTTGGTGGAAACAAAAAATGGTGCAGCCACTATGGAAAACAGTGTGAGGGTTCCTAAAAAAATTTTGAAATGGAATTACTATATGACCCAGCAATTCTACTTGTGAATGAAAACCTAAAAGTATTGACAGGATCTCAAAGAGACATTTGTATACCCATATTCACACAGTATTATTCACAAGAATCAAAAGGTGAAAGCAACCCAAGTGCCCATTGGCAGATGAATGGATAAACAAAAAGTGGTATATATAAATACAGTAGGACATTATTTAGCCTCACAAAAGAAAGAAATTCTGACATTTGCTACAACATGGATGAACTTTGACAACATTATGCTAAGTGAAGTAAGCCATGTCCAAATGTGATCAATATTACTAATTCACTTTCCAGAAAAGCTATTCCCTTTCTGTTTCTGCCAGCCCAAGTCACAGTTAGCAGTAGAGAATTCCTAGAAATGTGAGTTTAGAAATGTCAGCCCCTACATGATGATAAGAAAATAGTTGCCATTATCTTCCTTGTAGGTTCTACCTCTATTCCTTCGTAAGACAGGGTGTTTGATGAAGTTACATTTACTACTTTTACTTACTGATGGGTCCAGAAATTCTCCCAGAGGAAAGATATTATGTAGAGAAAAAAAAGAGAGAGGAGCTTAGTCTTAAAAGTCGTTCTCTAATACACACAAGGAAAGCATATTACAGATTTTGATGTCATTTGTTGCTTGTTTCTGGTCCTAGTTCAGCTGTCTGGCTGGTAAGAGCAGTAGTCACTTTCCCCACTGATCACCTATGAAGAAAGCACATCTAGACAAAATGATAAAAACTTGGTTTTTCCAGAGATACTATAGACGGTTCTCATATGAGGAAAACATCTTCCTCATGTTACTATAAATTATCCCTGCTTCATTTGAAGCAGCATTCCTAATCTTAGTGTGCAAGAAGCATCTGACTCTTCTGTTTCTCATTTACTTTATTGAAGTCACCACACTTTCTGTGAACGGCTCCTTCTTATCCACTGGCAATGGATGGCACTAACTGCAAATAGAATCTGTCTGATTCCTAAACTCATTCTGTAACAGAATTAGGGTGGTGTGGAGTTTTAGTACATTCTGGTTTATACTTAGAAAAAGATTATATAGGATAGATTATACAGATATATGCAGGATATATCCGATATAAGATATACAGGTGACCCCTGCACAACACAGGGGGCAAAGGCACCAACCCCTGCACAGCCCAAAATCCACATATATTTTTTGACTTCCCGAAACTTAACTATACCAGTTGTCCCTTGGTATTTGCAGAAGGTTAGTTCCAGAGCCTACACAGATATAAAAGTCTGCAGATACTCAGGTCCCTTATGTAAAATGGTACAGATCAGCACATTCAGTTGGCCCTCTACTGTAGCCAGGTGCCTAACTACAGATTGAAAACGATACAGGTATTTATTGGGGGGAAAAAATCTGCATATAAGTGGGCCCACACAGTTCAAACTTGTATTGTTCAAGTGTAGATATAAATACTATCTTTATTGTCATATTTATCTTCACAACCAATCATAAGCTCCAAGCTGCTTTGGATTCCAATACAGTTAGCTTCATTCATGAGACAATGCCATTTCTCTTGCTACAGTTTCCTGAGTCAATTTACATATCTAATCATTTTGAACAATATTTTACATAAAATTTTCTTTCCTACTCTTACTTCATATTCGTTTACTCAATGGTCTATGCATTTGCATTATTTTATGCTCTTATCCAGTGTATCAGTAGCTTACTGAATCACAATTCTATTATAAATATCTATTACATAATTATTATAAACTGTAAAGAGAAATAAATTATCTCAATGTCTTATCAAACAAAGCTAAATGCTCCTATTATTCCACCGACTGAGTAGAAAATAAGAAAAAAAATTAAAATATATATTTAGAGATGAAACAAATTTAAAACAAATTTAATATGAGAATAATAAGAATTAACCATAACTAAGTTTAACTACAAAAAAACACATAGAGGCACCAAAAGTTCTATTATAAATCATAAATATAGGATGTGCATATGGTGACAAATTTACTAATATGGCACAATGAATGTAAAAAGTTATAATGAAAAATAACAGAAATGCTAATAATTGTAACATAAGAAAAAAAAAGGAGGATGTGGAGAAAGAGAGAAAGGAAGTGGAGAAGAGGGAAGAAAAAGAGGAGACAGAAATGGTAGAAGGAGAATAAAAATTCAAGTAAGGCTTTAGGACAAGTTCCAAGAATTAAAAAATAATAATAATAATAATAACAACCAGAAAACAAGAACGCTCATCTTTGCATCTGAAAACAGTGCTACTTTTAATGATTTAGCATATGATCACTTCTTCAAGCCAAGGTGAGTGGGTGGGATTGTAACAACAAACACTTATTTCCATATAGTCTTAAATTTTAGAAAGATTTTCAAGTGCACTTCCAAAATAAAAAAATAATCACAATCACCAAAAGACTGAAATTTGTGCCGAATATCTGTGATGTAATAAAGTACAGAGGGAAATGGTCCAGAATTATTTCAAAAAGTCAGATACTGTGAAGTATCGATCAACTATTGATGATACATGACTTAGGTTAACTAAGGAATTTATTAAAATTTTAACAGCTATAAGCTAAATACGTTTTGAGGTACCATAGCCAAATAACCTGACACTGTAACAGATGAAATATATCTCTTCCTTTCAAAGAGGCTGAGAGGGTTGGAAGGTGAGCGGATGAAGAGTGAGGCACTTTTGAAATTAGAGATCAGTTTGCTTTAACTTCAATTTCTTTCTTGATATTGGAACAAATCCTCCAGCAAGCAATTTGCAAAGCTCTGGAAAGTACAAGAGGCAGGGTAATAACCAGCATGAGCTGGTGAACAACAAATCATGTCAGTCCAATCGAATTCCCCTTCACTGAGTGACAGCCTCATAAATGTGGAGGAACAAATGAAGTCATATATCTTGGCTTCACAAGGCTTTGACTGGGACTCTCATAACATACTCATAAATAAGATAGTAAATTATGTTTTAGACTATAATCTTGGATGAGTAATTAGTGATTGCTTATAGTTCAGAGGTTACTCTGTGACGTAACATCTACTAAGGAAACTACCTAGGTATTTCCCTAGAAAATATTTTTATTGGTGATTCAAATATTAAAACACATGGAATTTTCAAAAATTTGCATGTTAAAAAGCCCCATACACAAAGAAAATTGCTAATTAAATTATTACATTTTGAATAATGTCATTTCTTTTGGTAGCCCTTGGAGATTGTTTCTGAGTTATTCACATGGGATATAATGATGTTCATAGAATATGCACTTTTTCCCATTTTCCATTCCATCTCCATTGGAATTATACTATGTAGTGAAATTCAAGATAAGGACACTGCTCTTGGATCAGTAGGGGGCTGTGGAATTACTTGTCAGGAAGGATCATTTTCTCTTTTTTGTTACATTTCCCTTTGTATTATGTCTTCAAATATGATACCTTTATTGTGAATGGATTGAACATAGTTAATATAGTGGGAGGCACCAATGACATTTCAAAAATGTAAGCAGATGACCATAAGACTGGAAATTTATTTTAATAAAAAATAATAATAAAATAAAATATGACATTGACATAACCTAGATAAAGGAAAGTTTACCATTTGGTACTAGCAATTTATTTAAATGTAAAGTTGAAAATAATTTGAAAATATTTCATTTAAGATACTTGTGGCTACATTTATGAAATAATCTATCATTGTATGATGTCAGCTTTTCACAACAGGATTATGATGACATTATAACATAAATCAAGTGACTTTGTAAATAGATTATCTGTATTTTATAATAACTCAAAAATAAAATCATCTGATCCCATAGTCTTTTTCTAGAAATAACGCTTTAGTATATTCCCTTTCTTCTTGAATTGATTTTGGCAACATGAATAATCCAAGAACACTTCTCCATTCATCAAGAATTTCGAGGTAGTTTTATTAAAATACACACAAGAAAACATGGGTTCTCTTGCCATACTAATATATTACTAAACTTCTTTTCCCTCATAATCCTCATTAAAATAAGCATTAAAATGGTACTTTATAATATTCTTAATAAAGGCTTGAAACGTTAAAATAAGCAAAACAGAATAGCACAGTATGTACTCTGTCTTTATTATTATTATTATTATTACTATTATTATCCTTTCCCAAGACACAAGTGCTTCTGTATGTATCCTATCACTTCTAAGCAGTTTTCCCTATCTATTGATTTACATTTCCAAAGGTTTATTTATCTATTCTTTCCTCCCTTAAGTAACTACCACTATGCCCATCCTATTATTTCACCCCGCCCCCCGCATTTTTTTGACATTTGTTTTAGCTGTGTCTAATAGTTAGAACGCCTTCTATTGCAAGTATCAGAAAACTTAACCCACTCTAGCTTAAACAATAAAGTGTATATAGTGGCTCAGTTCTTGAAGTACTTGGAGAAAGGGCAGATTTGGGCAGTTTTTTTTATCAGGGCTTCAGCTCTACACTTGTCTCTTGGTTAACTCTGTACTTAGTCTGGCTTCCTTTGTGTTTGTTAGATGTTTATGATCAGCAAACAAGGCTCATACAAGGAAAGGTAGAGAAGGTTGTTTTCTACAATCATCATGTGAAAGTACCAAAGTCACTTTTATTATAGCATCCCTCAACTAATCACCATAATCAATAGGCATTAACTGGCTTTGGCCTAAACTAATCATTGGCCAGGGAGACGGGTCCTCCTATGGAGCCTGGAGTGAGTTCAAGCCATCAAAATCTTAGAATTACTATATAATAGGAGAGAAAGTAGTTAGTATCAATTGTCAACCATGTGAGCAATCCAGCCCAGTCAAGCACCTAGACAGCATCAGCCTCAGTCAACATACATGGCACTGAGTCTAGTCAACAGTAGACCAGAGGAAATAATAAAATTGTTGCTTTTTAAACTATAAAGATTTTGTGATGGCTTACAATACAACAATATATAACCAAAGCAGTTGGTAGTACATTTTTATGTGCCTTGAATGAGGAAATTTCTATTTATACTTGGGGTTTGTTAATGAAGAGTATATGCATTGTTTTGGGCCCTGATCATTGATAATTTGAGGTCTAGGTGAATCATATTCTACAATGTACAGCAGGATGGAAAACTGATATGTTCAATCTTCAATACAAATTCCACTATGTCTTAGAGCATTCACCAAGAGTGATAATGCAGCTCAAATTTGGGATCATCTCCTATACCCACCTACCAGTTATCTAACACAAAATAAACAAGGTACATGAAAAGATACGATTCTAAATCTCAGCTTCCACCTATTGCACATTACTTAGGGAGACCTAACTGCCAATAAATCTATAAATCGTTGCTGTTTTCATATATCCCCATTTCCTATAGTCATCTCTGAAACTTTTGTGTCTCTGACAAGATATATAAGGGAGAGGTAGTGTTAATATCAAATGAGGCACCACAGTTTTTAGTTTTCTATCTTAAAAAAAGTAACATTCTTGCAGAAGAAAGAAAATTTCATTTGGAATAAACTCTGGATTTTTCTATAGTATCAGAAATAAGCATATTCCCAACTACCTTTGAATTGGCAAATTTGCTCTGTCTTGGGATTAAAAGACAGATAGCATAGAGAAATCCCACTGGTCATACCATTAATGACAATTCTTCTCAAAATCTTGTTATAGCTGACTGTAAATTTGGAGATTTTCTTTGTTTAATGTTTAATATTATCTGTCACTTCTTAAGTTCTTACACTGAAGGTGGGAATAACAATTAGACAATTAGTCATATAAAATTCCATCACATCTTTTATAGGCACATAGCATTTTCAAATTTCCAGTTCTCCCTATTCCCTTTTATATATGGAAGAACTTAAAATAATACATGAATATATTTAAAAGTTTACAAATATGAAAGAGAGAAAAAGAGGAAAAGAAGGAGGAGGAAACAGAAAAAAGAAGGAAAGGAGAGAGGAAGAGGGAAGACAGATGGAATGAGGAAGGAGATAAAAGATAATAGATAATAGGTAGGAAGAAAATAAACTTTGAAAAAAAATAAAACAAAGGATTTCTATATCAATCATGAGTTACAACATTTCATATTTCCTTTCCTTCACTATAATCATCCCTAGTAAATAATTACTCTCTCATCAGTCTTGGTTCTGGAAACAAATCTGAAATAGATATTTTTTTCAATAATTTGTTCTATTTTTACCTTCCATTCTATTCAGCTTTTCTGAATCTCAGAATTATCCCCCTCCTTCAACTATCTTCAATCTCACAGCATACTGTCCTGGCCTATCCTAAGCTCCTAACATTTATCCGCCTTCCTGGGCTGCCTCCTAGGACAGCCCTGACCTCTGAGAGCTGAAATAGGAGCTAGAGAGCTTGTCAATCTATGTTTTGCTCATGCTAACCCATTAACTAGCTGATCCTGAACATTCAGACAATAAAATTGCATTTATTAGAATATATTTTAAAATGTTACACATATGTAATTTAATATAGTCAAGTTCATTTTGTTAGAACTTTTGAGAAAATATAAGGAAGTTTATTTTCTTTGTACTTTTTAGATATTCTTTTTTAATAACTTCCAAAAATATAAAACTATCATGAGAATTTTAAGCAACTTGGAAGAATAATGGAAGAAGATATTTTAGTTTAAAATAGGCATTTTAATATTCTTCCAATAAGAGGATACTCCATTAAACTTGAGGACAGTTCTACCTGCAGGCATCAATGACAGAAAACTAAAACTAAATCTAAAACTGCAATGTCTTCATATTTCTATAATCTTTCTTACTCTTCTTCCTTTCCATTACATATGTGTGGAGATATGTGTGTGTGTGTGTGTGTGTGTGTGTGTGTGTGTGTGTGTGTATTTATAAGACTATGAACCCATATATAAAATTTTGAAAGAGTTTAAAGAAAATATATTTTGCCACTAGTATATACCACATTTTCTTTTTCATGGAGAACAAATAAAAATGTCTTACGTGTCTCTATGAATGCGTCAAACACTCCTGAAAGAGAACAAATAAGGAAAAATCCTTGGTATCAAAGGAAGTCCACTACTAGAACAAAACCAAAGGGGAATAGTAGGCAGGGTCTAGAAAAACAAATCCACACAGCACATAATCTTTTAAAATAACAATGTCGGCTTCATTGTTTCAGACCATGAATGTTGCCCCTTCCATTCTGGCACTTGCCTGAGGCAGAAATATTGTGGGGCAACAAAATGTTAAGTGATGATTTATCTTGAGTGACTGTTGGCCCTTCAGGGGCAGTCATTTTCCTATTTGCCGAAAGCAGGAAGAAGCCTTGAGTCAGATAATAAAAAATATTTTTCCAAAGACAGCCAACAAAATCTCTCATTTCTAAATTGTTCTAGTTAAAAAAAAAAAAAAAGTAGTCAAAATAAGAAACATCTGAAAATAGGAATCATAGCTTAGTGTGAGTTTCCAAAAGCAGATCCTTAGAAAGGATTTAAGTGCAAACCTTTATTTAGGAAGTGATCCCAGTTAGCAGGGTATAGGGATGGGCAAGTGTGAAAGAGAAAGAAGAAATTCAATAAAGAATATTGCTTGCTAATGTCGTAACTAGGATTCAGTTCCTATGGGGATCTCTCTGAGAAACATGTAGAATGCATCTCAGAATTTGCCTTCTGAGGTACTGAGGCATTTTATTCACCAATTCTCATTCCTCCCCTTCCTTGTTGATTACATGTCAATTCCATGTCATGTTAGCTCCCCACCCCCGGGATAGAAAAACTCAGTAAGTATCAATAATTAGCATGTCAGTTTGAATGTGACCTCTCAGGTGGACTGAAGGGATATGAGCAGGGCACTGACAGTGTCTGCTACAAATAGGCTTAATACATTATGGTTTAAAATAGTTCATTCTAGATATATACATTCTTTAATATAAATTTTTCCATTTTGACAGTGAATATGTCTTTGTATTACCAACACTTCACTCAGGTCTTGGTACACACTGTTTTTAGATAGTTCTTGGGAGAATAATATATCTTTTTATGGAGAGCAGGATTTCAATGAAGCATGCCATAAGAAATGAAAAAAACATGAATTTATATTTTATAAATAGAAGCCAAAAAAATCATGTCCAGAATGTTGGCTGAAGAGGGGCCTTTGCAATCCTCTCAAAAATCTGAAAAAGATGCCATGCACTAAATAGCTAAAAAGAGGCACACAAAATGTTGAATTTCATAAAAAGCAACATACAAACATGGTGCAACTAGATAATCCAGCAGAAATAAATATTCCAAAATACTAAAAGAGGAAAAAGAGAAAAGAATTTGTTTTTACACTTAAGGTTCTCAAAGTTCAACTTTGGGTAAGCCAAGTGGGATTAAGCTCAAATATAAACAAAAACACACTGTTGCACAAATAAATAATATTCTCTTCATATCAACACATTTTGAAATATTTGCCCACAATACCAAAGCATTTCAAGTTACATGAATCAAAACTGTTTCTCTCCTCTCCCTCCCCACACCCTTGTGCTCTCTCTCTCCCCCTCCCCTCAATTAAAGAAATCTGGTTTCATAATCAAAAAGTACTTATTGGTCTTGGTTTGGAAAGTGGTTCCCTTATATTCATGTCAAATGACAAAGATTCCCAGTTTTAATACATTGTACATGTTAAACATACGTATTAAATATAAAGTGTTCAACATCTCTAACAGACTTCACCATTATTTTAGAAAGTTGTATATCACATAATGCAAACCACTGAAAATCTGACCAGTCCAACAAGTAAAATGGAGATCTTTATCCTAAACCCATATGCATTATATATCATTGAACCAGAACCAGTTCCTCCACTCCAAATAAGTAGATTGCCCAGAATTCTCTCATTCCCAGGAAACAAAAAAGAGAAGAACATGACTAGATTCTTATTTTGTATCATGATCTACAATATTTTTGAGAGGAAAAAATCTTTGTAACGAATTCTACTGGGCGGGGGATGTCTGCTAGCAAACTTTGATCTCAGATAGAATTTAAGTGAAGTGGTTTATTTGGGAAGAGATCTCAATTAGTAAGATATAGAAATGAAGTGAGAAAGAAAAAGAAGTCAGTAATACATCAGTTAAAGAAACATTTTGGAAATAAGAATCCTAGTTTCCTTTTTCATGTTTCTTATCTCTTATCATTATCATCTCGCTCTTCTATTTGCCCCTTCAGATTCACTCTATACTCTTCTTGCCTTCTCTGTGCCCTTGAAGGTTAATATGTCCATCTAACTTCCATGAGATAATCCTCCACACTCCCTTTCTTGGTACCTTTAAGCCTAGCAACAGTGTATCACACACTATTGCTCTCCCTAAATTTGTAAATATTTTCTTTATTACATTTTCCTCAACTACCCAGCCTGAGTGTGGCATTTATTGAAAGCATAATAATAAAGTTCATACATATCTTGAAATATAAGATGCACAGAACAGGAAATAAATCTTGCACTCCCGTTAACAGTGGTCACAGGTATCTAAGACAGTGGTTGGAAGCATCTAATGCAAGGTAAATAGATTCATGATGCAGAACCCCCAGTCCAAATTTCAAAAGTCACACCTCTTCAGGTAAATGTAAGATAAGCAGGAATGAATGTTTTGGTAGGACCTAAAAAATATTTTTAAATTCCCAAATAGATCAGACTGGTTAAATACCAAAAGAAAAGACACTAAGATACTCGAGGTGAAGTCAATGACTGTAGAAATGAATAAAATAAGGTGAAAGTAATGATTTGATAATGAGCCAGATCTCCAAGATGCCTAAGGAGGAGCACCTTAAAGATGCCACTTGAAAAACTTTGTACATCAGACTTGCTTTATTTCTGCATGATTGTCAGAGAATTACATCTTGGTCTTTTCAAATACTTTTCATTTAAAGATTCTTTAAATCACAGGCTCCTTGCTCAATCTGCAACTGTATGGAAAATGCATAAGACATAATATTTGATCTTTCACCTTACTTTACCAACAACAAAACTCTCTACTTAACTCCTAGCCCCACCCTCACCCTTCTGGAGATATACATTTAAATGTACAACTTAATATCAATTACAGAAGAATAACATAATAGTTAGGATTCAACACTTTGTACCTTAAATTAAGCTGTCTTAAGCAATAAAAGACAAATTTTAATTCACGTAGATAAAACTCAAATAGCAGGTCTGGATTCAAGCTAATCATGATCCATTGGTTCAAAACAATATCATCATAAAACCAATTTCTCTTTCACTCTCTATTCTCCCTTCACTGGCATCCTTAATCTTCAAACCACACACTGCCTCTGATCCCCCAAGAATGCGAGCTTGATTACCCCCTTGTAAATTTTTTATACTTCGAATAATACATACTTTTTCATTCCTAATGAATAACTCTAGAGACATTAATCTTACATTATAACCTTAAGATATATACATGCCAAAAACAATTCAACATTAAACTTTTCTAGGCATATTTTAAATTTGAGTTTATATATCAAAAATACTTCATAATTAAGACAAGGATAGTTGGATAATGCTACAATTTTTTTTATTTTTTTTTCCTGCCCCACTTGCTAAATAAAGAATCAATATTTGGGAACAAAAAAAATAACTTCATAATTATAGTTAATTTATAAATTTGTGCTTTTATTTTCTTGGGGGAAATAAATTTTAGTACTTTCTGATAGCCAACCAAATTAAAGACAAAGACCTTTGGCTGTTTTCAAAGTTCTATTTATACCAGGCCTATTTCCAGTAGATATGGAAGACTGGCAAAGTAGAAATTAAAATGTATTGTGTACCTGTGAACCAGGGGCTATGATATACGTGTGTCTTGCCTTGTTCACTAAATGCTTCTTTGTACCACTATGATTTTTTGTCCTTTATCTCTTTTTCTTCTCTCCACCCCCAAATGCCTAAAGGGACAGAGTCAAATATAGTCCTTAAAGAGACTGCAAAGCACTTGGCAACAGAAAAAAAATCTGTTGTATTAAATAAATACCATTTGTGACTTTCAGCTGTAGAGTTATCAGAAAATAACTGTAGGGAAATGGCAAGGAGAACAATAAAACTGTAGTGGTGGTTGGCAACTAAAATGTTTCTTCCCTCCAGTAAGCACTTCTCAGCGCCCTGTTCTCAGTACAGATGGTGAAACAATGCTTGCAAACCAGGGGAGTACTGGGCTGGGGGTGAAGAGAAGTGGCAACATGGGGTGCATCAGTTGTACCAGGCAAATGTGAGGGTAGACTCCTGAAGCCTTGTGGTAAGCCTTTTATTGAGAGAGGAGAGAAGGGGGGAGGGGGGAGGTAAGGAGAAGGGATGGGGAGGGGAGAGTTGGTTAGTTCTTTTCTACAGATGAAATTTTTTCATTTCACTTATCTTTCTTAAGTTAGCATTTTGCTCTCTAAAATCAGGACAAAAGTAGTTGGAGCTAAAATCATAATCTCTCCATAGGTAACAATCAAACCCCTAAAGAAATGACATTTTGGAGAGGATATATATATTATATGATGTACATATATATAATCTTTAAAACATGAGAATGCCTTTATGATAAGTGTCATGACCAAATAAAATTATTTTCTTCCTGTCAGTAATGACTCTGGCATCCCTGATGTGTAACTTACATTTAACTGGCAACATTCTGGGTTACTGATATTAAGTGCAACAGTCTGAACAGCTTGAACTTCAATAAAATGTGCATTAAGTGACTGAGTTAATTTAACCCCATTAATCCTCAACCCAATAGAACCATCGGAAGCCTTCCAAGCAGCCTGTGCTTCAACTACAACATAAACATGTCCCTGTAGGAAATCAACACCCAGAATGTGCTGAAGCTCTAGCTCCCAAGTTGTCACTGAGGGGTAAATGGCTGCACAATTGCCAGGACCAGGCTCCGATTGCATTATATGAGTCACTCATTTTATTATTCTTGTTAACAGTGAGATGAGTTCTCTAAAAATAAATTTCTCTTAGAACCTTTTCTTGGAACTGCTTCTCTTGAATAAATGCTCTAATTCATCACGGAGCAGGATTCTTGTTCAAGATACTTTTTTGCCTCATAACATAAGGAACATATTTGTGGCAAATAAAGAACTGTGCTTGATAAAAAGGAAACTTTAACCTACCTGACTCCCATATGTTCCCCCATTTAGGATTAATTATAGAAGTGGTAATTAATTCTCAGAATTTTACTCATAAAGTGTTGAAGTTCCAAAATATTAAAGGTTATCCACACAATTTTGATATTCAGTCAAACGTTTGCTGTTGTGCATAAGACATTTAAACCTTATATAATGATGTGGGGCTTTTATGTGTCTTGATCTTGATCAACTAGAAATGTTCTAAAAATTGTTTGTATTGCATTCCTCTTTCCTGTACTTAATGGCATTGAAAACATCTTTTGTTTTGGAGAGTCTCTGATTCATTTTTTTGTTCGCATTACTATCAAGCCAAGAAAACAAGTAGTACTACACTGGAACTTGCTTTTATTCCTTGTTAAGGGGCACTGACTAAGAAAAAAGCATTGCACCTGAATCCAAGACAATGGATTTGGTCTAGTTTTATGAACCCAGATTTGTAGGCAGACTATATAATTGTTCATTATTCAGCTTGTAGGAACATACTGTTCACCATTTCAACAAGTATTTCTAATGATCAAATTATATAATTTGTTCTAAGGACTTAATATACTATAACCTCTATACAAAACAGCTATTTTATTTCTTCATAATCAAATTGGTAAGAAGATCTGCATCAAAGGTGGGTACAACAGAACTCTCAGTAGATTCTATTCATCAGCAGCACTCCACAGTGTCTCTAAAAAGCTCCTAAATTTTGAAAGTACTTTTGTAATATCATTACTGTCAATCAATGGTCGTTGGCCCCAACACCAACAGGAATCCCCTATTTGAGATATGGAGACGAAGGAAACTTTATTCAATGCAAATAGCTCCTCTGTGATAAGTCGCACAACAGCTCAGGAGTGTTACAGCTCAATTATGAAACATCACAGCCGTGCACCGGCCTTCAGGTAAGGCCACTGGTTAGCACTCTGCTCTGGCAAACGGTCTTTGGTATTTCAACTCAAACTGGTGGGAGAGCAGCTTTCAGTGGAAATGGAAAGAGTGCTTCCAGAGCTCCAGGGGAGTTGACTTATGTAGAGATAAGTCACCACCACCCCTGATCACTGATTGGTCTTTCCTCGTGCAAGTGAGGACTCCAAATTCTCACTGTTTGATTGATCCAAAAAGCACTGTCCTGATTGGTTGGAGTGGGGCCACTCTAATCGGTAAGTGAAGATACTAATAGAGGGATATAGCTGCACAGCTCCAATTGGATGGGAAAAATCTCAGACCTAGTGGTTGAAATTCAATTCCAGGAATACCCTTACAAGGGTTGGTTCAGATGGCAGGAATAGAATGCAGACAGGCAGTTCAGTGCAGCTTCTCTCTAAACCGCAGCTTGATGAAAGGCCACTGTTTAGAAGGGGCTGCTAGGTAGGTTCTGTTTTAAATTTGAGCCTAATTAACCACCAGGAGTCCTTTTTAGTAGGTATCTTCTTTCTTTGAGTTGACATAACCAAGAAATACAACAAAGCACAGCAGAAACTACATAAGAAATAGCATCTCTATGTTGACAAAGAACCATCCTTCCATGATTAATCAACCGATTTAAAATATTATAAACAAAGGGTATTGGCCTGATATGAAATTTATTAAAAAACATTTAGCCAAAATAGAATCTAGATTCTTAAACAACTGTGTGGTGGTCAATCACTTCTCAAAGTCAAATAGAAACTGTTTCCACTTGGTAAAAACAAGTGTTCTTTAGTCAAATAACTTCATTAAACTTCTTTACCACATTAGTTATAGAACTGGATTAATTCTTTCTTTCCTGACTTTTTGTTATATACAGATAAAAATAAAAGCAAAATTACTATATTGTTATGGTACCACCTATATGAAGGTGATAGTTTCCAGAGTATTACATTTGGGGTTTCTCTTGACTTAAAAAAAAAACATCAATTAATGTATAATTTCAAAAAGTCAGTGTATTTGTCTTTCTTAATTTTCATCAAAATTTTCTAAGTTATAGAAAACTAAATGGCAAAAAAAAAAAAACTCCATAGGGTTATGGCTCCATAAAGCAAGTGACTCCAACTTCAGAGAAGGCAATACAGAAAAAGAAATATTCCTGAGGGAGCAAAACACATTTTTGTAGCTGTAATAAAATATAAATTAAAACACCTTTCTGCTTGGCTAGTTCCAATATTTTTCTTACCAGGTAAACTCTCTACTGGCAAGCAGTTTAAATAGTTATTTCATTTAGAACTGCCAGTTCAGAAATATGATAGTCCTCAAATAAAACATACTTTTAAAAATATGTCATGCTAGCACAGTTTTGTTATAGTCTTGGAAGACAGATTTTAAATTACTATTTAACTGAGTACAATTTTACCCCAAGAAACAATTTATGAAAATAACATAAATCAGATGTGATAAAATCAGTAATAAATATTGTGAATGAAGGATGTTAGAAAAGATAAGCTATCTTTAGGGAAGACAGAACAATTTGCATTTCCAAACTATAGTGCTTAGCATATTTTAAATCATGTCCAAGATGTAGAAAAATATAAATATATGCACTTCACTAGTATTGCAGCCAGAATATACCTCATGATAGCTGCTTTTGTATATGTGTGCGTGCTTTTACAGAAGCCTGTTTCTCTTTTTAGATATTTTTGTAATATATTTATAAAGTAAAACAAAATTGCAACATATTCTTAGAACTATCCTAAATGTAACATACCTACTATTTTCAATTTCTGACCTTTACTATTTACAGAAAATAAATTACTCTTTCTGGATAAAAATTTTTAAAAAATACATTATTAAGTCAGGATAATTTCCTAATGAAAAAGAAAAGTGAAAATAGACAGCCAGGACATTACAAGGTACCCCATCAGCTCCTTTAATACATTCCTCACATCTGTTCTATTGCCATAATGTTCTTTCATCCAGACTCAGTGCCATTCTTAAGTGAACACATATTCCTCATCATGTTGTGGCAATTAGGGCTAAGAATTCAGAAGATTGCCTCTGTACATCTACAGCTGTTTAAGCAGAAGTTCATGATTTACTGAGTTTATCGAGCAAGATTAGTATGTATTTATGTAGCTTTATACTACTTAGGTAATCCAACTATCATATTTTGGTGTGGAATCTCAGATTTAATCTACTCGACCAACAGATGCACTCAGGATTCTGATGACTATAATTTCACAATTTTCAACATGATGTACAAAGTTTCCACTTTTAGTTGAATAAGGAAGTGGAATCCTCATTAGTCATAAACACATCCAACATTTATGTAATGTTAAGTTGAAACATGTTTTCACACAGATTAGTTCATATATCATGTATAAGAGGATTTATTTAGGAAAGAGGAAAACAGGATTTATAAGGTTTAAATAACAGTTTGTGAAGGGGCAGAGCCAAGACTTGAATCTATTAAACCATTTTTGAACTACTACCACCTCCACCTTTAGTAATACATCTCTACTAAACAGGCATGTTTGGATCACTGGAATAAGGAAAAATAAGAGGGCAAAGCACATGAAAGTCAAAAATCCAAAGCATCTGGGGCTAAGATCATAAGGACAACATCAAGACACAGGAAAGAGAAGACAACTAAAAGCTCATACCTAAGTGGCCGATCTCGAAGGAATTGATCTTATTTTGAGTAGTGGCTCTTTAGCTTGGACATAAGACCAAATCCATTTCAATTTTATATACAAACTTCAAAATATTCAGACTAGATTCTTAAACACTCTGTGTAAAAGAATTCTGAGGTCACATTTAAGCCCAGTTTGAAAGAGTGCCATGGTGGATTAGGAATACCTGCCATGGATTCAGGAGTTCAGCCTAGAAGTGTGAGTGCTCATAACTGCCAACCCTGACTTGGACTTTCCATTGGTTTATATCTATAACTTTCCTGCCATGAAGTCCCGCCAAGTGGGTAGAACTAGAAGCTATAAAGATCCAAAGAGATCGATTCATATATCATCAGAAAATGTTTAGAAATGTCTGCAGGTGGTGCAGAAGCCCCTCTGAGCCATGCACTTGGTCAGAAGATCATCATGAAGAAAGTTATTAAAGATAACATAAAGTCAAATCTTAGAGTCGACTCTGTAGCCATGGTATTTCTAGTAGGTGACAGTGCCATGAAGACACGCCATCGGTTCCTTGGGAAATTGATTCCCAGTAAATACTACCCTTTATCTTTGCTAAGGATGGAGTCTAGTAGAGGAAGAGCTGGATGATGGAGTAAAGAGAAAATAGCAACTCAGAAATATTTTCTAAATGTTTCAAAAAGGCTTAAATTTTAACATTTACTTTTGCTTTTTCTCACATACTCTCCTAACTCTTCGAAAGGAATATCTCTAAAGAAGCAAAGGCATAAAAGATTGGACCTTTATCACCAGTCTATTCAACATGAAATCCATGGATTTCCTGGATAATTTCACAGTTTTCTCTAGATTCCTGGGATTCCCAACCAATGGTATAATGCAGAGGTAGCATAACCACCTCCTTCGTTGCTCATTCTCAGCTCTCAATTTTTCATCCCAAGGAGCTCAAATCTTTGGTAAAATAAAAAGTAATTCTTTCGCACAAAAATCTAGAGGCACTCCTTTTTGAACTTTAGAATTCTGTTAGTGCTCACATACCTAATGATCTTTTACTAGTCTATAGTATAATAATTTCACCAGTCACCTTCACATATTTCATCAAAATAGCACAATTATAAGATCTCACAATATTAAGGCAATACATTTTATGAAATTTTATTCACATTCACTAGCTTGCTATTAAACAAATTCATAAATGATTAAAATTAAATATGCTTGTCAAAATAGACAAATTAGAGGTTCAATGACAGATTTTATTAGGCATTCCTTTTACTCATTAGGGTGTAACATTTCTATAACTACAAGAGTTTTATGGATATGGCTATGAAATTAGATTCTATAATGTAAAACATTTTATTGCCTCCTGTAGAATTTATTATTACCTATAATTCAAAGAACTATGAAATCAAATTATAGAATGCTATAATTCTATATGTGTGGTGTTATTATTTAATATTAAAGTAAATAAATTTATACATTTATTTGCATAAAACTTCTGGAAAGAGGTTTGACACTGCAAAGATCATCTATATTGTTGAAATTTTTGTAAGAACACATTAATTTTATTATCTGAAGAAATAATAAAAATTATCTGAGTAAATAAGGAAACTTGGTCACCTGTATTGCAAGTAATCTCACTTCTCTGTTGCCTTGTTTCATTAAAATAAAATATTTTCAACTAGAAACACTTCCTTATGAAATTTCTGCATGTACTTTTTAAGATATTTTCTGACCTTATACACAAAAATCACATATTCTTCAGGAAGAGTTTACATATAAATTCAATTTGATTTTATTCTTCCAAGTACAAAGGTTAAAGATATATTAATCTTTAACATGACTCGTACAATATGATATTCAGAAGAACATAATGTTAGAATAACATCTATATTCAAAATGAATGTCACCCAATGCACTACTATAGAGAAATTTAGTAATGTATCCAATGTCTTCTTGTTTGTGGTAATCTTTATGACTTCAAATACAATTTTCTTTTAGACAGAGTAGATTATGGGTTATGATTTTAAGCATTCATATAATAATTTTAGACTGGCAGAATAGTAATATGCCTACTTTAAAATTATTATAACTCCTCAAAAACCATGTAGAGATCCATTGTTTTATATTAACAATGTGCTAGCTGCAATATATTAAACTAGTAAATTATATTATAATTCAGAGTGGACTTGTACTACTTAAGAGCAAAGACACAAAAGAATGGTAGAAAAAATCCAAGACATGAAACCCTGAGTCATAAGATAGAAAGGAAGCTTTTCAGGCAAATGTTCTAAACTTCATGGATAAGTCAAGGCATGATATCCTTGAGAATAAAAAAAATAAATAAAAATAAATTAAAAAAAAAGTCTGCAATAAATCAGTGACTAAGAGAACATCAGAAAGCGACATGATCATGGATTTCTAGCTGGACAGGTAGTGGTGGCTGGTCTCACCTTAGCACTGCTCATTGTTCTTGTGAGTGTAGTTAACACACACTTGAAATGCTAGAAGTAATTCTCTTTTTCAGACTCCCAGTAGGTCTGAAAAATCACCCTCAGAAGAGTGCACAGTCTTGTTAACTATCTTGTACCCTGTTTTCTTACTTTCATGTAATTTTCCTTACCTTCTCTAATACTTAATGTATATAAGAAATTGTAGAACTGGCATTCCCTGGAACATCTGAGATCCTGTGGTCAAATTGTCTCAAATAAACTCATAAAAATTCTCCACAGGTCTAGACATTTCTTACATGGACATCCTCATTTGGAATTGGGATAATGAAAACAAATATCATCTACTCACCCATTTTGCCTCAGGTTGGCCATGAGTAATTCCATGATGAAATGGTATTTTTATTTTTCTAATCCATTTTATTATTAATAAAAATATTTCAAGGGATAAACTCATATAATGGAAATAAATGGAATGAAACTTTTTTAAAGATCCTTTACATAGCAAATTCAAAACTAACAAAAATCTAAAGTTCAAAAATTAATAACGATTGGCCCTACCTCAGCAAACATTTTGAAGTATTATTCCAAAAGTAATCATTGTTACTAATACATGTACATTTATATTATTTTGCTATTTCTGGGTGAATATAATAAAAAATTTGATTTGTTATATCTGATTACCCCAACACAGCTTGAGACAATATTTTATGATGGCTCACTTTCTAATTCAATTTCAATTTCAAACATATATTCTCCTTTTAGTCTTCTTAAAAT
This sequence comes from Cynopterus sphinx, assembly GCA_030015415.1. Classification (NCBI taxonomy): domain Eukaryota; kingdom Metazoa; phylum Chordata; class Mammalia; order Chiroptera; family Pteropodidae; genus Cynopterus; species Cynopterus sphinx. Next base: position 171,293,273 of record CM057379.1, read on the forward strand.
TTCTCTAAATGCTTTTTAAAAATCCAAAGAAAGTAGGTTTGAATATAATATATAAAAATGAAAAATAGTTTTTAAAAATCAAATATGACTTAAAAGGAATTTAAAATTTAGCTGCCAGCAGAAGATACTAACAAAAAGCTAGTTCATTTACCCCTAGAAGACTGGAAAGACTCTGAGTTCTTAGAAAGGTAGGGGTGAAAAATTGGGCTGGAAAACATTGAGATTGTTTGAAAGTCTCTAAAGAGAAAAATGGACTATCTTCTCTCTTCTACCCACAGGAGATGTGGTATTTATTCCCCTGCTTAAAAGTGCTCTCTGAGGACCAACAACATCATGCAGAAGCTTATAAGAAATACAAACTCTCAGGCCCAACTTTAGACCTGATAAATCTGAACTTGCATTTTAATAAGATCCTTAGCTATAATGTAAGCACATTAGTTTGAGAAACACTATTATCAAAAAACTGAACTAAAGGAGCACAGGGTTCGTGGATATAAAGCAGGAGAGGGGTAAAGATGAGATTCTAGGTATACTAAGTGAAAATTTACATATTCAATAGCACAACCCTCGGATACTTTCCTTTACCCAGCTCTAGAACACCAGCAGACTGATTTCTTACCTTACCCTCAACTCATTGTAAAAATTTGGAGAAATCATCTCTAAAGAAATTGAAGCCCTAAAAGTAATGTTTTTAGACAAGGGTCAACAAACTACCGCCTTGAGCCCAAATTTAGCTCAACACCTTTATTTTTTATAAGCTTTATTGGAACACAGCCATACCCACTCATTTACATATTATCTATGGCTTCTTTTGCTACAAGGGCAGAGTTGAGTAGTTGTGACAATGACTGTATAGCCCCATAAAGCCTATAATGTCTACTGCTGAATACAGAAAAACTTATTCAATTTCTGGTTTTATATAATAACTTCTGAGGATTCAAAATTTCAAAAAAGAAAGAAAAAGAATATTAATAGCTACTTGATGACCCAAGGAAAAGCCCACAATTCAACAGAGCTCATCAAAGCATATAACTTCCAGTAATGTTTTAGCAACTTGCTCTTAAAATGAGTGTAAAGACAACAAATATCAAATTTACAGGCACAATCTACATACCACATACCAAAACCAAGAAGAAGAAAACAAAAGGACTCAGAAACAATGGAGGTAACAGAAGAAATTTTACAATAAATTATAAATAATATTCTCAGTAAAATAAAAGATAATGTATTTATTAAAGAAAAATACTATGAGAACCAAAATAATTATTATAAAGCAAGAAAAAGTTTAGGAATTAAAAGTATGAAAGATTAAGCTTTTTTAGATGATAAAGTCAAATATCTCTCCTAGAAAATAATGAAAGAGGGAAAGCAATGCCAGGAGGAGAAAGAAGGCAAGAAGAAAGGGTGGGAGGGAAAGAAAGAGAAAGAGGGGGGGGGGACAAGGGAAGAGGGGAGAGAGGCAGAAGAAAGAAATAAAGAAATTAAAGAACTAAGGGATAGGACAAGAAAATCCAGAGGTGAGAGAATTTCCAGAAACTCTATTATGGAAATCATTCCTCAATATATATATATATCAAATCATCACAGTGTACACCTTAAACTTACATATCGTTGTCTGTCAAGTATATCATAATAAAGTGGGGTGGGGAGGGGTGGGATTTCCAGGGAGAAAAGAACAGAGAAAATGGAAAAAGGAAACAAAAACTACAAGATTTCCTAAAACAGAAAGAAGCAAGTTTCCTTTAAACAATATTAGCAAAATAGATGTAAAAAGATCTACAGCAAGGCATATCCTTGGACAATTTCAGAACAGGAAAAAGAGATGATATTGAAAGAATTAGGTCATATAAAAAGAATCAGAAATATCATCATCATCAGTCTTCCTAAAAGCCATCCTATCATGAAGGCTGGAAGGCAATGGAACATTATCCCTTAATTCTAAGGCCTAATTATTTCTGACCTAAACGTGTGTACCTATCAAAATTATTAATCAACAAGTAGAACAGAGCAAAAAAAACCACTTTCTGACATTCAGAATGTCAAAATTTTATCTAATGCATTCAATATCATGAAGCTACCAGACAAAATACAGCAAGGAAGAGTAGATGTGGAATTTGAGAAACTAGAAATCCAAGGGTAGAAGAAGCAAATGGAATTCCCAAAGTAGCACTTCTGCAGATCTTAGCAAGCAATCAGAGCTGAGGAGAAAGAAATGTGTCAGATTTATGAGTTTATCAAAAAAAAAAAAAAATTGGTTTTATTAACTGGAGATACTAAACTGATAAGATTGACTTTGTGGAAAATTGTAATGAAAGGCATTTTACTGAGCTCTTAGAGATAAAAGAACCAAGGTGTCATAGAGTAAAAAAAAAAAAAACTAACCAAATAAAAGAAAAAAAAAAGAAAATGAGGTAATTATCAAAACAGAAAAATATGTAATGATTATTAGTCAAAAATAAAATGCCGCACAAGAACAGAAATATAAATAAGGTATGGTACTTGGCTTGGCAGTTAGCCTTTTTTACATAATCATATTAATAAAAAAAACTAACTATGGATTCCATAAAAACAGTTAAAGAAGCAGGAAAGAGGGATATGGGAGAGGTAAAGTCTGCAATTACCACAGGAGGAAGTCAATTTTTGTCCAAAAATAACAAAGCAAAATACTGCATTATTTTAGATATATGAAGGTAAATGCCAGAAGAAACAACCAAAATACTAAAAGATATTGTGAGATAGGAGGCAGGCATGAACATTTTTAATAAAATTGAGCATTATCTGACATTTTAAACTATGATTAAGTATTTATTTAATTAAAACATTTTTTAAAGTATATATGCAGCACCCCTACAAAAAAAACTCTCCATTGCCTGAATGAATGTGATAATCTCATAGCATATGAATAAAACTCCTCAATTAAAAAAAAAAAAAAAGACTCTTTATCATCTCTTGAGCATTGTGATGACAGATATCATCCTGAAGACCTTTGAGAATTTGTGAAAATACAGACCAAAATAAAATTCAGAAAACTCTTTCACATATTCCCTTTGATGAGTTCCTGTGCTATATAACTAATTCTATCATTTGAGACTCCCAGATTGCCTTGATGCTGACATTTAGAAGTGTTTTTGTACTGCAAAAAAGTGAAGATGTATGTTTAGATATCAAAAAGTCCCAGGTGTGTTGAAACCCACAGTTTCATTTTACATTGCCTCTTGTCCCCTTTAATTCAATCCCATGACTCTAAATGCCTCAAGATTTGATCTGTATGTTGTCCAAATGCTGTTGGTAGCCTAGTGAAAGAGTTAATATTGTTTATTGCCAAATATGTCTCCAAAATTTTAATCCCCTTATCTCTCCATTACTTGTTTGTAAAGCAAGCTAATACAAAATTGGAGTCAGAATGAGTCAATGCAGAAGCAACTGTAAATAAGAGGAAAGAAACTTGTCAGTTGTTGGAGCCTTAGCAGAATATCTTAAACTACTTTCCCAAACTTTTAAGCATATAAGACTTAAAGCTTTTTGGTTAAATGGCTGTTTTGGGGAGGAGTGCTTGTTTGTTTGTTTACTGCTTATAAACCAGATTCTTGAAGGGGGATTTACTTATCGTGTCTAATTCATTAGCAGTTAAATTTTACTTTTAAAGTAATTAGAATAGAGAACTAATAATTAATAGAAGTAGTATCCTAGTTCCAGTTTTACCATTTATTTAATATATTCAACAAACACTTAAGGAACACCTCTGAGTCTGGTCTTGACTTATTACAGATGTGTTACATGGATGGCATACGAGATCCACTCTCTAGGAAGTAAAATCAAATTATCTACCATAAAAGTTTATAGGTTTTCCACCAAATTTTAAGATTTTGATTAAAAATTAATGTCAGACTTTTCAAATTTTCCTTTCATCAAAATGACATATTTTGAGAATGACTGTTGCAAAGTATAGACTATACTTCACCTCGAGCCTCGATTTTAACTATTACACATAACCACATTAACCCTGAGAAACTCAGAGAAACAAAGCAATTAGTGTTCTTCCAGAGTCAGATCTGACCTTAGCCACCCATCTTTTTACAAACTAAACATTTGTAATGTTAACTCCTATTTTGTGATTGCTCACGGTAGAGGTTTTGATAAGTCAACAAAATACCTTCATGTTACATAAGGGAAGAGTTTTGTTTGTATACCCAGCCCTGATGGGGATTTTACTACCCTAATCTTATCTTATTTCTTGCTCTCTGTACCTACATACCTCTTAAGGCACTTCTCTAAGCATAAAGAATCGTACTGAGTACTAAAGTAACAAAAGAAATAAATATAGTAAGAAAGTAGAAACTTTAAAGTCAAAGAGGAAAATCACGTAAATAGTTCTCTTTGTATCTATTAATAAAGACATAGAGAGCAAGGAAACAAGCCATCTATTCATTAGCTCCTGGATATCTCTGAGACATTTTTAGTCTATTCTGCTGAATTTTGCTCAGTTGAGGAGCATTGTGAAAGCTATTAAGTTTTAAAAACTCTGACATTCATAATAAGTAAGAATGGATAAATTCAGTTGCTTAATTACAGACTTTTGAGTTAGGAAAATGGATAGCATCACAGTGGTTACTGTTATTTCATTTAAGACAGAAATTACAGTGCTCAAAAATTCACTTCAATTCTTCTGGTATAATCTCTTCCCCTCCCATTAAAATAAAAACATTGCTTTGCATCCATCAGGGCAATTACTAAGTCTTGAATGTTACTGTTGTGAGAATATAGTATACTCTTCTCTTAAACTTAAATCACTCAATATCTTACAATGTCTCTTGCATCTATATTGATTCCAAAATAATCAATAATCATCTAATCTTACCAGGATTTTCATTTGTAATAGTCAAACATTCTTTTTCTGTCATCTGACTCTTCTCCCAATATTTTTTTAGCACATTCCATATTTCCTTCCACCCACAGGTCCAAACACCAACACTCAATGGCATAACTATTGAAGGCAAAACACAAATTTTATTTCTTCCATCATTCATACTTTTTCTGTATCATTTCTCCCCAAGTTGTTCTTGAGATTAAACCTAATCCCACACAAAATCTCAGCAGGCTTTTTGTGAAAATTGGCAAGCTGATTCTAAAAATTAATATGGAAATGGTAAGGACCTAGAATAGCCAAGACACTTTAATAATGGAGAACAAAATTGGAAGACTAACCCTACCTGCTTTCAAGGTCTATAAAGCTACAATGTATTAAACTCAAGATCAGTAAACAGATTAATTAAACAGAAGAGAATCTAAAAATAGCCCCACACATATATACATAATTCATTTTTACAAAGATACAAAGGAAATTCAATATAGAAATTGTCATTCCAAAGAGTTCTTAGATAAAACATTTAAAACATTATAAAAGAGGGAAGGAGGAAGGTGGTGGACTAGATAAAAGCAGGGTTCATCTCCTCCCAGGTCCGCATTGAAATTACCAAATTTAAAATAACATGGAGAATCTCCTGAAGTCCAGTTGATTGCAACACCTACATCTGATAATATAAAGGAGATACACTGAAGCCGGTAAAAGAGGCAAAGTTGAGAATTGGCTGAACCTGATCACACTGAGAGAAAGCGCAGCTGCAGAGGCTGTACTGAAAGAGGAGGGGTCCTGGTCTCATTTGGGGGCTCCCCACCCCAGGGAGACGAGATTCTAATAACTGTCTATAAAACCAGAGGGGATTCTGGCTGTCTGGGTGAGACAGAAGGAGACCGAAACCCTAGATGCCCCTTCAAAGGACACGTACACAGGCTTTCTGACCTGTGGACACTCACTCAGGACACCAGCGATGAGTCAGAGGCTCCCATGGGATTCATACCATCAAAGTCTGCATTATCTGAAGGGCAGCCACCTTTGCTCCTTAGTCTAGCCCCTACAGGGAAATCTACGGACCCGACCTTGCAAGCTAGACTATGCAGACCCCTCCCACAGGGCTATTAGGAAGCTGCTGCCTGAGGAGATCAGCCACCCCACCACCTCCACCCCCACCCCAACCTGCAGATTGCCAGGGCCATTTGTTGCTGGATGGCTGCAACACCCTGCACAGCTGGCAGCCAGCACTGTGAACTTGCATTTTGGAGACAGCTTCAGGCCAACATCAATTTGGGAGGATCTCAGGGATCTGTGGATCAGTCCCAGACAGCAGCTGGTCTTGCTGTGATCTGGGATTTTCACACGGGGATGCACAAAAGGATACAGAAGTTTCAGCAAGGCTGAGGCTGTATTGATCTGAGGCCATTGTCTCCCTAAGACCCTGCGCCACTCACCCACTCACCCCACCTAACCTACAAATTACCCCAGGTGGCCTATTGGGTCTCCTAGTCCTCACAGGCAACAAACTGGCTAGCACAGGGTGGGCACTGCATGGATATTGGTGGCAAGCAGACCTCTGCTGCCTGCAAGAGTTGCAGTGTTGTGTCCAGGGAGCACAGGGTCCTATGGGACCGCCCCAGAGGGCAGCTGGTCTCACTGTGATCTGTGACTACAGCAGGAACACCCAGGCACAGAAGTTGTAGCAAATCTGAACCTGTATTGACCTGACAGCCCTTGTCTCCCTCAGATCTCGCTACTCCAAGCCCACTGACAGGCAGCCAAGCCTGCCCTGCTTTTCTCTGGGGTTGCATATTCTGCATAGGCAACAGACCTTGACTAGCACAGTGAGCATATTTGCATTCCGGGGAAAACAGTTGCGGGCAGACCACTGCTGCCTGTACGAGCTGCAATATCTCTTGTGGGGGATCATAGGATTCTGTGGGACTGTGCAGCATGAGGTACAGTATTGCTTGGAAAAATCACAGGGGTTTTGTGGGCCCGTCAAAGACGATAGTAGGTGGTGCAGTGATATCTGACTTTGGTGAGAGCCTGCAGTCCCAGAGCTGGCAGCAAATCTGGTGCCATGTAGGCCTGACAACCCTGTACCTCACTGAGACAACACCCTACCTAACCCACAATTACCAGTGGGAAGCAACCCAGGCCCATCCTGTGCTTTCCTTGGGTCATAAATTGAATAGCAAACAACAGCACTCAGTTCATGCAGCCCATCCAGGAGAAGCATCTGGTGGAGGGCCACAAACTCACACCCGTGAGTTTCAGTAATTCTTAAACAGAGCTTGGGTGTTTGCAGGCCTGAGGTGGGCAGCAGCTGGCCTTGCTACGATTGCAAACTTGTACAGAGAGCCACAGAGACAGCATTGGCATGTAAACTGACACTTGCAGTGGAAGGGGGGATTATATAGAGAGAACCCTAAAGAGTCCACCAAAAAACCATTAAAACTGATCAATGAATTTAGTAAAGTAGCAGGTTACAAAATAAACATTCAGAAGTAAGTAGCATTTTTATACACCCATGATGGACTGATAGAAAGAAAAATTAAGAAAACAATCCCATTTAAAATTGCATCAAAACCTATAAAATACCTGGGAATCAAATTAACCAAGAAGGTAAAAGATCTGTTCTCAGAAAATTATAAATCATTGAAAAAGATACAAATAAATGGAAGCATATACTGTACTCATGAGTAAGAAGAATCAACATCATTAAAATGGCCATAATACCCAAAGCAATCTATAGGTTCAATGCAATTCCTATCAAAATACCAATGGCATTTTTCAGAGAGCTAGAATAGATAATCCTAAAATTTATATGGAGCCATAAAAACATCCAAATAGCCACAGCAATCTTGAGAAAGAAGAACAAACTTAGAGGTATCACACTACCTGATGAAAAAACTATAGCACAAAGCTACGATAATCAAAACTGCATGGTACTGGCACAAAAACAGGTATATGGGACAGAATAGAGAGCCCAGACATAAATCCATGCCTATATGCTCACTAAATATATGACAAAGGAGGTAAGAATATACCATAGGGTAAAGACAGTCTCTTCAAATAATGGTGTTGGGAAAATTTGACAGAAACATGCAAAAAAAGAAACTGGACCACCTTCTTACAGCATATATAAGAATAGACTCAAAATGGAGTAAAGCCTTAAATGTAAGACCTGAAACCATAAAACTTTTAGAAAAAAACATAGGCAGTAAACTCTCTGAAATTACTAACAGTAATTTCTTTTGAATATATCTCCCTAGGCAAGGGATACAAAAGAAAAAATAAATGGGACTACATCAAACTAAAAAGGTTTTGTACAGCAAAGGAAACCATCAACAACAACAAAAAAAGATAACCAACTGATTGGGAGAAGTTATTTGCTAATGACACATCTGATAAGAGGTTAATATCCAAAAATATATAAAGAATCCATAGACCTCAACAACAGAAAACAAACAATCCAATTTAAAAAATAGGCAGAAGACCTGAATAAATACTTCTCTAAAGAGGAAATACAGATGGCTAACAGACTTATATAAAAAGATGCTCAAGGTCACTAATCATCAGAGAAATGCAAATTAAAACTACAATGAGATATCACTTCACATCTATCAGAATGGCTATCATCAATAAATCAAAGAATAACAATTGTTGGCGAGGATGCAGAGAAAAGGCATCCCTCATACATTGTTAGTGGGATTGCAAATTGGTACAGCCACTATAGAAAACAGTCTTGAGGTTTCTCAAAAAATTAAAATGGATATACCTTTTGACCCAGCAATTGCACTTCTGGGTATTTATCCAAAGAAAACTAAAACAATAATTATTAAAGGTCTATTCACCCCAATATTCATGGTAGCACAATTTATAATAGCCAAGATATGGAAGCAACCTAAATGCTCATCAACAGATGACTGGATAAAGAAGTTATGGTTCATATATACAATGTAATATTACTCTGCCATTTAAAATAATGAAATCCTATCATTTGCAATGACATGGATGGACCTAGAGGTTATTATGCTGAGTGAAATAAGTCAGACAAAGAAAAATAAATACTATATGATTTCACTTATATGCGGAATCTAAGGAATAAATAGAACAAACTAATCAAAAACAGACTTACAAATAAAGTGGACAATTTGGGGATGGACAGAGGAGAAGAGAGGTTGGGGGCTGTGACAATGGAGTGAAGGGTTAAAGAAGTACAAATTAGTAGTTTATAAATGGTCATGGGAATGGGGAGCATGACATAGGGAATGTAGTTAGCATTAATATATTGGCTAGGTGGAAAACCAGAAGAGAAAAGGAGCAATTAGGGGGATCATTTTATAAACTATATAAATGTCCACCAACGTACTGCATACTTGAAACTAAATAAAATAAATTTGAAGAAACATTATAAAAGACAAAAATTATTAATTGGACATTATCAAAATCAAAAACTTTTCTTCTGTGAAAGATATTGTTATGAGGAGAAGGAAAAGAATAGCTATATAGGCTGGAAAAAAGTACTTGTAAATCACATATCCAACAAAGATCTTATATCCAAAATATGTAAAGAACTCCAAAAACTCAACAGTAAGGAATAAGTTTTTAAAATGAGTAAAATATTTAAATAAATACTTTACACATTACAAAGAAAATATACAGACAATAAGCCCATGAAAAAAGTCTTAACTTTGTTAGCCATTAGGGAGATGCAACTTAAAGTCACAATGAGATGCCACTATACATACCTAATAAAATGGGGGAAAAAAAACCTTTTTAAGACAAAAACAGACACTATGCAGTGTTGCTAAGATTGTAGAGAAACTGGAACTCAATTTGCCAGTGGAAATGCAAAACTATACAGCTACTCTCAAAAGACTTCAGCAATTTCTGAGTGACATGATGACACATTCCTCTTAAATCTTCGGTCACCCACACCTGTTGCTTTAATAAGACTACATATATTGATATTTCTAAAGGCTGTTATTGGCCCTCTTTTTCTCTTATATTTTACTTTCTCTGCAGGAAATCTAATCCACATGTATGACTTCAATAAATATCCAATCACTGATAACTCCCAATTTTTTATTGTTGTTTTTGACCTCTTCTACTGCTTCATATCTAAATATCTGAAGGTCTCCTTGATGTATGAAAGGTATCAAAGTCATTTCCAACTCAACATATCCCAGAGGTCTTTCCTCTAAAACTATTTTTCTTTGCAATCTCCTTGTTTATTGAATATACAATATATCTAGTTCTTCATGACTAAAAACATTGACAATTCTCTCTCCTTTACCACTCCTTCCTTTACATCTTTATCACCAAGTCCAATGATTTATTTTTAACTATCTATGAATTTCATCCTTTCTTTCCTTCTCAACCATATTGGAAGCTACCTTCATATTTTCCCAAGACCTAGTTAAGCCCACCGAATGAATGCCATTCTCCATCTGCTCTGTCTTCCTTCCTCAGTCCATTCTCAAAATCGTACATGACATATCCTTTTAAAAATACAAATCTGATTTCACCATTCTTGTTCTTTTACCTTTCTTCAATATATTCATATTTAAGATGAAATTTCAAATTTTTAATATGGTCAGGTCCCTCTACAATCTCTCTCTCTTAATTTACACCATTTTCACTCCTCTTTCTATATTCAGTTCCTTGAAAGTGCTACACTTTTGAACATGCTGTTTCTTATTACTAAATTGCATATTTCTCCTCCCTTGCCCCTATCCTTTTACAAATTATCTCCGATTCATTGTTCCAATCTCAAATCAAGCAGAACAACTTCAGAGAAGACTTCACTAACTATTCAATCTACACCCCATTCTCATGTTATAATTTCTCATAGTTTACAATACTTTCCTTCTTACTGCTTGTCACCCTTCTTATGCTATGTGCCGTTAAGGCAACAGCCAGCATTTTTCTGACCATTATACCCCTAGAATTTATCCAGTATTTAGTATATAGTAGAGGCTCAATAAATATTTAAGGTGAAATACATCACTATATTACAAATATAGAGACTGCAACTTAAAGGGAAAATTATACTTGCTTCCAAGCCACAATGCTAAAAAAAAAAAGGAAGCAGGATTTGAATCCAAGTATGTAGAACTCTACAATTTATTCACTTGCTCAATTGAACTATTCCCTTTATCATAACAGGCTCAGCTTGTTAGATACACAGAGAAACTTAAGACAGGTTTACCCATCCTTTTCCTTTAGTTTCAACAGCTTTGCTTAACAGTTTCAAATAGCAATTATCCCTTTACAGTGTCAACTGGCTGAGCCAGCAATACCTACTCCATTTATGCAATGGCAAAATTCTAGAATACCAATGAGAATGACAGCCAGAACATATATGATTGACATGTAAACATAACCAGTGAATCAAATGTTTTTAAAGAGTTAAATTTATTCTGCATTTTGTTCAACAGCTGGCAAAGCTACAGATGGCAACTGTGAGGGAACTGTTTGTCACATGCAGGTGGTAGAAGAGAATTAAATTACAAACACATGAAAATGTGGTTTTCTGCTGTTCTACAGTGCTACTCTGTTGGCCAAGAAAGCAGCAGAATTTCTGTTGGCTTGAATTTCCTGAGATTTTATATTTGAATCAAACAAGTTCAAATTAGCAGGAAGATTACCCCCATGTCTCCCCAGAACATAGATTTTCCTTTGTATCTCCACTGTTTTATATCTAGACTAAATTGAACTTATTGAATTATAATGCTGGCTGACTTGGCTAAGGTTAACTATTTAGTATTAATATTAATTTTTCTGTAATACAATGTTTCTATTACAGTTTATTAATTTCCTTTTTAAATTCTCATATTTGACAAAAGTTTCATCAGAATTCTTAAAAAAAAGCTGAAGGAATATCATCTATCAGCCATATGGCAGGAAAATCTAAGTTTCCTACAAATATAGAAAATTATGTAACTGTAAATATGGAAAGCTGATGTTTAATATGATCGGGCCTTGTGATAAAAAATGTTAGTGTTGTTTGTTTGTTTGTCTTTTTGATTTATCTTGTTACTTTTCATTTTTTTATTTATTTTATCAAATTTGGGGTAGTGTTTGCAATAGCTTTTGTTAAAAGTCTGTTGTTAACATTCCTACTTATTTCTACCCTGTGTGACTAAAGAGAGAAAATCTTTTTTTTTCTGAAAAATAAAATAAAATTGAATGAGAATGAATAATATAAATCAAATTATAAGTTAATACAAATAACACAATATAAGATATTATAACATAAAATAATGTAATATATGTAATGTGTGAAAGATGTGATGGTATTATTTCTCTAGGTAGTGGTTATAGGTATTTCTTTAATTTAACTGTGAGAATTAAGGAAAACAGAAAAAGCTTATCCAAATCTATCCTAACCGAGTTACATAGATTTCATGAAATTATTGTTTTAAAAAAATGCTTTAATGAACAATTCAAATTTCCCCTTTCCCCTAAATATTTTGCCCTTAATTATAAGTCAGAGTATTCCAATGGGGTATGTTAATACTATATTAAAATGATGAAATAATAGTGACTGCTCTCATATCAGGATTGCTTGTTCCTGGACCCTCGTTTCTCTTGCTTTCTTAGAAATCCAAACAGCTATGTCAGGCATTGGCCTGATTCTCCAAAAAATACATACACCCCATTACCAAGACTCATCCAGCCATGGTAATATTCCTCTTTTGTCACCAAAATTGAGGATCTAATTCTGTAAGACACCAAAGACTGTTGCATCAGAAACAAGGATTTCCCCTCTTCAAAAGCCTTGACCATGTTTGGCACTTGATGTCATCTCTTAATAGATTTCCTACCATCAGCTTCTCCTTTCTCTTCTAATAAACTCCTTTCACTCAACAAACATTTACAGAACACCTGCTTGGTCCCAGGCAGAGGTAGGCATGTCTCTGACAATGAACAAGACAGAGAATGTCCCTCCCCCTTGCTGAGATGAGACAACCAATATGAACACTGACACAAGACAATTACAAGTTTGATTTTGTGATCTCTCACATCATTCACAACTTACGTGTATGTTTACTCCATATGCAATTCCTCAAAACAATACTTTGATAGCTGGATATTTTAAATTTTTTTTTAATGAATATGACTTTTAGAGGTACATGTTATTAATATTTAATATTTTTTTACAATACCACCTAAAATACCATCAGATAAAGAAAAACAGTAATTCCCCTATAGCCATTAGCATGATTCAGAAGTAAAGATTCCACAGTTCTTTCCATTTCCAGTTATAAAATAATGAAGTTTGGGAGGGGTGAGAAGCATTGCAGTTAAATGTTAATGTTTTTTGTTTATTTCTCTGTTAATTCCAGTCTTATAAAAGATTTTTAAAAGGAGTTAACCTTGTAATTTTTGCTTTAAAAAAAAAACTGTACAAAGAGTTTTGTGAAAGAGTCACGTAATAATATGGTTCTCAACCCTAGACAGCAACAAAATCACTTGGGGGGTGGCAAACAAAACATAACAGAATAAACCTTGTCCAAGCCCTTCACTGGCACCGGTATTTTTTTAAAAAGCACTCCAAGAAATTCTAATGTGCAGTCACAATTGAGTTATAACCCCCAATTCTAACATATCATTTACTATGGATTTCTACACTCTGCCAGTATCCTTCCAAACTTTTTATTTATTGTCCGATGCTCAGAGTTTCATGCAGACTTTTTTATTGATAAGAGTGTACATTATTTGATCATTTTAATCACTGTTTTGTAGGACACAAAGACACTTCATTTTTGCTGTCAGATAACTGATTTTCAGTTGTTCCCATTCTAGTGTCCAACTGCCTAAAAAGTCCTGCCTAGATCATTTCTTACTTTTGCAACAAAGCATTTCATTGCTGACTTAACTTACAAAATGTTATCTCAGAGCCTGTTTGACAAGCATTGCAGGTTTCACTTTGATGATTCTAGCAGTCTGAAAGAAAGCATTTCCACTGATTCAACACCACTGCTTGCAGATTTTCCATTGCTCCCAACAAACAGCAGCACATTTTCTGTCAAGTATCAAAACATACAGATGGGGGAAGTATTTTTCTAAAGAAAATCATTATAAGAAAAAAAATTTTTCAAGCACACATACAAAAGCAAATTTACCAATGTACTTTTTATGTGTGGAATAAAAACATAGAACTCTTTTTTTTTTTTTTTCCAGAAAGTAAATAAAAATCTTTAAATGTCTACTTGGGTTTTCTATTAAATCAGTATAAGATGTAATGTTAAAAAAGAAAAAGAGTAACCGAAAAAGAATTAGAAAGAGACAAATAAAGAAAGACGCAAGAAAAGGAAGATATCTCAAGAAATTAAAGGAGCAGAAGACACTTGCATCAAGAAGAGTCTAGAGACACCTCATCTCATCAAGTGGGACAGGCTGTGCCCTACTCAGGGCCCCCAGGTAGTGGGGACTGGAGACAAAACCCTGATTTACTCACTAATCCCCTGTATCTTGGTACAAGATTACACACTCCAAGAAAGGGAAATCTTTAAAAAAAAAAATTGTACAGAGGTACCTTTAGGTTTGCATAAGTCTGGGAGAAGGGACCAGAGAGAAGAATAAATGAAGAGTAAGGCATATGCCAGAATGGGAGAGAATGGTGAGGGCAAGAGTTGGGACAAAAAGAAAAAGGGAGGGAGAAAAAGGAGAACAGATACTTTGTTCAACTTGTGAACATCCTTTCATCAACTGTCAGCTTAAACACCATCTCTTATGGGAAGCCATTTGTGAATCTGTCACTCCTATGCATACACAGACACATACACAAACACATACACCTACACATACATATACACTAACTTGTCGTATCCTCATATATTTGTTATATTCCCTCATATACGGAGTTCCTTAATGATAGAAACAAAGCTTTAGTTTCTGATATATTTAATGCTTAATGTTTGCTTGATGGATAATTGAATATGTAAAACTTATTTTGCTGAACAGAAAGAGAAAAAAATAACGCAAAGCTGTCAACAGTGGAAAAACTAGATGTCATTTCTCAGTAATATAGGAGACTGGAACATATTTTTTTCTCAGGTAATGTGTATCTGTGCCTGAGTGAAATTAAGAGAAAGAGATGCAAGACAGAGACAGAGACAGAGAGAGGTCACAATTACAGGATTTATTCTTTTAAGACATCTCCTTATAAATTTTAATATCTACTTTTTTTCTTTCTCAGATATGCAGTGCTCTCATAAGCCTTTAAAATTCACCCACTATTTCTTCAACCTGAACACTAACTCTTGCTGTAGTAATATAAATATTCTTACTCATTCTAGAAGAGTCAGCTCAAATTCTACTTAATCTGTAGAATCTTCACAAACTACTTTAGGTAGACTTTCATGCTCCTACTTTGGTTTAACCAGATTACCCCTACAAAACAATTATCTTCTACTAACATAGACTACACATTACTTGAGGATAGATGCAATATAGTTTTATCTTTGTATTCCAAAGACCATGCAAAATAAATATTCTTGGAAGGTAAATTAAGAGTATGGCTGTCTGATGTCAAGATTCCAAAACTTAACTAATTTGGGGATCATCAGCAAAAAAGTGAGCATTTCTAAGCCTCTAATTCTTTATCTAAAAATTAGAATGATGATAAACACTATCTCGTAGAATTGTTTGAGTATTAATTAATATAATATCTCTATAACACTTGGGATAGAACCTGGCACATTAATAAATACTCAATAAATACTAGTTCTTATTTTAATAATCAGTAATAGTTTTGCTTTTGTATGTATCATGAAGTAAGTTTCACCTATGCCAGAGAAAGAGAGAGAATGGAAGGACAGAGACAGAAAAAGAGAGAGAGCAGAAGAGGAAGAGGAAGGGGGTGAATAAATAGAAAGACTAAATAAAAATAATGTAATTTACTTTTTAAAAAGTATCAGCATTATTATTTATCTTAATTATTCCATACCACTGGATTAAAATAAAAATTTAATGAAAAACATTTGTGAATAAACTGTATTTCATTTATTTTTTGTTACTTTATAAAGTTTTTTTTTAATTCATTGAAAATAAAATAATACCCTTATCAGATTTCTGATAAGAAAACACAGACATGGCATAGTCTTAAGGTTTCCTTCTTCATTATCAACGATTTTCCCTTAGAAAAGTTTAGATTCCTGGTAAATTTCTCCAAGCGGTGATTAAAGTCACTATCACAGATGACTGGATTTGTAGGTCCTTAATTTGACATTAAAGTTACCAGTGGATCATTAAAGGCTACACATGCCATTCTTTTAAATGTGGTCAATCTAGCTGAAATTTAAGACACTAAACAGTAAGCCCAACTGGGACAAATTTAGGCTGTTTACACAAAGAAAATTGTTTCCACGCTTTTGGTACAGTTATTTCTTAAAGCTAAAAAATAAGTGCTAAAGTATTATAGATAATTTATGACCTTAAAATATGATGCATGTGGGAGATTTGGAAGTGGATCAAAAAAACAGTATTCATTAAAAGGTTGTAAAATAAAGCCCCTGAGACAACACAGTACTCATATATTCTTCTAAATACTGTAGAAGTTATTCCCTGTGTGAAATCTATTTAGTGGTTTTAAGAAAATGCTTGAGTGAGTTGGGCCATTTAGAATTATTTCTTCCACCTCTAAACTATCATTAAATTAAACAAAGAAATAAAAATTATGTTTATGTTAACTATTATCTGAAAAACACATATATGTGCATGTATGCACACACACATGTTTATATACAGTGAGGATGAACCTCTATCACCACAGTGATTCTAGAATTTCAGGAATATTAGAGACAAATGAAATCAAAGTAAGGGATTGATAGATGGATAAATCAGCCCAAGATTCAACACAATAATGGTTGGATTTCTCCAATCCAGTACCTAGGAAGTCTCAGAATCAGAGACACATTTGAAATAATAGTGTATAAATGACTAATTTAAATACAAATTAAAGTCATATTATTTAAGAGTGATGTCAACAAGAGGGTAGAGTAGTAAACTCCAGCTCCTTGCCCTCCATAAAGATCAACAAATAAATAGCTACCCATGAACAAAAACAGCTCTGGGAGATCTCTAGATTCAATTTAAGAAATGTCAACAGAATGGAACTTGAGAATAAATACACAGAAAGGAAAGGAAGAAGAGTTTCATTTCACCTTCATCAATCCATTCCCCAAGGCAGCTTTGTTCCATGCTGAGAGGGAACTCCCTGCTAGGAAGATTATGAAGACAGTAAAAAGGTCAGCATTTGGGGGTAAGGGAATGAATAAATGAAGCTTACAAAATTTCCAGGCGGTGAAAATATTCTGTATGATACCACAATGATGTCATTATACATAATGATGCTAACTTTTCCAGGCAATAATCTGTGACAATATTCATGGAGTATGGCCAACCAGGGAAGTTCACAAAAGTCTTGGTATCCAGAGCCTTTATTGGAACTTGGGCACATAAACATGATTGACCCCCTACACGACTAACCTATAGTTTCCAGACCCTCTGAAATCTGAGCTGATACTGTGTTGATCCAAAGCCCATACCATAAATCATGCTAATAGATTATGCAGTGTGTCTCAAGACCCTGAGGTAAACAAAGTAACTCTTATCAGGTAGGTCAATCCAAGGGCTTTGAGGTCACCTCCTAGAAGCCAGAAGCAAAGACCAAATTTCTCTGTGGATTAAGTAAATTCTTTACTACACATCATTTTTCAAATGCTAGGGTATAAAATAAAACTTACAATTATTACTGGTGTTGACTGACAACTCCTCAAAAGACCACCAGAAACCAAAAAAAAAAAAGAAAAAAAAGAAAAGCTAAATTTTTTTAAACCTACTGTAGTGAGGGAGAACATCACCATCAACAAAGTCATAGTAGTGTCTCAAGAAGAGGACAAGGGGAAATACTATTATATAGAGTTTGGGGGTCTAAGACAAAGTAGTTTAAGGATGGTCTTTCAAAGCAGAAAACTAATAGGATTGAACAAAGTTCATAATATTGTAGTTTAAGATTGGTGTATGTATGAGTACATTATGCTCTTTCTTCATATGAATATCAAGCACATCTTCATACGTGAACAGTTTTTGATACATTTGCTCTTTGCATACATGCGAAATCTCTTTCCTCTCAGGCATGAATTTCCTGAAACAAATATTAAATTAAGCTGACACAAGTAATCTCAGTTTCTTACTTCCAATTGTTCAATAACATGGATGCAAGTGCTCTCAATTCTCAATGTTAAGAACAGAATTTCAGCACTCATTTGGAAGTCTTATAAAAACAGAAAATCAGTAGTACAAAAGACTGTGGTAGGCTACAGGTGTTCATGAAGTGTTTGACTACTCAGAGCCATCGAGGTTGCTTTCCTAAAAGGTTTAGCTCATCTATTAAAGAATAAACACTTAAGAACATAAATCTTCCTGTGACTCAGCCTTTCCAACTTTAACGTGGAAATAGTAATACTTCCACTGAGGTATTAAGCATCAACCAGCTCCTAAATGACAAGCTGGGAAGCAAACCCAGTCAGTTAAAATCCCAAACCTTCCGCCATACCACCTTGCCTTACATATTCTCATCTTTATCCTGAAATAACTGATATATTAAGTAAAATTATATATGTAAAAAGAACTTTCTAGCACTTGATGCATAACAGGTATCAGTAAATATTAATTTCCTTCCTAACTTGTGAGGATTATTGCTCTCTGTTTAAGTTCAATAGGAGATATTTAAGTCACACATATCAAAAACTTTCTGAGTTTGGGCAACAAAGTTCCTTCTCTATTCCTTGTAAGTGAAATAATATGTATCTATTTGTCTGGACTGAGGAAGAGAGAGATAAGAGGTAGGAGAGGCAGGTATGGGGTAAGTGCTTTTTGTGGAATCTAGGGTTTGAAAGGAAAGAATTTAAGCATTTCTACACATCTTTAATGTTTAAATAGTTTGACAAACTGTGAATAGAGTTTTTGTGTTTGAAATAGTTGACTCTTAATCTCTTACCACCCACAGTCCCAAAAAGATTCTCTGTTGCCTGCAAATAAATTAAGTGTTCTTTTTCAATTAATTTGCAAGTCCAACTCAAGCCTCCATTTAAAAATTATGGTGAAAGCCTTTGTCCTTGGATCTTGAATACTGGGTGACAGCAAGAGCATGAAAGGAGGAAATAAAGTGAAACTGAAAACAAGCAGGATAGCTAGTATTGAATGGATGGATACTGGCATATTCATTTATTTCAATGGTAACAGCCCAATGTCTTTGCAATTTCATGTCTTACATAGTGGAACTTTGGAAAGCTTGTTGTAAACAGGGTTAGTCAGATTGTCCATTAAACATGCATTTCTCTAAACAAACTTTTTCTAAGCACAGCTACTAAACTCAGATCTTTTTGCAGCAATACCTCACAGTTTTGCCAACTCTGCAAAGACGGGGAAAGCTGGAGCATTTTCTTTTCCTGGAGAATATTAAAAGCATCACCCTCAATAAAGTTGTTCTGGCATTCACATATCTCCTATTCTTTCAAATATTGATTGGTCTTTTGAAATGGCCAACACATATACGGAAATGTCAGGTTCAGGCTAATATTTGACGGGAATCGTTAAAAACTTAAGTGATGTCAGTTCAGACTGCAGTCAACTGCATTCAGTAGAAAACTTACCACAGTGTGGTTCTCACATAACAAAAGGTCCACTGGTGAGCAATCAAGGACCTACAGGACTGACAGAAGAGTTATCCAGGACGCAGTTTCCTTCTTACTGTTGTGTCATCTTTAGGGTGTGGCTTTCATTTCATGATTGTAAGATGACTACTCCATGTTGAAACCCTGCATTTGTATTCCTAAGAGGAAGAAATGGGAGGATAGAGGGCAAAAGTACATGCCAGCTGAGTTTGGTCTATTTCCAAATGTTCACTTAAGTTCCTTCCAACAATTTGCTTTGTACTCATAGTTCCTAAATTTTGTGCCAAACTACCTCATGTTGTTAAAGAAAATTCACAGGGGGCAGGGTATCATAAATTTTTGAGAAAAATATATCTATCAGACAATGAGTGAACTACTAACTTGAGCAAATTCAGTTTCAATACTTGATCTTGCTATATTGAAATGATATATCTTTGAAAAGCTGGGACTTTGACAGTTCTATTGTTTAAAAAAAAAAGTAAGTAAGTACCATTTGAAAATCAATGTGGAAGAGGAAGTGAGGGTAACAGGGTCCAATATGATTCTAAGATTTGAAAAGCTGTGCAGCATTCAAGGTACAAACCTCCCATTTATACACAATTTGAGTTGGTCAAAATGGAAATAGCAATAGTTTTTCTTTTAGTTAATATATATTACTTTTTCAAATGGTTACTACCTTGTTAGAACAGATATTTCTTAAGTTGAATGAAATCATTTAACAAAAGTTGTAGGTATTTCTTTTGGCTTTAGGTCACTGTTGAAAAATTACTGGGCCATTAAGAACTCAGGAACTAAGTAAGTTTGGTAACTTCTGTGCTAGACTTTTAGCCACCACTAGCTGCAAAGGAATATGGAAAGATTTGAATGTTTGATAAACAACCACGATTTTATTAACAAAGAAAACAAGAAAAATGAATATTGAGCAGGCAGCAAGCAGCTTCTGCTCCACAGACAGATCAAAAATTTTAATGCTACCCCTACTTCTTTTTGTAACATTTATTTTCAAATCCAAGCAAAGCAATTTAGCAATTGGAAGACATATGATGTTACCAGTCAATAACAGTGCTTACTAATTACATAATTGTATAGCGTCATTGTGGATTTTGTAAACCTCACACCACTTTATTAGTTCAAAGCATTATATATTAGTTCATATATTATATTTTTAATTTGTTAAGTATGTTATTTGTCACTGTCAGTTATAAAGGATCTTATCAACTGAGATTAAGTTAGGTATCTTATGGAGTTTCACTAACTCTTACCAAAACGATATTCCAATAATTAAGAGGTTTAGCTCAGCTTTCTTAACTCAATAAAGTAATTTAGAAATTAGAAATTTAAAAATCAATATCTCGCAATGAAAAAATTTTAAACATTTACTGGAAGAGCTTAAAATTGGCATTCTATATTTAAATCTTTTCTAAGTCAAAAACCTAGGGTATATTGAATTAAGAGAAGCAATAATTATAAAAAAGTAGTGTTAAGTTTCTATTTTACCACACCATATATATTGTATGATGATAATTGTAATACAAGTACATAAAAGAGATAAATACTACATAAGGAACTAAAATACCTGTCTTAAATTTAATTCAGCAAGTTGATATTTACTTAAATTATAAAACATTGGTATAATGTGTTTCACACCAAGAATCACTCAATCTGTAAAATAAACAGTGGCTACATCATCTCGAGGATTAAAAACACAAAATATAAAGAGTAACTGAACTATTTTTTAAAAAGTGCAATAACCTTGGTAAATTTGAGAGAAATTTTATCTCAAGCCAAACTGTCACCTGAGTCCATAAAAACTGATTGAAACACAGTACATCTTACAATATGAATTATATGAATTGAAGCAACACCTATTTCAACCCCCTGAAAAAAAAAAAAGAAAGAAAAGCCAAATACATAAACTCAAATTAGAAGACCTATATCTGGAAGCCATCTATTGTTTATATTGTTTGATGTTGCTATAATGTGAATTATACTAATAACCTAAATCCTCTTAATATCCAGCTCTGGCATTAATCCAATGTTATTGTGATTTAAGGACCAAAATAAATATTATGTGCTGGTTTGACACCTGAATATGCGAGAGCCTCAAATGGCTTAACCAGTGTTCCCTTTCCCACTCTGCTCTCAGAGATCAGGCTCATAGCCAAATAATCCCCCTCATGGAAACTAAGCACAATGCTTATTTATTCCTGATTCTGAGCTTCAGTTCACTGCCAACCTACAGAATTATTTGAACAAGCCAATCTCATCTTCCCACACAAGAACCCAAGGTCATCTCATCTTCTTGTTACTACAAAGCCTGCCTCCCATAGGCCCCTGCTTAGTCATCTGTTCATGAGATCAACTTTTATGTGGCACATGATGTGCAGTATCATCCTCCCTCAGGCTGTGAGTACATATGAGTAATATACTGCTATCAATCTCATTAGTCCAATGTTTGGCCTTCCCCATAACCCTAGGGAAAGAATTCCCTCACTAATGGGGTGAAGAGGAGGCAATCAAAACAGTCATAAAAACATGGGGAAAAAATCATAACCCAGAGATATAAATTAAAATAGTAATTATTACTAATAAAATGATAATAACTATCATTTCTACAGCTCTTTCTATATGTCAGGTACTGTGGTACGTGTTCTGCATACATGTTGTATTTAATCTTTTGAACAGCTCTATGAGATAATTATATTTTATAGATAAAAAATGAGGTTTTTAAAGTTATATAATTTAATCAAGTCTATACAACTAGTTGGCAATAAACTGAGATTCAGATTTAAGCAGTCTGATACCTTTACCCTAAAAGACAAAAATCTTATAATTCATATGCCTCTAATCTACATATATCAGATCTATTAAGAGGCTATCTCATGTCTTTTGGGGCATCGTTTATCAAATTATCCACAATATAAATTAATAAGCTCCAAAGAAAATAATATTTATTAAATCTTATTGTTGACAAATAATTTCATCATCATGAGACTGAAATACATCCATATATATAAACTGTTAAGTACAAATTTTAAAATTAATATTAAAACTAAACTTAAAAACAATAGATTTGATATAATGAACTTTTTCTGATGTTAAATTGTCATCGTTGGGTTTAGTTAAAGATAGAAGATACTGAACTGACTTCTTTGATTTTGAGCTAATAGAAATTCATTCAACATTATTTTTATCATGGCTTTTTTTTAACAGTAAAATTGAACTACTAAATTACTGTAAACTACTCTACTTCATAGTATATATCAAAATATTTAGCATTAAAAGTAATCATTAAAAATAATTTATTATGTATTTATTTAAAAATTTACTAATAATGAATTGATTCAAGTCATTACATATAAAGACAGAATCTTTGAGCAACATCTAATGATATACATACAGATACATACAAGATATTGTTGGTTCTTTTGAGTTTGGAAGGCCATGATATGTCACATGATGAACTAATTCTCCCAAAACTTCTATTTGAACTACCATGAAATGTTTAAATGAAATTAAGATAAAAAAGATATTCTCTTTAAAAAACATCATTTATACATTCACTTATTCCACGACTCTTTTCTCAGCACTATAATTAAAGTAGCACACTTCACCAATGATCCATTTATTTTCCTATCAATTAAAAGCCAAAGTTAATAAACAACTTAAAGTCTTCTTGTGTTAAAATGCATGTGACTGCATTTCTTACTAAAAAAAAAATTTTTCTTCATAACTGCTAAAAGAATTCATATGAGCACAAGTGCAGAAATGGGATCACTTTTGTTATTTTAATTTCTCAAATCTCTAGCCATAAGATAAATATGGGAAGAAATGCAGAAAGAAAAATAAAATAATTATAAAAGCATGGATAATATTCTAATTCATCAAGTCACTTTTCAATTTTTCCAAGATCTAAAATCTTTTTGTAAAAATATATACACAATTTTTGCCACAATTTGTGTTGAGCTAATATTAAATGTAAAATATTAATAACATCCTAAAACATTTAAATCACTTTTAAACAGTCATTCTTTGTTTACTTGGTAATGAATAAAACTAAAATGTGATTCTTTTGAAATTGCTTCATTTACCATGGCAAAACATTGAAGATTTTATAGTACTTCATTTCTACTAAGTTAAATTTATTATTTAGAGCCGGGGATAAAGTGCTGAGAGAACAAAATATTTCCCCCAGTGAGTTAAAAATAAGAACTTAAGTGGTCATTGCATGAAATAAAACAAAAAAAGGGAGGGGAGTATGTTATGATTGTTGGGGAATTCAAGATTCAAATAAATAATACTTGCTTTTCTACTTCAGGTTTGAAAACAGCTAAGAGATTGACTCAAGTTTTGTACAAAATATTACCTTTATTTCTAAGGAAACAAATTGGAGGACATGCTTTTCAGACCTGCAATTCTGCCCATCATCTTAATACTTTATTTACCCTGAATAGACATATCTTCAGGCAAAGGCAGTGCAGGACTTTTTCAGAGGCTTCTCACCAAAGGCAGGCTAAAACAGACCCAAATTCAAGCACTTTGAGGCAGTAAAACTGAAGCACACGAGAGGCAGAATGAAAAAGAGAATAAAGTTGCTTAGTTTCTTCTCCTAAAATCACCAGATTAAGTCATTCTTTCTCAGAGAATAAACGAAGTATGAAGAAAGAAACTGGAAAATTACACTCCATTAAGTCCTTCCACACAGAAACAAAAGGCCAGGGATCTGAAGGTTTCCCCCTACTGGAGATGTACGTTGCAATATTCCTACTTAAATATTGTGGAAATTACTAGGAAATGCCAACTTCTACTAAAATTAAAATATTCTTAATTTTTATTTTTAATCAAAATTTGATAAACCGTTTCAGAAGGGAAGGAAATGTTTGTATGCTGGTATATATGATTATTTTTTTTCCCAGGGAACTATCAACAGAAAGTAAATTCAGTAATTTTCACTGAAACTCTGATATACCAAGGACATAAAATAAATAGCCATGTGATTAAGGAAAATAATTAAATATGAGATTGATAGAAACATAAGCCATACATCCAAAACCATCCGAATGTGATGGAGAAGAGAGTCAATATGGTCAAAAATTTCAGAAGATTCAGAATATTTAGCCAGACCTAAAAATTACAAAGATTTCAGTTGAAGGTAGAATGAGCTACACTTGAGAGGAATAACTACCATATTTATATTGAGGGTGTTCTTAAACCTGTAATATTATCATAATATACAAGATCCCTAATAACCCTTTTTATATTTTCCAACAGAGTAAGAGCAAATGGTGATCTGATTTCCATTTCTGGTCATACGGTCACTGTTTCTGTGACTGTTGAACATCAAGGACTGTTATGTTCCCTGAAATACCAAAGGATACTTTCTATAAATGCCAGAGCTGCTAATGTTTAATGGCCATAATGATGCCCTAAAATAGAGTATAATTTGACAGGATTGGTTCTGTGACATCTCAGCAACTACCTTGAAGCTAAGTATAAATTT
Organism: Cynopterus sphinx; assembly: GCA_030015415.1. Taxonomy (NCBI): domain Eukaryota; kingdom Metazoa; phylum Chordata; class Mammalia; order Chiroptera; family Pteropodidae; genus Cynopterus; species Cynopterus sphinx. Next base: position 171,318,321 of record CM057379.1, read on the forward strand.
CAGAAGAACTTTATGACTGAGTGTTGATAGGTTCTTAAAAATTTAAATATCTATCAGGATTTAGCTAAGGAAAATATATCTTAACTCAAGCTTGCTTATAAACATTCTTAAATTATGATAAACTATCCAATTTCTCAAAATGTGGCATTTTGTGTAAACTTCATCTCAGCCCTTTTCTAAGCACCTAACTAAATTTTATTGAATGTTATCAAAGAGAAATAGTTTGCTAAAGTGTAATATATACACATTTTTTATTCTATCAAAAAAAATCTGTTTTTGTAATTATTATCACCTACTTTTAAATCATTTCAATTTATCAGCTACTATCAAAAATTAGTATATATTTAGTGTCACTAAACCATAATAAGCACTAAATGTTTATCAAAATTTTTTCCACCATATATATTTCTAATTATATGAAATATGAAGGCTGTGAAATAAAACTGGAACTGTTCCCTGACAGAAAGTAAAATAAATATTAAATTTCACATTAGAGTAAAAAACTTGTCTACTTCTTAGATTAATTTTATTTTTATATCAAGATTGCTCTCTCATTCAGAGAATGTTATTATTCTGTCATTATAATATTTAAGGGAGGGCATTAGATCAATAGAATCCCATTTTTCAATAAAACTTCATAAATATCTTCATAGTTTATATTCTGTCTCCTCTAGTTTCAGGAAGACACTGTTCAAACAGTATCTTTGATGCAGGGGAAAGAGCATTAGCCTTATCAATTCCTAAGCCTCAATCATTCTAGTGGCTTTTATTTCAGAGCCAATTTTATCACAAATTTAATCCCAGAAATACTATTGAGCACATGCATAAAATTAAATTGCCAGCATAATTTAATTGATACAATATATTTTTCTCCTTTGGCAGAATAAAATAAAAAGAGAATTTTTCCCCTTCAGTAGTATTGAACTGGAATTAACATGAATTTTTTCAACCCAAGACAACCTTAGAACTTAGTTACCAAAGTGATGTGTACTCTAAAGAGAATTTTTAACAATAGAAATTGGTTTACATTGATTCAACCAAAAGTTAAGTCCCAGAAACTTTTGACTTTACCAGACTCATCTAATACCATTCCCTACTCAACTCTGCCTGTCTACATTTGCATCTGTCTGAAAGGCACTTTTGGCTATTTCTTCTTTCTAAACTTTACCAATTTTGCAAGGCCCAGCTTAAGCTTCGTAGCACCCACGAAGTCTTCCCTGCTTTCCACAGTCTACAGCAAGCTCTCCCTCCCCTGAACGCATATAGATCCGATTGTCTATATAATTTATCTTCCTTTCTCTTAATTAGTTATACTCTCAGATAGATAGATAGATAGATAGATAGATAGATAGATAGATAGATAGATGATTGATAGATAGATAGATAGATAGATAGATATAGATATAGATGATGATATAGATATAGATGATATAGATATAGATTAGATTAGATTAGATATAGATATAGATAGATATATGGATATTTAGCTATGACTCCTTTCCCAAACTAGTACAAAAGTTCTATAAGGAACTAGACTCCTAAAACAAGACTATCTACTCCAAAGACAGAAAAAAAGCAGTAAGAGAAATTATATACTCTGTAAACATTCAAGGTAGAAAAAAACACAATCCTTACCCCCTTCCCAATTTCAGTTTATAAGAGCAGGACTTTTCCTGTCATATAGCCTTCATTAAGTTATTTGACCTAATAATAAAGTAAATAATAAATATTTGTTAAATTGATCTATTATTCAAAATGGCTTTACTCCCTCAGTGTATAAATTTCTTAAGAACTAAAGTATTCTGAATTGGAATTTTCCTGCCATATTCTGAAGCTCTATACATGATTTAAAAAATAACTCACACATGTCTAGGCTACAGTTCTGCACTCTACCAGATGAGCTATTGAAGAGTATATTTGACATCATTTATCATCAGCGAAATGCAAGTCAAAACCACAATGAAATATCACCCCATGTGTTAAAATGGTTATCACCAAGGAGACAAGAGGTAACATATGCTGACTAAAATGTGAAGAAAAGTGAACTCTTGTGCACTATTTGCTGGAATGTAAATTGGTTCAGTACTATGAAAAATAATATAGAAAAAAGTTCCTGAAAAAATTAAAACAAGAACTACCATATAATCCAGCAATCTTGCTTCTGGGTATATACTCAAAGAAAATTTTCATAAGGTAGTAACAAGATTTCTAACATTGTTTATTGCAGCATTAGTCACAATAGTCAAGATATGGAAATAACTTAAGTGTCCATCAATGATTGAATTGATAAAGAAGATGTGTGGTATTTATACAACAGAATATTATTCAGCATGAGAAAGAAGGAAATCCTGTAGTTTGCAACAACATGGATGGACCTTCAGGGAATTATGCTAAATGAAGTAAATCAGACAGAAAAAGACAAATATTATATGATATCACTTGTATGTGGAATCTAAAAAGAGCTAAACTCATAGAAACCCAGAGTAGAGTGCTGGATACCAGGGGCTAAGGAGCAAGAGAATTGGGGAGATGTTGTTTAAGGGGACAAATTTGCAATTAGAAGATGAATAAATTCTGGAGATATAATGCACAGCACAGTATGCCCAACAATACTGTATTCTACACTTCAAAGTTTCTGAGACAAGATCACAAATTTTCTCACACAAAAAAATAGAAACAGTAATTATGTAACGACACAGATCTTAACAAATGCTATGGTGGTAATAATATTGCAATACATAAATGTATCCAAACAACAAATTGCATACTTTAAATTTACACAATGTTATATGTCAACTATATCTCAATAAAAAATAAAAAAGCAGTAGCTCAAGTGAATTGCTTCATGATCTTATCTGGAAATTTCTATTATATTTGTCAATCCTTTTGGCCTCAGGGTAATAAATAACTCATCACTTTTAATTTCAATTAAGACATCTCAAAAGATTCTCAAGTTTTTCTTAGAGTCAAAAACCAGAAAATATTAGCAATAAATTACAATAAAAATTATTTGTAGAAGTACATTTAGCTTGCACACTTTTAAGTTTGGCTTTAAACTGGTGAAGTACCCATTTGTTATGTTATATCCCAATATAAGGCAATCAATTTTGTAATTCTCAGGCTAATATTTACGCTAATCCCAGTCTTTCAAATGGACATTGTTGTTCATAAGGCAAAAAAACAGCTCAAATTCCTTCCCTTCTGAAAAAACACAATTCAAAGACCTTAGGGTTCTAATAATCCTTCACTAAAAATCGCAATCTTTTAGAATAAAAATTATATACTGAAGAAAGATTAAATGTCCTCTGGCTCTTCTAACTATTAAAGATATGTTATGAATAGGAAAAAAAAGTTAGTGCCTAGGTTTTAATAAAATTAGTTGTTTCCATCTGTGTTGTTAGGTTAGGAAAGATTATGAAAACCTCCTTCTACTTGCTGTTAACTCTCAGCAGAAAATTGCAACATATTTTACAAGAAATAATCTCAACTAAATGGTATATGTCACATATCAGAGAAGCAATGTGGAATGATGTGGTTAACACTAGGTCCTTCCTTCTCTGACTCCCCAAGTATCTCATGGCTCATTACAAATAACCTGAAAATATTATCTTGTTGAATTTTTCTCTTTTTAATAGATTTCTTCAATTATCCTTGTAAATGAAATTTTCATAGATGATGCTTAAAACCAGGCTCATTAATCATATCAACTAAATTTCTAATGTCAGTTAATTTTTCATTTAATCTGTGTTTTGAATTCATTTTAAAGAAGCACCTGCTCTTCTATTATATTATGAAACTGGTCTCTAATGCCAGATTATCTGGGTTTGAAGGCCAACTGCCTCTCTTTAGCATAGTAACATTGGATAATTTACTAAGTCTCTTTGTGTTTTAATAATAATAAAATTTACCTCACAGATTTGTTAGGAGATACTCTATGTAAAATATTTGGAATAATACCTGATACAGAGTACTCACTTGATAAGCTTTAGCTAAATATAAATTACTTACAAATTAAAGTTTTATACCTTTATTTTAAAAATACATTTTTTAGTTGCTTTCACTAACTAAAGCATAAAAGGTAACACTTTTAAATTTAAAAATATAAATCATTCTCTCTCAGTGCACAACTCATCACTTTGCCTTTGCTATCCTGCCTGTCAAACCCACCAATAACCTAAAGTAAGTCCATATGTTCAGACCACATCACCTTGCTAAGACTCTCAGGCAACTGAGATCCAGTTCACATCTACCTGTCTTCCCCTACCGTTTGGCTCCTAGAATAAATAAGGCCAAGGAAAATTCTTCAGCATCAAACAAGCTCCCCCACCAATCTTAGTTCCTTGACTAAACAGGAAAATAACTTTGCAAGGATTTAAGTAAACTTCTGTAATGTCCTGAGAGCACCAAGTACAAGGATGTCAATATCATTTTTATTATTAAAAACTCTTTACCGGACTAATGTATTGTTTAAAAATGTACTCTATTAGTGATATCCATTAATCTCAAGTTAAAATGTATATTTTGGCAGCTTATTTTCTCTGTTTTAAGTGAACTATTACTTTAATCACAGGCATTTGCAAAAGTTTGATTTTTCTTAATTAATGTCTGCTAAATTTACTTATGACAGACACCCTCTTTTGCTAGAGGTAAAACATATATATTGTGTGGTTATTAATTCCCAGTTAGCACCATACAAAATTATTAATTGAGGTGGAATTTTTCTGCCAATGTACTTTAATTTCTTTTTTTTCCAAATGAAAAGACGTAGGAGTCTGACTGACTGGCATGCCCGCCCAACGAATGTAATTTTTCAGTGCCTGTCAGCTTGAAGACAATGTTTCGCCCCAGTGTTTTCTTTCAAAAAGCTCCATGGGAAATTTAGCAAGATTAGGAGAGGCACAATGGAACTATACAAAAGTTATTGGCTCCTTTTCTTCTTCTTCTTTTATACATTCTATACACAATAGTGACATCTTCTGGTTGGCTGGAACATTGATGTTTGGACCACTGCTTTGAACTTCTTTTCTGGTCACTCATTAAAACATGCCTTTTTTTGCATAAAGATACTATACCAAATATTCCTGAATCAAAAGTACATTATCTTGAAACATATGTCATCAAAATTCCAATATGTTTTTTAGAACAAAATATAATACAGAGCTGATACTTTTGAAAACTAATTCAAGACACAGATGAAATGTAAAATTAACTGACATTAAAAATTTACTTGATACAATTAACAAGCCTGGTTTTAAGCATCACGTATGAAAATTTCATTGACTGGGAATTTCACTGACAATTGAAATAAACTGAAGAAGAGAACATTTCAACAATATCTGTAGGTTATTTTTAGTGAGCAATGAGATACTTGAGTCTGAGAGAAGGAAGGACCTAATAATGTTAATGACTCGCCTTTCCTCTCAGACTATTTTCCTAAGGGCCTGTCCCTCTGCAAAGCTCCATGGTCCCTGAGTATGCTCTAAGTGCTCTATCCTTAGTGCTAAACTATCATTCCATCATGTAACTCTCTCCTAGTGCAGACAGCCACCCCAGAATAACAATGGGTCTAAACTGGTTCTGGCGAGAGCAACCTCAGGGACCCAGAATCTCAATCTCTCCCATGAAGACTGAGCCTGGCATAAGGGGGGGAGAGGTGTGTGTGTGTGTGTGTGTGTGTGTGTGTGTGTATAAATTTTTATATTTATATATTTATATTATGATCCTTTCCCCCAGACAATAGGGTAAGGATGACTTCAGTAATTTCAAGATCATTTTCTTATACCTCTCTAGAAAAGATGGAAAGTACCACATATACTTATCATAAATCAATGAAATAATCAAGACCAGAAAATTCTAAGTAAACACTAAAGCACACTTAATTTCAAATTAGCAACTATTATAAAAGTAGAGGTTTAAAAATTAAGTGAAATTGAATTAATATTTGTTCAGTCATGTATGCAACACAACAATGAGCATTATAAGTTCTACTTACACATTTTAAAAAGAGCATTTAATCTTAGGAAGAAACAATGTGTAGATTAGAGTGATTTAAAGTGGTTTAAATAACAATTAACCAGATAAACTTATTATTAAAATTATATTTAATTTATCCTATCATCTGTATCAGCTAGTATCTCTTCATAATAATAGCTCTTCGCAATCTTGTTACTGAGTCAAATAGATATTTGTGGAGAAAAGCCTATAAACATTTTTAGTAGAAAATATATTTAAAAATATAGTCTCATTTTTCTTTGCATTTAGAAATTAAGACATTTATGTTATCTAAAATTGGAAATTAAATTTAACCAAAGAAACAAGCTATAAATAGTATGTAATTATCCCTTAATTGATGCATAAATCATTATAATAGGAATTTTCTATTACAATCAGGATTATATACTAAATATGTTTCTAAATTCATAAAAATATATACTCTTAAAAGTGACAGAAATAAGCAAATGATTAATTTCCTTACCTAATCTATAAAAGCTATGCTATTTGTTTTTGATATTGTTACTGCTTTAATTACTCAGATTTCTAATGTCATTTTCAAAAATGCTCCCTATGCAAAGGAATAAACGAGCCTTATAAAACAGATATACCTACTATATGTATTTTACATACAGAAAATTTGAAATTTTCTTTAAAATTTGCAAACTAAAGATATGGGCCATTATCTAGTTGACAATAAAATCAACTTTCCTTCCATGTAAGAAATACATTAAATATAAAGTTTGTCTTCAGATATAATGTGTAGTCTATTAGCAATTTCATTTAAATATATTAAGTAAATAAAATGCTAATATTAACTTGTTCATATAATTTATGAGAGTTCAAATGGATCAATAAAAGCTACAACATTGAATACATATGTCCCATGATCTATCTAAACAATTGCATTAACCAAACTTTTAAATGATCCAATACCAAGAAAATTCAAAATAAGTTACATGATTACCAAGAATGTCATTCTAATAGTTTCTATATGCTCTATGTCTTAGAATAGCTATTTTCTGCCAAAGTACTGACTTTTTCTAAAAAATTCAATGCTAACTTTTAAGGATGTTCATCCTTTATAAATTACTTGCAAGGTTAAATGAAATTTCCACAAAAACTCATTTTGCTTTTTAAAAATTTCATTTTGCTTTTTAAAAATCTGGGTTATCTCTAGTTCTTTAAATAAATGTTTACTGTAGTATAACACATACACAGAAAGTGCACAAATCCTAACTGTATAGCTGACTTAGCTATGCCTCACTTTTCTAAGAATTTTATAACCCTTCTTTCTCAGCTCCTTTTTAAAGCAAGGGTTGTTTAGTAGCAGTGGGCTTGCTGACACAATACACTCTCTATGGAATTGATTTGGAAGATTTATTGAATCTTTATGAGCTAGTTTATTGTAGTTTATTATAAATATTTCATGTGTACTTAGGAAGACTATTGATGGGCATACTACCTATATTTTTCAAACAATTTGTTTGTTTCTTTCTTAGTATCAAATTTGCAAAGGAATATGTTAAAAATCTCTACCTCTTGTTTGTTGTTGATTTATTTATTACTTCTGTAGTTCTGCCTGTTGCTTTAAGATTTCACTCACCACAAGTCCTCTCAGGTCATAACTTTCAATTCCTAAGTTTTCAATTTTGATTCTCGACCTGTTACCGAAATGCATTCTTTATCCCTCAGTTAAAGCTATGGAGATGGTCACAAAAATCTCTCAACCATTCTACAAAAAGTATTTGTTTTGGTTCAGAATATGGAGTTTTATATTTATATTTCTTAAGCTATCCTCATCAGTTTTAAAGAACATAGGATTTTCATTTCCTGTCTTTCTTTTAATAAACTCTTGCCCTCTTTCTTCCACCTCCCATGTAGGTTCTAGTTCTCCATATCTTTATTAGTATTCCAGTAAAAGGTCAAAAAGGGCAAATCAGCTCTTCATTATGCCACCATTCTAACCTAGAGGTTTAATATTTCCAATCACTGATGTCACAGAATCCAGTTCCCAGTCTTAGTTAATAGGCTTCTATCTGATTGGCCAGCTCTAATTCCCAAATAATAAAGGAATATTTGAATATTTCCCTTCCATTTTTAAATGATGCAACCATACTAGAATAACCCAATGTGGCAGATATATATTTTTTTAGATCACTCACATCTTAGATCTCTTTTTTCAGTTAATGTATTTTTTTAATTATTAAAACTGAAAGAAAGAAGAAGTCTCATAAGTAGTTTTTGGCTGAAAAAGAAAACACATAACTACTCTAAGATATACCAAAAGTTATGCCTAAAGGACAAATGGGTATTTTTATAAATGCAACACGTTCCTTTTAGCATTCATAAGTGAACCAGCATTTTGTTGCAAAAGTAAATATTTCTTTAAAGTGTCAATCTATAAAGAATTAAGAAACAAGGCAAGGGCATTAAAAAAAAAACAAATGTGTTTGCATTCCCACATCATTTTTAAGAATCAAAGTCCTTCAGGATTTGTAAGAATCTTAGAGATTATCTAGTTCATCTTCTAATGCAGTGCTCTTACTAGTTCCACCTCTGTTCTTGACTCTTTTACATTACTTTTTACGTTATCATTTTTATATAATCCTCTAGGATGTGATCCTTAAAACTATGAAAAGCAAAAATGATGAAAAATGCATGTTTTTATTATATGTCTGGCACATATTTCGGGATAAATATTTGCTAGAAAAAACAATGATGAGCGAACATGTGCATCCATCTGAACAATCCCAGGCCTGTCTTCATCCTCTGAATACTTTCTATAACAGTAACCTGATTGAGTCTTAAAGAAGTATATTTTGTGCCTTAGCAATCCTAACTCGCCAAAGGTTTTCCAAACCCTAGACTGAAATCTGCCTCATTTCAAATTCTACCTTTTGCCTCTTTCTAGCATTGAATCAGTCCACTTTTCTTGCCTTCAGACTCAAGCTGAAAAACTGACTCTACCTGGGTCTCAAGTTTGGTGGTATTTAGACTAGAACTACACTATCAGCTCTTGTGAGGTACAAAATGAGAAGGTGTGCTACAATCCAAAAGAACTGCTCAAGTTTTCTAACTTATACAGACAGAATCCAGAGAACATGGGTAAGAATTGACATAAGGAAGTGCAATAATGGTGGAAGTGACATCAAGTTGGATCGGCTACATTTACTGATAAGGGCTCATTAAGCAGAGATTCTGCATTTAATGCTGCAGCTTGGAGAGTAAGAAAGGGCTCTAACAGTTTGGTTGATTGATTGGCTGAAACATGAACCAAAATGTTGCCCATAGTCAGCAAGTTAGAAATGCCAAACTTGTTTTGGTTTAATGTAGAGAAATTCAAAGGCTAGGGAGACTGGAATGGCAGAGTGGATTTATCATTGAAGATCTATTCAACCACACTGGGAGGGTCAAGAACATATACCTTTCACCACTATTGTGAGAAATGAATTTATGTGGGGAGCCCCAGCATCTTTGAAGAGCTCTGTGATTGCTTTTCTCTGTAAGCCAGACCTTACAGTGGTGAGTACGGCCACAATATTGAGAAATCTAAATACAATGGGAGAAGTTGAATCCCAGGGTAGCAGGAGTCAATCAATAATAATGTGGATGAAGTTACCACGTGGACAGCAGAGCTAAAGCAGCAATCAGAATCCTCTGATTTGTGGAGACCAATAACATTGACTAATTGAGCATTATGTTCCTACAAGTAAAATAGATAAGAATCCCACTACATTCTTACTTGATGAACATCAACACTGTTTTGACTTCCAGTTGCTGTCTAGTAAAAAAAACAAACAAACAAAGAAGAAAAGCAGTAAACAGGAAATAATATAAATAAGCAATGTCATAAGTACCATAAAATGCCATGTAAAAAAAAAAAAAACATGAGTAGCTGCTGGAAGAAAGATGGAAAAGAGAACAAACAGCTTGTAGACTGCATGCAGGCTGAGAGATAAGAGAAATAACAGAAGAGATAGGAGAAGAAGAAAGAGAAGTATAAAGACCAGTGGAAGATGGTAGAGGAGGACATTAAAAGGTAAGATTGAGGACTAGAGAAAGAGTATGAAGACTTCAGGATCTTGGATTTCCAAAGTCCTCAAAATCTGTCAATGATCCCTTGAGTATTACTGTAAACTTTTAAAATGCTTTAAATAAATGAGCTGTAAAGTGATACATTTAAATTAGTAAACATGGTAAATAAAATACAGATCACTAAGCTTTTGATAAATTTGTCTGGAGCCTAAGATCTTTAAGTTGTGGAATATTGTGTTTTCTGAAGATGTCCACAAAAATATCTCCCGTCTCTTATGTTCTTCTATAAAGTAATCTTGTCCCCACTGAGGAACAGAGTTTATTTTTCACCATCTTATGACGACTTTGACCAATATAATATGTCAAGTACCATGCTGTCAGAAGTCCAAGTTACCTGGATATACCACATATAAGGTGCTCTGTTTAATAGTTCCAGATGAACATCAACCATGTGATCAAGCCATTTCAGGTGCCCAGGTCAGTCCATCTTTCAGATGACTTCATTCCAAACCAATTCTGGCTGGAAGTGCATTGAGAATGTCAAAGGAAGAACTATTCAGCTGAAGCTATTAACCCAGGGAAATCTGAGAGATAATAATATACTGTTGCTCTGAACCATTAAGCTGTGAGTTAGTTTGTAAACATCAATAGTTAACTATAACAGGGGAATAGGGAAGACAGAAAGGACTTCCTAACTGATGACTAAGGATATTTGAAGTATGATGGAATTAAATGAATTGCAGAGTTGTTAGTTTAATAAGTTCTGATAGCAAGGAGAGCAGATACTCTGTTCCCAAAGTTCAGATATGGCCAGGCTACTCATTTCTGGACCAGTGAAGATTCTGCTTATGAGATTATGTAAGCAGCAATGCTATTAACCAAACAGAATTAAAAGAGGAACTGTGTATTCAACCAAGAAATATAATAAACAACTTTTAATATGTTGAGTTTGAGTTGTTTCCAACATTTTCAGATTGGCTAATCAATAATATTTTGTAAATATAGATTTTGAACTTGGGAAGGAGTTATGAGCTATATGTACTAGTCATCAGCATATGAAAAGATATTTATTGAAGCTTCAGAAATGGTGATATTACCCAAAGAAATTATGAAGACGAGGTTCCCAAAAGAAGCCACACAAAATACTAACAATTAAAAGGTGAGCAGAGGGGAAAAATACTTTTCCACACAGTTCTATTAAACATCATTTTCTTCTTTCATATAGTAGTTTATCTTACCATTGGGAATGGAGGAAAGAAAGAAACACTGTTCTTTTTTACACAGCAATATTGTATAAATTTTAGGATCTGGACAGGAAGAAAAGAGTTGGTACTGTCACAGATGACTGAATTTACAGTAAAATTGCAAAATGATAAAATATTTTGTCAACACATAACTGTTTAAACTTGCACTGAATCAGTAATGTGTATGTGACTGAGTCTACAATTTCCCCCAGCAAAGTATCATGAAATTGCAGACTAAAACAAAAATTATATGACCTATAAAACATTAGAAAATTAGTTATTAATTAACAGAAGGGCAGTGTAGTAAATTAGATGATGTTCAGCAAATATTTACTCCTTATCCCAAACCCTCCTGGAAGGAGAACATTTTCCCACTTCACTGATATTGGACATATGGTCATATGGCTTTCTTGGACCATTTGAATGTAGGCAATGACAATGACAACTTCAAGCCCAGGATTTAAGAGATTTCCATGCACCCTGACAGCTTTCCAACATAGCCCTTAACAACAGCAATGAAAAAGTCCCCAACTAACCACTTCCTTGCACTTTGAGACCAAAAGACACTTAGAGCAGAGCTTTCCTAGCCGATTTACACAGCAGCAGCCAGAAGCAGAACCAGAAGCACAGCAACTACAAACAGCTGTAGCGTGAGGGTACCATTTTCAGCCACTGAGTTGTGGCGATGTTACTGAGGCAATACCTGACTGAAATAGGTAGGTAAGAAAAAGTTATATATTAATTCATATAAAAAATGTTTTCTGACATTTAAATATCTCAGAAACGTTATAAGAAATAGGAAGAAATAAAGGTATATTATATTTTTAATATGGTTAGACCTTGACTGTGATAAAAACAGAGGAATATCAACTATTAAACATGTTATATAATTAAAGTTAAAAAGAACCAATTCACAAGAGCCAAGATATGGAAGCCCATCAATAGATGACTGGATAAAGAAGTTACGGTACCTATGTACAATGGAATGTTATTCAGTCATTAAGGAAAATGAAATCTCACCTTTTTCAACAACACTGATGGACCCAGAGGGTACTATGCTGAGTGAAATAAGTCAGACAGAAAAAAGATAGATACCATATGATTTCACTTATATGCAAATCTAAGAAACAAAAGAAATGAATAAACTAAACAAAAACAGATTTACAGTTACAGAGAACAAATTGGGGATTGCCAGAGAGGAGGAGAGTTTGAGGGTCTGAGTAAAAAGGGTGAAGGGATGAAGAAGTACAAATTACAAATGACAAAACAATCATGGGCTTTAGAGGATAGCATAGGGTATAGAGTCAATATTATTGTAACGGCTGTGTGCAGTACCAGATGGATGCTAGAGTAATCATGGGATCACTTCAAAAAAAAAAATAGATTTCTAAATGATTTATATCTACATTTATAAGCAAAGTAAAGTCATAAAAATTTAAAAACTGGTCATGAATAATAAACACTCAAAACTTATAAATTCATATATTAATCAAAGAGTATACTAATGTTTATTACTGAAGAGGAAGAGAAAAATACAGTGGCAAACATATATCAAAGTAGTATCCATTTAGAAATGTATTGATTTGAGCTCTCTAGAATTAGAGGAAGTGCTATTATGACCATGAAAGCATTTAACTTGACATGACTTTTGACATCTGTATTTAATTGGTTGTTACCTTATCAGAAAAGTCATTAAAAAATCATCCAAGCTTCTTATAAATCAAGAACTGAAAAAATCTAAGTAAAACAAAGGTAAATGTCTCACATGAACAAATAATTCATTTTTCTCTAAATTTCTTAATGCACTTCTTGATATTTGCCAGGAAAAAAGAAACAGTGTCATTTGAAATAAAAGTTTACATATATTTCTAAATACAAAGATAGGTAACTTTTTTAAAGATCTCTTATGAAAAAAAAAATTAAGATCTTTATATCTCAGCCTCAATGCAGAAAAATTTGAAAATCATTCCATAATTAATATGTTTAATGTTTTATATTTGAAAACCAATTTGGGAGAATTAATTATAGTAGTAATTTTGGAACCATTAAAACCATACAGTTTGGTGCTTTTTATTTTTAAAAATCTTTAAAAATCACATTTAGTTTAAATAAAACTCAGACTAGATTATATTCAATTATCATAAGGAAAGTCATATCAAAAAAATTAAACCAGACTAAAAGAAGTAGACTGACACAGGAAAAGTTCATAGACAAAATATAGAACAGTAGGAAAGAGAAATGCTAGAGTGAGACAAATTCAGTTTTGAAAGGGGAAAATATTAAGAAAAAGGAAACACTTTTGGGCTTCGACGAGCAGTTTAGTTATGGTAGATGCAAATCAGGTGAGAAATAAATGTAATGAGAATTTTTAACACCAAAAGCCATGTTCAGTAAGGGCTGAAGCAGGAATTAAAATAACACTTTGTTATTTCTAGTAAGATGACTCTCTGAACATAACATTAAAAAAATATTTGGGCTTGGAATAAAATGGTTCATAATATTGTGGAGAGTTGTGTCTAAAATATTAGTTCAGACAGAAGATTGGTGCAGTTGTCCAAAGCATTTTCCTTTTTTATTGGGTAAGTAGAAACTAAAGTAGATGATGTAAGATATATCATGAATCTTATGGATAATAAAAAAACTTACAATTCTTAAACTAGAGTGCTTTCGAATGAGGGAAAGATTATAGTTGAGAGGCATAATAAAAAATATACATCAATTTGACATTTTAACAATCCAAAATAGCTATTTGAAATAAAATAATGTCAATTTTTATTTCAGTTTGGTAAGAATCTATATATACACAAAGAGTGTAGTAAGAGAGAGGAAAAGAACAAGTGTTAGAAGTATATACAGCAAATAATCATTATTTCCACTGAGTGAAGTGGTAGAACAGAGACTTCCTTTCCTTTATGGGCTTCTCTATAGTTTGAATTTTTATAAGCTTGTCTTTTTAGAATTTAAAAATGTTTCTAAAAGTCTCACCATAAAAAATTCCTTTTCTCAAAAACGAATTGGATTCTCTCTACTGTTATTCCCATTCTGTGCACACTCCTTCCTTCATACTTACACACAATATAGTACATATAAAATTTAGCAAAATGGCTAGACATATGATCAAAACACAATAGTCAATTGCATCTTTAAATACAAGCAAGAATCTTCTAGAAGACAAATAAAAATAAGACAGCATTTACAATAAGATCAAATATGAATGACTAAATCTAACCAAAGAGATGTTTTTAAGCTCTGTGAGAAAAATATAAAACCGAAAAAAATTAAAGAAAGCTACAGAGTCTTTATGGATAGAAATAATATTATAAAGTTGTCAATTATCCCCAGACTAATCTATAACCATAAGGCAATTCCCATCTGAATTCTAAAAGGGTATTTTTTAATTGAATCTGATAACAGTGATTTTTTAAATTATAAAGACATGTAAAAAGCCAAGGACAGCAAAGGAGTTTGAAGACAAGCATAAAGGGGGAATAACCCTGGTGGAATTTGGGCTTTCTTTTAAAACTATAGTAACTGAGATAAGTGTAGTAACTACTTCAGACACAAACTGAACAATACAATAAAAGACCCAGAAGCAGACATATCCATATATGGCACTTTGATATATAACTGAGATGGTCTACCAAACTAGTGAAGAAAAAAGGATTTATTAAATAAATGCTAAAAACAAATAATTAAAAAATAAAATTTGATCCCTACCTTATAAACAAAAAATTTCCAGATGAATCAATTACTTATATGTCAAAAACAAAACTTTAAAACTATTAGCAGAAAATATAAATAAATGTTTTCTGGTTTTGTGGTAGGGAGATATTACACATGAAAGGAGAGCTAACTATACAAAAAAATGATATATAAATTTAACTATTGAAAAGTAAGAACTTCTATTAATGTAGAGACACTCTTAGAAACTGAGAAAACATATTTAAAATAAATATAAAAAATTAGTATTGAGGACACATTGAAAAAAAAAACAATATGTCAAGACAGCCTAATTAAAAATTAAGACATGAATGAATGGAACAGGGATTTGACAAAAGAGAAAAAAGCATATTATGATGATTGTTATTTTCATTAGTTAACACGGAAATGTAACAAAACCATTTTTATCACTTGACTGGAAGAAAATTAAACCTCTAACTGTTTTGTATAACAGTTTTAGATTTAGAGAAAAATTCAGCAGATAGTGCAGAGAGTTTTTACATATCTCCTCATTCCCACAGTTTCCCTCATTAACATCATGCATTAGTATGGCATATTTGTTATAATTGATGAATAAATATTGATACATTGTTATTGACTAAAGTCCAAGAATACATTAAGGTTCACTGTGCTATTGTTATTTCTAGTAAGATGACTCTCTGAACATAACACTGTGCTGTATAGTTCTGTGGTTTTTGAAAAAAATACATATCATGTATCCACCATTATAGTACCATAAAGAATCGTTTCTCTACCCTATAAATTCTGTGCCCAATCGATTCATCCTTTTCTTCCTCTCCTTTCTTCTCTTTCCTTGAATCCGTGGCAACTACTGATCTTTTTACTGTCCCTACAATTTTGCCTTCCATACAGTATGTAGCCTTTCAGACTGGCTTCTTTCACTTAGCAACATGCATTTACACGTCTCCCACATTTCTCACAACTTAATAGCTCTTTTCTTTTTATTGCTGTATAATATTCCACTGCATAGATTACCAGTTTTGTTTATCCATTCATCTATTGAAGGACATCTTGGTTGTTTTCAGCTTTGAACAGTTATGAATAAAACGTCCATAAGCATTCATGTGTAAATGTGTGCACTGACATGTTTTAGGTGTGTACATAAGAGTGCATCACTGGGTCATATGGTAAGATTATGTTTATCTTTGTAAGATGCTGCTAAACTATCTTGCAAAGTAGCTGTACAATTTTGTATTTTCACCATCATAAATGAGAATTGCTATTGTTTCACATCAATACCAGCATTTTGTACTGTCATCTTTATGTGTTTTAGCCTTCCCAATAGGTGTGTAAATTTGTTGTTTTCATGCACAACTCCCTAAGGACAGATAATGCTGAGTAGCTTTTCATATGCTTCTTTGCTATCTATCTTATCTCCTTTTGTGAGATTCACATCTTTAGCAAACTATTTTTGAATTGGATTGTTTTATGTTGCTGAGAATTCTTTGAAAACTTGGATACATGTCCTTTATCAGATAAGTATTTTGCAAATATTTTCCCCAAGTCTAGGGCTTATCTTTTTATTCTCTTAAAAGTATCTTTTGTAAAGCAGAAGTTTTCATTTCAATTTCTTCTTTCAGTGATTTGCTTTTGGTGTTTGTTGTACCTAAAAATTTATCACCAAACCCAAAGTCATCTAGATTTTCTCTCGTTATTTTTTAGAAGGTGAATAGTGTTGTGTTTTATATTTAAGTCTATGATCCATTTTAAAATAATTTTTATAAAAGGTCAAAATTTGGGGGGTGAGATCAATGCAGAAATCAGTTTTTTTTTAACACCATATATGGAAAAGATTATCCTTTCTCCATGAAATTGCCTTAGCTCCTTTATCAAAGATCAGTTTATTAATTTGTGTGAATCTATTTCTGTGTTCTCTACTCTATTCCACTGATCTATTTGTCTAATTCCTTTTCTGCATCTATTAAGATCAGATGTATTTTTTCTCTACCCTGTTTATGTGATAAATTATATTAATTGATTTTCAAATGTTGAACCAGCTTTGCATACTTGGGATAAATCCCACTTAGAACATATTACTTTTTTACATATTGTTGAATTTGATTTACTAATATTTTGTTCAGGATTTTTACATTGCTCATGAAAAATTTTGTTCTATAGTTTTTCTTGTAATGTCTTTATATGGTTTTGGTACTAGGATAAAGCTGTCTTCATATAATTAGTTAGGAATTATTCCCTCTGCTTCTATTTTCCAGAGGGAAGCATTCCTTAAATGTTTGGTAGAATTAACCAGTGAAACCATGTGGACCTGGTGCTTTTTTAAAAAATAAGTTATTAATTATTGATTCGATTTAATTAACAGATATAGCCTATTCAGATTATCTAAATCTCCTTGCATAAATTTTGATAAATTTTGTCTTTCAAGTAACTGGTTCATTTTATCTAGGTGGGAAAACGTGTGGACACAGAGTTATTTATAATATTCCTTTATTATCCTTTTTATGTTCATGGGATTAGTGATGGCTCCTGTTTCATTTCTGACATTAGCAACTGGTATTCTCACTCTTTTTATACTTGATTAACTGAGCTAGAGGTTTATTAATTTTGTTGATTTTTTTCATAGAACAAGCTTTTGTTTTCATTGATTGTCCCTATTAATTTTCTGTTTCCTATTTCATTGTTTTCTGCTCTAATTTAATTATTTCTCTCCTGTTTGCTTTGGATTTAATTTGTTCTTTATTTAGTTTTCTAAGTGGAAGCTTAGATTATTGATTTTTTAGATCCTCTTTTTTGTAATATATGCATTCAATTCTATAAATTTCTAAGCACTACTCTCACTGCATCCAACAAATTTTTAGGTTGTATTTTCATTTTTACCTAGTTCAAAATATTTTTAAATTTCTCCTGAAATTCCTCCTTTGACTCTTGCATAATTTAGAAGCGTGTCATTTAATCTGCAATATCTTTGGAGTTTCCAACTATCTTTTCGTTATTGATTTCTACTTTAATTTCATTATGGTCTAGAACATACTTTGTATAGTTTCTCTCCTTTTATATTTTTTAGGTGTATTTTATGGTGCAGAATGTGGTCTATCTTCATCATTGTTCCATGTGACCTTAAGGAAAATGTATATTCTAGTCTTAAATGGACTCTGGGTTTTGCAGTTCTCTCAGCTGTAATTCTCTGTAATTATAAAGAAGCCCTATTGATTTGGTGGTAAACGGTGGGGAAAGGGGCAAGTGTTCTATAGGGGCATGATTAAGTTTTATCATTTCAGTAGGCCTGTGGCCCTGAGACAAGTGCTTCTTAGTGATTTTTCCCATAGTTGAGTCAGGAAGTCTAGATGGAGCTAGAGCTGGGTATTTTTCCCTCTTCCCATGTCAGATTCCCATGTCAGATTCTGGGAAACTATTTTCTATTATAACAGGTCTTTGTTACAGAGAAAAGAACTTTCTGGGCATATTTCAAAATGGTTACTTTTTATCTCCATCTGCCAGAAGCAGGAGGAATTTGTCTCAAATTTTCATCATGAGCACCTGAAATGGCTCCTGGAAATAAAAGCTTCCAATTTCACCTTTATCTCATCCTGGACTCTCCCAAGTTCTCTCCACTCTAATCACAACACTTTCTGTTCTTTTAACATTCTAAGTTTATTCTTAACTTTGCATTTTCTCTTGTTCTCCTTGTAACTGTTTTCTCCTGATCTTTGTAGAATTGGCTCCTTTTCATCATCAGGTTTCAGGTCGAATGTCATCTCACCAGAGACTTTCCCTGAATATCTCATAGCAAATAAGTGGCAGAATGAGAAACACATCCACTCTTCATAAAAAAAAAAAAAGTCTTACAACAAAATTTAGTGAAATGTATCTTCTTTGTCAATCAATGTACCACTGTAAATATGAAATAAAGATAAAAATTGGAAACTAAATTTCTTTGTCAAGTTAAGCAAGGTCAAATATAACTAACAAAGCTGCGCAATGGAATGGAGAATGCAGACAGAAATAATTTGTATGGCTGTTTTAAAAGTTGACATCTTAATTCATAGATACTTTGCTTGAGTCCATATGTTTCTGAATGATTATAGCTTGCTAATATAAACATATAAACATTCTATTTATAGCGCTTAATTCAGAGTCTTGCTATTTTCTGAGTTTTTGCCCCACAGTCAACTGTACTATCATTAATACTTCTCCGCTTCCCCCTATTAATTCCAAGGCTTTTAAAAATCAACTCCAGTCATTTATACTTAAAAACTGAATATGCAAAAACAGAGAAAATAAAAGCTTGATTAATTTTGAGTTTAGATTAATTCATCATACATAAATAGGTTGCATATTTCCTTTTGAAAATGAAAAGGATAAAACAGAATACCACTAATTACTTCCAAAGAACACAAGCAATTACCTGCATTTCTATATTCTACCTTTAAACTACTTATTAGCTCATTTGTTGCTTAGATCAATTAGTTTTGGTTACTGAAGATAATCAATATGTAGGAAAGCAGTTGCTATGTTATAACTTTTTCTAGTTTTTATTGAAACAGCTTTGCACATTTTAACATGTTCATTTTATTTCAAACGTTAATTCCCTGTCTCCTTGTTAACATGGTATATCTCAAAAGAATTTGGTTTAATTTAAGACATTTTTTCTAAGTCTTTGAAATACATTTACACTTATCAAATGTCATCGTTACAAAAAACTCAATTGCTTATAATTAACTGAATTCTATAAATAATACTGTAGTTCTGATAAATGACTTAAATGCCATTTCAACATAGTGCAAGTAGTAATATGATTTTCATATAATCACTGACTTATCTTTATTTTCACCAAGATAATTTTAAATATATTTACAATTGGTTTTCTATTACCTATTAACTAAAATATTTAATTTAATAATGTACCAGAAAATTATAATAATGTACCTAAGTTCTGATTTGGGTTTTGTTCAACGAAAATTAAAAACATATACAGCTTTCATATATAATCCAATGTCTAAGTTTTTGTGGGAAAAAAAAATGGTCTAAATACATAACATCCACTATAAAAAGTGTTAAAAGAATCTCAACATTTTCCAATCTTATTAAGATGTAAGCATTTCTCAAAGTCTCGAAAATTTATTTGGGTGGAATTATCCATTGCTCCTTCATCTCTTTTTTTGAGTACATCTCTTTTTTGTTTCATCATTGATAAAGGATATTTCTTCTATTGTTTATAAAAATTATAAATTTTGGAAATTAGGTAAATCTGAAACATTTGTAAAATCATGTCCGCTTACGTATAAATACTAGTTCAAAATGAGAAACATTCAGATGAAAAACATAATTTGCATTATAGGAGAGGCCATTAAATGTAATAGCATCTGCATTTGAGAATTAACAATTAATATAATCAATTAAAACTGCCTCAAATTGTGAAAGTCCACATAATTTTCATTTAAACTTTCTCATAGAAAAATATAATTTGGAAAATTTTCAGAAAACTTGCTCTACAAAATTATTCCTTGAAGTTCTTTATGTTGTTTTCAAAAGCACTGAGAATTGTTATTCATTAATCTCACACTTGAAGAAACCTGCCAGGACTAACTACAAAATCTATCAGTTGAAGCAGATACTAAAAGACAGTAGAACTACAGTTAGAATTTCTTATTTGAACTTCTCTTTTTATTCCCTCCTGGGAAGGAGAAGAGGAGAGCATAGAGATGAAAAGTGTGAAGACTTCCCACTAGCTGCATTGGATGGGCCCAATAATGTAACATAAATTAATAAATTCCCAGACTGAAAAGACTTGGTACTTGGGTTCCCTGTACCTCAAGAGTTAGTTCTAAACATTTTTTTTCCTTTTTTTAATCCATTTTTTTCTGACAATTTTTTAAATCTATTACAGGATAAGATCTGAAGGATCCTTATATGCTTCGTATAACCTAGAATGTATTTAATATCTTTTTTTTTTTTGAAGTATCTTTCCATTAATATACCAGGTCCTAAAAGTGGCAAACAATATAAAATATAAAATTTTTATTTATCCGTTTCTATTTTGTGATCTCAACCAACTTTACTATTAGCTAAAATAGTTCTACTTTATTTTAGAAAACAAAACTTTCGATTCTCTGCTCTTCGACAAATGAGAAAAATGACGCAGGTATCACGTTTCCGTGACTAATTCACTTCATAATCATTATTTTTTAAAAATCAAAGGATGATATCACTTAAGAAAGCAAGAGAAACATAGAATTTTTGTGGTATCTAGTCTAATGATAAGAATTTTCCCCAAGCTTTTCAATATAATAGTTCATAAAATTTTAGTCTATTTTTGTATATAACTCCAGGATTAAATACTGTCAATTTTATTCTACTAATTTTGCTCTTCAAATATAATCACTAACAATATGTCAAATTTTACTCACTTTAATAAATACTAGTTCCTATCAAGTGATTTATTTTTGTTGGCAGATGAAATTCACAGCATTTCCTGCACCTCTAACTACAGAAACCCTTTCACAGTTCTTACATAGCAATGAGCTAGGTACCTGCTTCTCCAAATTTAATTCAAAAGATCAGAAACACACATACTGCCAGCCATGCAAGATACTATCAGAAAATATTCCTTTAATTTGCTCAGGAACAATTCTAAGCCAAAGAGAGGAGATTGTTAGCTAATTAGTATTTTTGTTTTTCATTAAAGATTAGAATATAAAACACCAAACAGTAGACAGAATGCTAAGATTGTCCCCAAAATTCCTGCCCTGGTGTGCACACCCCATAGTATTTCTTTCCAAGTGTGAGTAGAACTTGTGAGTATAATAAAATAGTTACTCCTTTGATTAGGCTACAGGAGACTACATCTTAAAGAATAAAAGTCAGAATTCTGCTGGCCTTGAAGAAAACAAGTTGCTATGAGTTGCAACTGCTATAAATTCAATTATGTCAATAATATGAATGAACATCAAAGATGATCCTGAGTTCCTGATGAGAACTCAGTACCAGCTGACATTTTGATTTTAGCTTGTGAGACCATGCTGAATTCCTGACACACAGAATGAAATAGTAAATTTGTGTTGTTTTAAGCCACCAAATATGTGTACTTTGTTACATAGCAATAGAAAATGAATATAAACCATCCTATATTTCATAGGTGACAAGTCAGAAAAGGTTGTTTATGCAAAAGGCAAAAAACAAGCTGACAAAAACACATAAAGTGTACTAGACTTCTAGCCAATGGAAAGGGAACCCAGAGTCCTCACAATTGTTTGCTGTACCTATAAAGTCCTTCTGGCACATTTAATTTGAAAACACAAAAATTATAGAATAACTATCATCATTCTTGGAATGTGTAATTTTTACCCTAAATTTTGTCTATGCTTTACCAATATTTTGCTTATAAATATCCCCCAAAAATTAAAATTGCACTAAAGAATAATGCCTGATAAACTGTTATTTGAACAGTGTTTATCTGAGATATTTAACATCTACACTTTGATCCAGAGAAATACATTTTAAAGAGAAAAATCATGAGGTAGATTTTATGATCCACTTCAGAGGAAATGGTTGGAAAGAAAATTAACATTCCTATCATGCACATATAATTTACACTGAACAAAATATTATTTCACCTTAAATTTGTGAGTGAAAAGACAGAACATTAATGTATTCATGAAGTTACAATTCATAGGCTAAAGAGCCTACATAATTTATGAGCTAAGAATTATAAAGTAGTTCTCATATTTCAATTTTATCTGCTATAATTTCCTTCCAAACATTTACCTTTCTCCGATTTTCAGTATTTCTTGTGTCTATTCAATATATAATAAAAGGTTATATTTTAAATGAAAGACAGATAATGAGGCAATGCTGCAATTTCCTTAAGGCTTATTATATAACATATAACTATTTGTTCTGAGAGAAAAAAAGTTGACTATTTTAAAGCCACGGTTTCCACCTAGTTCACCTTTAGTCTAAATATACCTTACTTAATTATACTCAATTATAGCTTGACCTATAATTTGATTTTAGATACTATATCAGCTTAAAAATATGTTTAAAGAATAAGACTGTTAACATAGATAAAATAATCTATATGCTTCTTCACATAAACTTTTGCATCCATCTATCCCAGAAATAACCACTCTCCAGAATTTGATGTCAAAAAGATATTCACCTATATTTTCTTCAAAAATTTTAAAGAAAAAAAAATTCACATTGAGATTTTTAATTCATCTGAAAAATTCCTTTGTTACAGCTTGAGATGATTGTGTAATTTGTTTTTTTAAACATGAATGATCAAGTCCTCAGACACCAAATAATGATTAAATGATCTTCTTTCCACTTATTTATAGTTCCACTTACGCCATTATATCCAGATCTCTTTCTATATCTACTTATACATATTTTCACATAATGCTGATTCTTGTCTCTTTATTGGATTTTTATAACTACTCTTGCAACTACAACATACAATTTTAATTTCTATAGTTTTGTCTATTTATTTGGTAATTAGTAGAGAAAGATTCCTGATATTAGCCACCTCCAGAATCATTTGTCTATTCTTGACCCTTTTCTCTTGTGTTAATTAGGAACAGCTTGTCATCTTTCATAGAGAAACTTCTTATTTTATTATAAATTGAGGAGAAATGTTATTTAAAATACTGATTAATCATTGTTTATTCTTCTTTTATGCCCTTCAATGTCATTTTATGTTTCTCCATTACAGGTCTTGAATATTATGTTATATTTAGTCCTGGATATCTTATAAATTTTGTGTTCTTTTAAACATTTTTTTTTTTTTTGCACATTATATAGGCCGGTTAGCTATTATTGGTGTAAAAAGATTTCATTGATTTTTCTTGTGTTACTCTTGTCTTCAGGAAATTACTAACCTTGGTTCTAATAGATCTTTAGGATTTTCTATGTAGATAATTATAGCATCTGAATAAAAGAGGTGAACACATTTTAATTCCAATATTATACCTCATTTGCTTCTTATTGCATTGGTTATGAAGAAATAAATAAGAAATGATAGCATTTTATCTTGCTCTTGATTTTACTAAGAATGCTTGTACAGTTTCACGACTGATAATGCCTGATATTGAAACTTTTTAGATATACTTTTTCAGGTTAATTTCTTACTGCTCTTAATTTGCTAATAGTTTTTCCCTGATTAATAGTAAACTTGTCAATTCCTTTTCTGCATCTTCAGAAATGATCCCTCATCTTTTTCAATCTAATGATGTTAAAAAATTTTTGCATGTCTGATATGTATTATTGGGTTGGGAAATTATTGATTTTTACATAATGTTGAATTTTATTTGTGAGTACATAACTTAGAATCTGGCTATTTCAGTTCATTAAAGAGACTGTTCTATAATTTTGTTTTCTTGAACTACAGTTATTTGGTTTTTGTATCCAAGTAATAGTAGCCTCATAAAATAATTTAAATAACATTTGTTCTGTTTCTACTGTATGAAAAAAATATATACATCTACATATGTGTATATAAATATATTCATAATAAAAATCTCAGAAATACCTTTCAAACATACGGTTAGAAAATGAATAAGTTCTGGGGATCTAATATATAGCATTATGATTATTATTAACAGTACTGTATTATATACTTGAAAATTGCTAATAGACTAGATTTTGAATTTTTTCATCCCAAAAAGGAAATGATAAATACATGACATAATGGAGGTGTTAGCTAACAATACAATAGTAATCAGTACAATATATGTGTGTACCAAATCAATACACCATACACCTTAAACTTACACATGTTAAATGTCAAGTATAGCTCAATTAAAAAATATATATGAAGTATCTTTTTCTGAGAAGTTGGACAAAATTTATTTGGAAGACCATCAAAGTAAGGGGTCTGTTGTTGAGTAAGTTTTGATTACTGATTCAACGTACTTACTTTTTATTAAATTACTGAGATTTCTATATTTTGTTCAAATTTCTTCACTTATGTTTGCTACAAAATTATCTTTAGTTCTGAAATGTAAAGGCATAAAATTGTTCATAGATTTCTAAGATTTTTTTAAGTCAATATATATTTCAGGTCATGCTACTGTATTTTTGCTGCAACTATTATTTATTTGTGCTTTTTCTCTTCATTCTTTGATATTCTTGCTAAGAATTTATACACAATTTATACACAATTTTCAAATAACTCTCTTTTGGGTTTTTTAATTTGTAATTTCTAATATTTCTAGTTAATTTTTCTACTCCTTTATTTTGCTTCACTTCTACTTTTTTGTTGGTTACTTAGTTGTCCTTTTCTAGATTTTTGACAACATATAGCTTTTTTTCTTCTTTTTAGTAAAAAGATTTGTGGTCCTAAAGTTACCTGTATGCACTATTTTAACATTATTCCACAAATATTATACTTTTGTTTTCATTCCATTATAAATATTTTTAGTTTCCTTTATGTTGATGATAATTCTGAGAATATTACCTTGGCAAAATTGAGCTATGTCTACGCAGACTAGGGTGAAATCTACCATGGAAGCTGAGCTTGTCTCATTTAGAGAGCTGTCACAAGCTTGTGTGGAAATAACAATGTGCGATCCTAAAGGAGTAGATTTGATTGTCATTAGGACTAAGGGAGCATTTAGGGTCATGACAGTTAAAGCTCTTTGCTGAATCTGTCAAGCTACGTATTAGATGCCATTTTTCCTTTCATTTTTTCCGTAAGATTATGGGTGGTAAATACAATGTAGTTTCTGGATAACAGATAAAACTCAACAGCATTCTTTAATGACTATGACAGTAAAATTAATTCTACAATCACTAGAGAGGCAGATAGGCATTCTCCAGATGGGAATCATAAGGGAAGCAACATTTTTTTCTACTGTGAAAGCTGTGGCTTTCAAACAGGGAAAGCTTTACTCCATCCTGATTATAAGCACACAACAACCAAAGTACTGTTGTATCTCACTGTTGAAGGCAATCGTATAAAATGCACTTGAAGGTGCTCAAAAGGGCCTCCTCAGATGGTTCAACTCCTCACAGCAATTTTATAGTTTTACCAGCATTATGTTGTAGGTAAGTAAAACAAGTAACATCCTGTATTTTAAAGGTTTTCTCATCAGTGCTGTACCTTAAAGGTTTTCTCATCAATTTAGCCCCACTGTAATGATAAAACCAACCCCTCCATCTAACACATCATGTTAATAAGCACTAGCAGAAGGAAAGAGTAGATCCCCTCTTAATAAGAGTTACAACACAGTTAATTCATAAGGACATATTTGAGATTGAAAAACTGTTGGGAATTTTGATTTATATTATATAGTACTATGATGATCCTTGATTGATGAAACATAGAAAGATTACTTTCTAGATACTGTACCAATATTTATGCATGAACACAAATATGCTTCCTTTAACTTAAAAAAAACACTACTGAAGTATATTTACATTAATCTTCTTTACATACACATAATTAAACTAAAATGACTTCTTCAGATTCATCAGTATTTCTTTTATCTCAAATTTGGTAATCACAATTGTTTTTTAATTAATTGCATTTAGAGAAGACAAAAACATTAATTATTTCTATTATCCTCCATTTTTATAAGATGAAAGAGCAAATCTTTGTACTACCTAGTGGACATTCCAGAAAACAGATAAATAATTCAAGCATAAAAGACATCTTAACAGTTTTATTATTCCGAATTCAAGGTGTGATTAGAGGGAAAAAGTAAAGAGAACTGTCATGTGACATAAGACATGAATTTAAGTATATTTTTAACACAAGATATAATTATTAATATAAACACTATTTTAAAACACAGTAATAAATCTTTTTTTTAGGAATACATCATAAAAATAAGGACTACTTCAAAATGTCTCAAAAATTTGCCAGAAGTACAGTTAACAAAATATTTGGACAATATAAAAGAACCTTTGTTATCTAGTCATAATATTTGTCATTTTCGAATAGAAAACCTAAATTTTAGTTTTACTCATCAAATAATTGGTAATAAAAGATTTTACAATTTGTAATGAAGGATATCCAAGATCATTGCCATAGTCTAGAAAAATATTTTAATGTTAAGTGTTAAAAAGTGTTATGTATTTCTCAATGGCCACCCTTTATGCCCATGCAAGTACACAATCTGGAGAAAGAGTAGAAAAAAGAAAAAAGAAATGTTGGCAAGAATGTAGAGAATATGAGAACCCTTGTGCACTGCTGGTGGGAATGTACCCTGGTACAGGCACCGAGAAGACAATATGGAGATTCTCAAAATATTAAAAATAAAAATACTATACAGTCCAGCAATTTCTCTTCTAGGTATATATTCAAAGGAAACAAAATTGCTAACTTGAAAAAATATTTGCACTCCCATGGTCACTGTAACATTATTTACAATAGTCAAGAAATGGAAACAACTTAAGTACCCCTCAACAGATGAATGGTTAGAAAATATATGGTACATCTGAGAGGTTTAGGACAATACACCTAGAGAGTCCTTGTTGCTCCAACCTTCTTTTCCAGAGCATCCTCTATTGTGACTGCAGGAGATCTCACATGTCTCCCAGATTGCTTATCAGAGTGAGTTTTCTTTGTTTATTTCATTCCCCTGAATTATTACTCTTTCGATAGTCATTTTTTTATGTTTATCTCAATTCTTATGCATTAAGTTTTTCTCTATACCTATGGATCCTTGATTGAATGTTTATATTTAAGAATTAAGACCTACAAAGACATTTCTCCAAAGAAAACAAACAGGTATCCAATAAGCACATGAAAAAATGCTCAACATCATTAATTATTAGAGAATCCAAAGTAACATCACAAAGAGATACCACAGCACGTTTTTAAGGATAACTATAATCAGAAAGACAGTAACAGGTGTTGGTGATGATGTGGAGAAATTGGAATCCTCATTCATTGCTCGTAGAAATATAAAACCTCTTTAGAAAACAGTTTAACAGTTCTTTTAAATGCCCAACACAGAGTTACTATATGACAAAGCAATTCTACTCTTAAGTATAAACCTAAAAGGAATGAAACCAATGTCCACGCAAAAATGTGTACATGAATGTTGATAATAGCATTGCTTTAATAGCAAAAATGTAAA
Organism: Cynopterus sphinx; assembly: GCA_030015415.1. Taxonomy (NCBI): domain Eukaryota; kingdom Metazoa; phylum Chordata; class Mammalia; order Chiroptera; family Pteropodidae; genus Cynopterus; species Cynopterus sphinx. The sequence goes on from CM057379.1 coordinate 171,346,375, forward strand.
ATCGAATTAAGGCAGTGGTAATAGAAATGAGAGAAGTGGACAGGATTCAAAAAGTCTAGGTAGTATAATAAAAAACTTGACTGATGCAGTGTGAGAGGTGAGGGAAAGAGGTTAAAGATGACTTACAGATTTCAGGCTCAAGCAAACAAATGAATGGTGCTTCCATTTAAAAATAGAAAAAACTGAAGGAGATTTTGTCAAGAAGACCAAGTGTGTAGTATGGGATACCTTAATCACTCTAGGAAAGAGCAGATGTCAATATATTTATTCCCTCTTTTCACTTACCTAGACTTCTTTTCACTAACAAAATTAATGGTCTTTCCCCTTTACTTTTTAACTCCCTCAAAAATTCTGTTAGTGTACATAAAAATTTTTCTATTTTAATTAAATTAGCATAATTAGAATATAAGTATTATATACACTAATGCATTGAATAAAGATTAAATTTTAATATGCAAAAAATTTAATCCATAGCATAAAAAATATATATATTATTGTCTGGATAAGGAGAAAATAGAAAAAAATGAAGCTTAAATAAGTTCCATCTTTTCCCTCTCATAACCAAGGTTCACTTATGCAGTTAGTTGTAAGGTAAAACTGAAATTACATGGCCATTCAATTACTGTCAAAAAAAAATAGAATCTTTTTAAATTTCCTGTCTAGAATTTTCAGCCAGTGTAAAAACACTTTTCTTCTTGACTTGTACAGAAATGAAATTCCCTTCATATTAATCTAGAGTTAAATGTCATTTCTCTTTCGATCATACAAGCATAGGCAATGAGTGTTCTCAATTCATTTTTGCATCATGTAGCACATTTTACTTTTAGTAATGGTAATAAAAATACTCAAATACATGATTTTATAACTTCTAAGAGAAATTTTTTTCAGAATTGAATATTGCATGCATCAATTTTATTTTCTGTTGAGCTGTGTCACAGAATACTCTTTCTGAAAAACATATAATACCTTGAAAGTATAACTAAAACCCTAGTTAAAAACTTTTTAATATTTGTCATTATTGTAATGTGTTCATAAATGGTTTCAAATCATTTAGTTGTATTCAAAATTAAGTAAAAATGTAAAACAGGATATAATGCACAGCTCCTGTGTAAGTTTTTAGTATGATTTTTCTTGTTAATTTTCATGTTTTTGTATTGACATAGACAATTATAACTGCAGACCACTGATTTTTAAAATATAAAATTTCTGACACTTTCTCAAAATTAATAAAGAATGTCCTAATTTCTAAATCAGTATGTTCATTTAAAAAATGTTTGGGTCCAAAAGTAAAAGTTAAAGTAATCATTTTAGGAAAAGAGTATTACTCTTTTACACTCATAATATTTTAAAAGACCCATTAAAGAGGATACACAATGATTAAAAACAACAAAAGAAGTAGCTTTTATCCCTCATTGATTGGTTCCTAGTCTGAACAATGGGTTTACTCTAATAACTTCCATGTGCATTTTTTAAATGAGATCACAAATTGAAGAAATGTTCCACAGGCCTAATATATTAGTTTATGCATTATAGACACAGTATATCTATAATGATTTACATGTTTTCTCAATTTTTTAACTAAATATCCATACTCTTCACAGTAATGTTGAGATTTATTTAATTTCTTCACTCCTTAGTTATCACCATCAATGGCCGAAAGCTGTCCAATGCATCACAAATACTAAAAGACCAAAGTGCATATAGATTTCAAAATTACAAGTGAAAATAGTTTTATTTTTCCCAGTTGCATTATGTTAACTGAAACCTACCCATTCCGGCATGTTAGTTTATATAACTAAACTGTTCTAACTGATTGAACACCTCATTATGTTATATTACTTTTTATTTGGTCATTTCTAGTGCCAGAAATTGTAGCAATAAAAATAAAATTATATGTAGAGGTAACGACTTTGTCACTACAAGTTATTTACATATTTTTCCTTGTAAATGTTCAGTTCGTATCAAAAGTACAAAATATTCTTCTCTTCTCGCTGTTCTTGTCATGTGATGTCAATAATTAACCTCATAAGATTGCATATTGGCAACATTTTAGAAATAGAGGCATTGACAGTGACAAGAATCAATATAATACATAGTAACCTGCTCGACTTCTCCATTGCCTCTGCCAATGAAAAGTACCGTAAGTACCCAAAAGGTTAGACCAAATCAATTTCAATTTTTTCTCTCCTCTCATTCCTTCACCACAATCAGCCCCTAAATTCCCCTTCCTGAACAGGTCTGAATCTGGCCCTTCTTCAGTATCTACATGACCACTGCTTTAATTCAGATTTATAGTACTTTTCACTTGGATCAAGTCTCTTATCTGGTCTTACTCTCTGCTTCCTCTGTTGGCCCTGCTCATCTCTGTTCTCTACTCTCTTGCCAGAAAGTAATCTTTCAAAATCCACCAATGGCTCTCAATTGCTTTCAGAATAAAATCAAAATGTTTCAGCAATTTCTAATGGCTTTCATTCTGTGGTCCTTGCTTGCCTATCCAACCTCATTTCCCATCATCTCAGAATAAAGCCTAATAATATAGCACCACGTGAAATTTCACCCAGACAATGTTCTCTGATGTCCTCATGTGTCTGGAATGCTCAGTTCCAACTCACACTTCTTCCCAGGCCCTCACATCTCCCTTTCCTTCCAGACTCAGTGAAATATGTCTTCTTTAGACTGTGACTACCAGAATTGTACTGTGTGCTTTTCTCCTCTAGACTCTGCTTTCTGACTATAAGCTTCTAAAGGACAAAATGGTTTTTAATCTCTATATAATATGTTCAATATATAGCCACATGGATACTTTTTCTATGCAACCTGGATTTTTTAAGACAGTCCTGATTTTATCATATAGTTTATCTCAATGCCATAAGTACAGAATATTATTTTAGAGATGCTACCTCTTCATTTTTAGTATAAAAAATGTTAGCTACTTCCAAATAAACTAGATTTAAATGAATATGGGTCTGAAAAAGAAAATAAAATTATATGCTGTGGTACTTCGTAATAAATAAAAACAACAACTTTATCAAGCTTGAAAAAGAAATAGAAATTTAGTTATTCCTTATTGTTAGTCTTCTGGCTATAGGCCACAACTTGGACAGGCTTCTCTCACAATTTATACTAAAATATTCAATTTCTTTTTACTATCATTGCCAATTAAGATCATCTGAGGGGGAAAAAAAAGACATTAACTTGCTTCTTTTGTGCTCCCAATTAGACTGAAGGAACTCAATTCAAATTACAGTTTCCTACCTCTTCTTTTCAATGATAACAAAGAAACACTAGACTACAGTAGTAATGAGACAGCCCACAATCAGAGCGACTGCTATTTCTCTTCTTTGAAGAGAAAATCCTAAACTCTTAAATTGTACTTGTCTCATTCTCAACTCTCCCACCTTCCAATAAATCACATCAGTATTACATGTTACTTAACTGAGCTCTGTATGTATATTATATAATATGTAATAAATTATGTAATGTGTAATATATTATGTAATATCTTCACCTCTCTTCCCTAAAGTTTCTAATGAATTTATAGATAGAAGAGGAATATAATACGAATATAATACGAAAGTTTCCGAAATGCTATGCCTCCAACAAGTAATATGTAGGCCACGATATTGATCTCCCCTGACTTTGAGGCAAGTAGAGCATGAAGTAAGATGACTAGAAATCCAGAAATTAGTTGTCTTTAACCTTGAGCAGCCGCTTCCTTTTATCTTATATGCCACATTATTATTCTCTATTGGTGTCATAACATGAAAAACTGAAAAGCACTATAAAAGAGATATATATGTACAACAACAAATCTCTATTATATACATTATTTTCCTCATCTAAACTTGCTCTTACTCTCTTATTCTCCATCTCATTGGCTTGCATCACCACCCACTCAGTCATCTAAGTTAAAAATATAAATCACACATGACCCCTCCTCTCTCTCATCGCCTTTCTTTACACTGTCAAATTTAACTTCTAAATATCTCCCCCAATTAGTCCACTCTTTTCCATTTATACCTCTACTACCATAATCTATCTCATTAACATAGAATATTGCTTCCTAAATACTCCTCTAGTCTTAAGTTTTGTCAGCTTCAAAATTATCATTCACAGAACTACCTTTCTAAATATAATTCTAACCATAGCACTTTATAACCTTAACTGCCTTAATCATTTCTCATCATCACTAAAATAAAGTCCATGCTTCACAAAACTTGGTCACAAAGCATTTCATGACATGGTTAATACCTATTTCTTAAGTTTCATATTTAGCTACTTCCAGAAGTATCATGCTACTTGTAAATTGGCTGGAAGAAGATATAGTTGGGACCTACATTTTAACATTTGAAAATTTCTATGTACCAAATACTCCCATCATGACCAATTTCAAGCTACTAACACAGCATCACTGAACATGGAGATGGGAAGAGATGCACAGTGGCACATAATTAATCATATAGCAGTTCCACCACACAGGTACAATAAACATAGCCTTAAGAGCATAGATACATTTAAGAGCATTGTATGTATGGGGGAAAAAAAGGCCACATACTAAACTTGACAAGCTCCAGTGAGGCTAGCATGGTGGGCCTTACAAACTCAGAGACTGAAATTAACTACACAGGATGGTCTGAACATAAAAATTCCTAACTAAAAGCAGGTCATAGCAAGAAGTCACATCCTGGGCCTGCACCTTTCTTGACAAAGGTCAATATTTATCTCCAGTAAGACTGTTTATTGTCTTTTTGCATCTAACATAACATATCTTTGGAATGTCAGAGTAATCCCCTTTTTTCTGTGCCCCTCGGGATACAGCCCACCACACTAGAGCAGAAGACCACAGAATCCTTCAGTTACCTTGTACCACACATATGTGCTATAAATGTTAATTATTCACTATCCTTTACCTGCCAGTGTAAAAGAATATGTGTCTCTCTCTTTTACTTTTTATTCAATCTCAGAGATTTCCCCACTTTGCTCTCTCCCACCCCCATAATCTACCACCAATGATCCCTCCTACATCCCTTCCTTTGATTCTAGCATATAAAATAAGCTGCAAAATTTCCAATCTCTGGAGCATTTCCTTAATCCATTGAGATTTTGTTTTCAGCAATTGTCATCAGTTTGCCTCAAATAAACTCATTAATATTCTCTACAGGTTTGGACGTTTCTTACACAGACAATAGATAACAGTAAAATGTAATGAAATAATTAAGAAGTAATGAGTTTTCAATGTTTATTACTTTTGCTTTTAATAAAATTTATTTAATTGTGAGTTCATATAATCTAATTTTAATAATGGCTGTGTTTAACAAACAGCTCACAAAATTCCTACAAATTTAACAAACAACTCTTGCAAGCCACTATGAGCTGGCTCTAGCACACCACTGCCTTTATGCCTTTGCTCAAGTGAATTCCATCTAATTCAGTTCTCTAGCCTCCTTCCTGCCTAGCTAAGAGCTACTAATCCTTTAAAAGAAGGTTTCTCAGCTTTGACTATGAACCATCTGCATCTATTCCTCTAGAAAGTTTCTTAAAAGTGGATTCCTAGGATTCATCTCCCAGACTTGTTGAACCTAAAATTCTCTGTTAGGCAGTTAGGTAGACATGAGTGACAGGGAAATGAAGGCCCATCCCAGAGACCTCCCTTAGGACCTCCGTGATATACCCATTTTACAGTTAAAAATTACTATTACGAGGAAGTAAAAACCACAGAGATAACTGCTGGTTTAGTCCAGCCACAAGTGCTTGCACAGTTAGTATGTATACTGTCCTTCCTTGATCTTAGCTTCATTATACCAGCATTATAATATCATACATATGCCCAGAAGTTAATGAATCTAATTACAACAGCCTGAATTCTAGGTAGCTGCATGAACAGTAGACAAAGGGTTATATAACAGCCAACTGTCAACCAAAACGACCTCACATGCCAATCATCTAGCCACCCTTATAACTTCCCATCATGAGCCAAATATAATACAGGCCTCTCCATTTCTAAGGCTCTGCAGCCATGTCTGGCATAGCCCGTTTCTCTCTTGAAACATACTTTAATAAATTTTACTTTTCCTACATTTCACTGATCTGTAATTCTTTACTGCATCAGCGGAAAAACCAAGGCCCCCTCAGTACCACCAGGGTAACAATACATTTAGATTACCTTCAACAGTAACAGCTGGAAGCCTAGGAATCTGTAGTTTAGCAAGCTAGCTTGCTAGGAGAGTCTGAAGCACAGTAAAGTAAAAATGTCTGAAAAATATTTGTTTGAACTACTTTTCTGCTAATGTGTTATATCACTCAGGAAACTCTTCCTGTCTGGCTCACTCCCAGGAGGTCAGGAGAGGGAAAGAATAAGCAAAATCACAGTGGCCTGAAACGTGTGACATAGAGAACTGCAGAAAGTTCAGCAAGTCTGGCAGGTAGAGGGCGAAAAGTAAATTGGGAAATGTAGGTCTAGAGACGCTGCAGCAGGCTACCCAAGCAAGGCTTTTCATTCCACATTGGGAACATTAGCCTTTATTATAAAAGCAGTGAAAAATAATTAAAAAGTCTGAAATCAAAGAGCGAGAATTGTTGAGAAGAATTTTCCTCCACCCTACAAAGGTCTTTTCGACTGGTCTAATAATCAAATTAACTTGAAACAGAGAAATCCGAGAAAAGCAAATTTAACCAGAGAAAAGCAAATTGTGTACATACAGGAACCCCACATATGTGAGAGGTTTCAAGACAGCCAGGGAAAATGAGGTATACATGCATCTTGAGCCAAGGAACAAGATAGGGGTCTGAAGATCCAGAGGAGAGGAGAGGAATTCACAGAAAAATAAGAAGAGTAGATATTCAGTAATTAGATGGTTGTCCTAATGTTCAGATAGGTCATAACAGTTTATCTCTAGCAATAACTTACTATGGACAAGGCCCCCAATTTAAATTCTTTAAGAGAAATTCTTTAAAATTTTATCTTAAGCTCACAAGGACTCGATTGCATTTGGCTCAAAATAATCCTCATGCCAAAGCAGTGCATCCTCTTAGGGAGGCCTACTCTGAACCCTTCACAACCAATATTTTAATAAGGAATTCAACCTTTCTTTTCTTATGTAAACTTTAACAACTTATTGAATGGAAAAAAAAATTTAAGTTATATGGCTTTTTTTCAGAATGATTAAAATCCGGTGTATTTTACATATATGAGAAATCATCTCCTTTATTAACATCAATAAGAAATAAACAAAAAAAAGAAGTTGCAATTCTTTTATTTGTAGATGGATAATCTTACTTTGAACAGGATGGTTGACAAAAGGCCAAATGATTCCTGTTCCTTCTGTTAGATCTTCTCTTTTGGATCCCTTTATTCTTTCTAGTTAGTATCCTCAGTACCATTGTTACCCCCCACTTCTAATAACTATGACCCACAAACAAATTCAAAATCCTTCAATGGGTAATCTTATCCTTGCACTTCCAGTATTTAAACTTTCAAAAAGGCTTTACAAAATGCTAAGTGGAAGTAAAAAGGAAGCAATGAATTACAAAAAGCATTTTAAAAATCTCAGCTTACAAAATGATATATTCTAAAACTCTCTTAAATGTGTAAACAGTAGATATAAATTTATTCCAAAATTCAAAAACTAAATAACTTCACAAGACTTATTTCCTACATACTTAAAAATAAGTAGAGAATTACAGAGTCAAATTGCGATGTGTTTCCCAGCAGTTAGCTAACTTCACTTAAGAGATAATTTACTTGTTCTAGCTCTCCTGTTTTGCAGCACCTTAAATTCAAATCTATGCCTCAGCAACAAGGCAAATGATCACCTCAGGGAGATATATATGGAAAAGTTGCAAAGTACCTTAAAATATGGAAATGTATGAATATCTATTAACATTTTTCTTAAGGAATGCATATTTCTTTCCAATACATTATATAAATGCAAATATTATTTTCTTCCTGACACCCTGAAAATTCTAACATCGTGATAAACATTAGCACCTTTAAACATCTAGTCTTTTTGTTCACTAAATCTTTTCCCAGTCCCTAAAATCTAGCCTTTTTGTTCACTAAATCTTTTTCCAGTCCCAGAATAGTGATTTATATAGAGTAGACCTTCAATAAATAATTTTTCACTGAATAAAAGAATAAATCTATGGAATCTACACATGATTCTGTTTGGGAAAAAATATGCCCATTAGAATTTTCCCATTTCATAAATAAAAGTGAGACTTTAAAAACCTACCTCTGTAATTTTGGAATAGCTAGAATACAGAGAGTAAAGAGAGTCCTATGGCAAAAGAAAAAGTTCTAACTATCATTTATTTATTAAATCTCATTCATTTGAAATTAATACAAGATTCCAGACAACTACCTAAGTCCTTTTATTGTGTTTTAAAGAATCAGATTTTGTGAGATTTTAAAAATAATTTCTGGTGAAATGTAAGGTGTTCTCATTAATTCACAGAGCATGCCTTTAGTCAAAAAAACACTTGTTCAGGAGTTTTATCTGTTACACCTATTAAAATATGGTTAAATATATTACCTTATTTCTATTTTAAAATGTTTAAAAGTTAGGGAGAGGAGTCAAAAAGAATACAGCAAAGCTTGTAAAGATGAAAACAAATCTAAAAAATTAAATTTAAAAATTTTCAAAATGTGAAAAGGAAAAAGAGAACTTCCCCAGCCATGCACTTTGTCCTCTTCAACATTTCTAGAAGACCTGAAATTATAAATGCTTCTTTGTCTCTTTGAGAAGTATGTAAATCTTTTTAAAAGCTTAATTATCCTCTTACCAGTTTTGCATCTCAGGAAGGTCTTCCCTTGGGCCTCAGAGCCATTCCTTTGAAATGTGAACATCAGGGAGGTTGATGCCCTGTCTGTTGTCTCCCTGTAGAGGTACCTGGCTGAAAGCTGTAACTTCCTCCTTGTCAAGAAGATAAGCCACATTTTCTTTTTCCTTAGATAAAGACAATTAATGTGTATATAATAGATTATATCTTCCTGGTTAGGGAAAAAGACTAGGATTTCTTTTTGTATTTGAAATCTCTTTAGCATTTAGCCTATGATGCACATCACAGTCTGGTTTAATGATTTTTTACAAAATAAAAGTATTTCAACCTTATCTACATTTTGTGGAGAAGATTCACCATGTGGACAAGAGATTTCATTTTCCCAAGATTCAGATATATTAATCCTTTAAATAATTTTTGTTATAAAGTGGAGTTTAGGAGAAAGAAAAAGCTATAATGAGAAGATTGAACAAAACAAAACAATCAGACAAAGATTTTAAAAATGTTTCTCTATTAAAAAAATGGAGGAAATACCATGTTCTTGTCCTGGCAAGGACAAACATAGAACTAAGGTACTATAAACTGGATGTTGGGAAGCAGAGTTTGAAAAGCTCAGAGAATTCAGAGCTTTTAGTCTTAGCTAAATCTATCTGTGTAGATTAATAAAAGGAAATTCAATAGCTCTCACATCAAAGCAACCTACTTATTTCAATGACAATTAGAAAAGAATTAAACTAGATACTAATAAAAATATTTAATTGACGAAACTGAAAAAAAATTCTCAAAAAAATTAGAAAGGCAAAAACAAAATACCCTCATCAATTAAAACATCAAGAACTCATTGTAGGAATGGTCTAAAAACTTTTTCATTACAAAACATGCGCACATAAAGTGATCTTCTGTTATCTGTATTAGCACTAATTATCACTTGATTACGTTTTACATCTTCCAGTCTAGCACAAGAAGAAAACTTAGTGAATATCAAAACGCCACCCATATACTTCAATATCAAAGTATTATCTCTATAATTAGGAACTTCAGATTTATAAGCAAAGAATTCTAATCAAATAAACTCACCAAGAGAGCCTAATTCCCTCGGCCTGATTAAACTTCAGACAGGTTTCTTCCTGACTGTATGCCTTTGGACTCAGCTAGAGCACTTTTTTAAACTTATAATTGTAAATTCTTTCTCTACCCATTTGAAACAAATCTTTTTAAAGGCCTCTTGCCAGTTTTATAACCTGGGAATACATTTCTCAGGGATCTGGGAGCCATCCTTTTGAAATATAACTATCAAGGAAGATAGTGCCCCTGTCTCCCAGTCTCTAGGAGGGTGGGAACCTAATTTCTCTGATAAGTATTGTTGGAACAAAATGGCCCTTAACTTTTCACCCCCTCCATCTTAGTGAAAAGCCCACCGGCGCCAAAAGCCCCCTCCATCTTAGTGAAGGCCCAAGAGACCTATCAACACTAGCCCCCCTACCACAATCCAATCAATACCCTACACGAACACTAGCCGTCCCCAACCGGATCCTCCCCCTATATAAGCTCGCTCCTCCATTTAATAAATTGGAATTCCTCTCGGACTCCTGTGCGTCCTGGTGATTTCTTTCGTCTTGGGTTCCTCACGATTCCTGGTGATTCCCTTCCTTTTCGGATTACTGCGTGTTTTTGGTGATTTCCCTTCCTTTGGATTACTGCGTGTTTAGGTGGTTTTCTCTCAGTTCGGATTACAGCGTGTTCTGGTTGTTTACTTTCATTGGTGCGAAACCGGGACAAGGAGTGCCTTCATTAGGCCCCTTGTCTCCTGCTCGCCACCTAGAAACGACCCAGTCCGGAATTCCCTGCCCATTTGACCCGGCTCCGGCTCGTCACAGTCACCACCGACCAACCGGCTATTCGTGAGTAACCCCTCTAGAGACGGATACTCCCAGTTACTACAACAGAAGAGCCAGCCGTGACCATCCGGCGGCCTCCTGGCGTTACCGAGGAAGAGGGAATACACCCCACCACAGTCTTCAAGACTACGGTGGACTCTCGTCCCTACACCAATTTATAGGGACAGCACCTGCAGCGGGGTGAAAGGGGCTGGCTCCATCCTTCTCTATACTTTTCCTCCAGGCTCCTTGCCTTCCTCCTAAAGCCGGTACGGCACTCTCCGAATCCTGAGTCCTGGACTCAATTTAGGAACCTCCCACGGGTGGCGACCTCTGGGAGGTCTCTAACGGTTCTACTGAACCTCGGAACCCCCACATTATATAGGGGCCGCCCTATATATTTGTCTTGGGAGGTTCCCCATAGATCGGAGACTTCTTTTCCTGCCTCGTATCTCAACATTATGGGGAGCCTCCTCTTCCTCCCCGCCATGTAGACTCCCTCTCCAATGCCTTTTCTGAAACCTTTCCACACTCTCTTTAAGGAGACATCAAACCTAAACTCCTCACCAGATTCTGTACTCAAAATTGGCATAATACCCCATAGATAATCAGTCCGTTTGGCCTTCCGAGGGTCTCTTGACTCTAACCTCATCCATGATCTTTTCAATTACTGCCAGCGCCTGGGCAAATGGGCAGAAATCCCCTACGTTCAAGCTTTTAGTCTCCTATCTCAACACCCTGCTCTCTGCTCCTCCTGCTCTCCTCCCAACTCCTCTTGGCCGTCACTCCAAAGCCATCTCCGCCCACCCCTCCCTCCTCCTCCTCCCCTCCCACCTGCTACCAAGAAACCTTGATCCCGCTGGATGAGCCTCCTCCGTGACGATCTCCGCCCCAAAATCTGGCTGTACCCCTACCACTACCTGCCTCTAACACACCTCCCCAATTCATATCTCTTCCGCTCCTCCATTCAGCCCGCCACACACGATCCCGTGGCCTCCCCCACATCCGGCCCCTCCCTTTCTACCCCTTCCAATCCTCCCACCTTAATGGCCCCAGGAAGTGGCAGGGCAGAAGGGGTAGATCCGATAATCCATGTGCCCTTTCTCTTTCTTATCTCCCCCAAATTTAAAAAAAAAAAAAAAAAAAAAAAAAGCTAGGCTCCTTTAGCTCCGACCCCACCACCTATATTAAGGAATTCCAATGGGTGCTCCAAGCATACAGCCTTACTTATCAGGACCTTTGTCTGCTCCTGGCCCATACTCTCCTATGAGGGGAACGCCATCGGGTCTGGGATGCTGCCCAAACACGCCATGAGACTAGGCAGACAGACCCTACCTTTCCCACATTGGACCCGAGGCAGTTCGGATAGAGATCCTAACTGGGACTATAATACTGTTCAAGGTGTCCAATCCGTGACGATTAGCCTCTCTTGTCTGGTAGTGGGCCTAAAAAGGCTGCCCGGAAAGTAGTTAATTTCAGAAGGTCCAAGACATTATACAGAGAAAGGAAGAAACTCCCTCTGATTTTCTAGACAGATTAACACAAGTCATCCGACAGTACACCAGCTTAGATCCAGACACGGACGAAGGAAAACATATCTTAATGACCCTCTTTCTAGCCCAATCCTACCCCGACATAAAAACAAAATTAAAAAAACTAGAGCATGGCCGGCAACCCCTCAGAGTGAAATCCTTTCCACTGCCTTTAAGGTCTTTCACGGCGCGAGGAGGAAAAAGAAAGAAAACTCCGTAATAAGGCACGCCAGGCTGACTTTCAGATGGTGGCTCAACTAGTGTCCAAACAGACAAAGGCCAACCCTACCACAAGGACCCCTCCCGGGCGTGCTTTAAATGCGGCAAGGAGGGCCACTGGTGTGGCATTCCACAGCCCGGGCCCCCACCCGGCCGTGTCCTAAATGCAAACAGATGGGACATTGGGGATCCGATTGTCCCACCACCCGAAGGAGATGGAACAACGAATCTTCACTCTCCACAATCCCCTCCTGTGATGCTTGGCCGATGACTGATGGGGCCCTGGGCCTAATCGACTCTTACTATCACTAAAAGCAGAGCCCAGGGTTAGTCTGGTGGTAGACGGTCAGCCTATCTCATTTTTTAGTGGACACTGGAGCCACCTTTTTCACTCTTGAGGGAGTTTGAGGCCCTACCACACACCCAGTTCAGCCCTATTGTGGGGTGGGGAACACGCATACTCCCTCATAGAACCCTCCTATTTTGCCAATTACAAACGCTCCCCACTCCTTTTCACACTCCTTTTTTAGTTATCCCACAATGCCCAGTTCCTCTGCTAGGAAGAGATATACTTTTCTAGCTTGGAGCTTCCATCTCAATCCCCTCCTCAGACCCCTCCAGTTCCTTTCCTCCTGGCCCATTCCTAAAACCAAGTCAAATCCTGTCCTTCCCTAGGACTGGCTGGGTATTTTAGGGCTTGGATCCCAAACTTCTCTCTCTTAGCCAAACCTCTCTATGAACTAGCCAAGGGAGACCCCAGGAACCTCTGTCCACGTCTTCTGCTACTCCCTTTTGCTCTTTTATGTGACAAGCTCCTCTCCGCTCCTGCTCTCCACCTACCCAACTTGACACAACCCTTCCTACTATACTCTCCACGAAAACCAAGGACAGGCCTTAGGCCTCTTAGCACAAAAACAGGACTCCCTGCTAGCCCGGTCGCTTATCTTTCTAAGCAACTAGATCCAACCATTGGGGCTGGGCTCCTTGTCTCACGTGCCCTGGCTGCAGCACAGAAACTTCAACAAAAAGCTACCAAACTCACATTCTGTGCACCCATAACTATACTATCTCCCCATCGCCTCAAAGACCTTCTCACTTACAAGGCCCTCAAAGTCTCCCTCCATCTCGAGTACTCTCCTTACTTACAGCCTTTTTAGAAAATCCCTCAATCTCCTTTCAGCCCTGTTAAGCCTCCTAAACCCAGCCTCCCTCCTTCCCGTCCAGACTAACGTTCCCCAACCCCTTCACAGCTGCTTAGAAACTTTACACCATAATACTCCTAAAGCTGGATATGCCATAGTCTCTCTTCAAAACACCATAGAGGCTCATGCACTTCCCCCCAACACAACCAACCAACAGGCGGAGCTCGTAGCAGCTATTAGGGCTTGTGTCCTGTCCCGTGACAAGACTCTCAATTTATATACCGATTCCAAATATGTCTTTCATATTCTCCTTTCTCATGCTCAAATATGGAAAGAACAGGAACTCCTTACCAAATTAGCGCTTGAGATTACATCTCGACTGGACTCAGTTGCTACCACTGGCTCTTCTAAAGATTAGGCTCTTTCCAAAAAACCTACCAACCTCTCTCCTTTGAAATTATGTATGGCGTAGCCCTTTACCCCCCCTAACATAGTTCCTCCAACTCTGTCATTCCTTCCTCCCTCACCATTCCCCTCCTGTCATACATAAGAGGTGAAATATGGAAATATCAGGACTGGCTATTGCCTGCACCCGTAAAGTCAGAAATACTAAACCCCTTACAACCTGGCGATCAGGTCCTCTACACCCCTCCTGGCCGGAAAGAAGGACCTCCAACCAAAATGGGAGGTCCTTACCCAGTTGTCCTAACCACTCCAACAGCTGACCAAATTACTCCTTCCAGACAAAAATCTAACTCCTTGGATTCACATTTCCAGGTTGAAGGCATACACCTCGAAAAACCTCTCCTCCAGTCAGACAGCGGAAAGCACCAGCCACTGCGATACCCTCGCCTGCTCCCACACCCGTCCTAACCCCTTAAACTCAAAAATCACTCGCGCCCGAGAAGCCTGTCGCCTATCCCAGAGTAACTATGACCCTTTCTTATTTTTCTTTTTTAGTCTCTCCCTACCCTGGGCTCTCCTCCAGTCAGTTTGTCTGGAGGTTCAAGGTTCAGGAAACTTACCTGAAAAACAAATCCAACTCACTCGGCCTTACCGCCACTGCTGACTGCCCCTAGTGGGATGTTCCGGGCCAGTCACTATAATTTCTGACAAACAGTAAGCTTATCTCCCACGCCACCCGTCCCTATGTCTGCTTTTTATTTGACCAAAGACAGGATTATTGCAAACGATGGCCGGAAACTTATGGTGGATGTCCTTACTGGGCCTGTAAAATCCATGACCCCTATCTCCAACAGGTCAAGGTAGGTGGCAGTATTTTACAGGTCTCAGGTGGCTCCTTCAAACTCCACATCCAAGATTCTTGGAACTCTAGATGGGCGGGTAGTTCCTGGTGCCTTTTATTGTAATGGCTATGCTTCACGCCCTTGGACGCCCTTTACTATCACTTGCCAATACATTCCCATTAACCACTCGGTTTCTCTGGTATCTACTGACATCAAACATCAAAGAGACTCAACTCATTTCAGCCCTAGAGTCCACTGACTCCGACAAGTCAACTACCTTAAACACCTACACATGGCTACAAATCCTCTCCGAAACGCTTATCTCTCTTAATCACACTCTCCCTTCTATATCTCCCAAAAACTGTTTTCTTCTAAAACCTCGAAACATACACTCCCCCCCCATCTCCCTAATGTTCCCTTATGGGAACCCGAGGACCAGTCCAATCACACCCTTATCCCCAGACTGTGCCTCCTAGGAAACTCTGCCCCCTCTCTATCATCGCCCCTTCCTACACGACTATAACATCGCCATTTCTAATCCCACCGCAGCATCCCAGGGTTCTTTTTTTTCTGGTGCAGCAGTACTCTCTACACTGTCATCTTTCCCAACGTTACTACTCCCTGTCTCCCCGTCACCAGCCATTGTTCCCAGCTCACCTCTATTCTAACTCTGAACTACTCTTCCTCCCTCAACGGTCTTCTAAACATAAGAGAGCGGCCTTCCACCCAGTCTTGATTGGAATCTCTCTTATAACATCAGTGGCAGGAATTGGATTGGGAGGCGGGAGCCTCAGACGCACTCTATGGGCGTGCCACGATCTTAATTCTAAACTTCGAGAGTGCTCTTACATCTACTGCTGAGTCCTTGGCTCTCTCCAGCGACAAATAACATCACTCGCCAAAGGTTGCCTTGCAAAACAGGAGGGCTCTGGACTTACTAACTGCAGAAAAAGGTGGAACTTGCTTATACTTAAAAGAGGAATGCAGCTACTATGTTACTGAATCACGTATTATTGAAACCAACATAAAAAAACTTGAGGACCTAGCCACCTCATTCTATAAAACTAATGCCCAACCCGCCACCCTGGACATCTCTTTTACAAAACCCTTCCTCACCTGGCTCTGGCCCATTCTAGGGCCACTCACTATAATCCTTCTCGGCTGTCTCTTCCTTCCCTGCTTAATTAAATTTCTTCAGAGACAGGTTGGGAGAATTTCTAACCAAACCTTTAATCAGCTTCTCCTCAGGAATTATAACTACCGTCCTTTGGCTCAGGATCCCGTTTCTTTTAAGGAACAAATCACTGAATGCTGATGGCTACCTAGGTACAGTTCCTGGAGGCTCTCGACTCTGACCTGTGGGCCCTCCACCCCGAGGATTCCTGGGAAGATTTTGTGAACAGATCACCGATTTCTGGCTGCAGGGAACCCTCCAGGACTTCACGCCAACAGAAATTATCTTCTTCTCCCGCCTAACATGGGATTATATACGTCTTTTGTTCCAACTTTCCTTTCCGCAGCAACTCCTCCCTCCCCAAACAGCCCTAAAACTTCGCCCCTTTCAGCAGGAAGTAGCTTGAGGCGGTCAGCGCCCTTTCCCAAAAACAAAGAGGGGGGAATGTTGGAACAAAATGGCCCTTAACTTTTCACCCCCTCCATCTTAGTGAAAAGCCCACCGGCGCCAAAAGCCCCCTCCATCTTAGTGAAGGCCCAAGAGACCTATCAACACTAGCCCCCCTACCACAATCCAATCAATACCCTACACGAACACTAGCCGTCCCCAACCGGATCCTCCCCCTATATAAGCTCGCTCCTCCATTTAATAAATTGGAATTCCTCTCGGACTCCTGTGCGGCCTGGTGATTTCTTTTAAGTCTTGGGTTCCTGCGATTCCTGGTGATTCCCTTCCTTTCGGATTACTGCGTGTTTTGGTGATTTCCCTTCCTTTCGGATTACTGCGTGTTTTGGTGGTTTTCTCTCATTTCGGATTACCGCGTGTTCTGGTGGTTTTCTTTCAAGTATCAACAGCAAACACAGATGCCCTAATCGCAGAGAAAAAAAAAAGTATTTGCAAACTCAGAAAATAACTGAATAGACTCAACACACCCCACTGATTAATCTCCCCACTAATATCCTCAAGGACTTATCCAGTAGCTTACCTCAGTGATCAAAAATCCTCCCACCTTTGTTTCAGTGGAGTTGAGTTCATTTAGTTCTGTTCTCACTATGCAACTGCAAAAGCCTTTAACTAATGTTATCTTTGCCTGTTTATCTTTGTCCAGTGCAATTTTTGCTTTGACAAAACCTATCCTGAGATTTCTTAAAATTTCTATCCAAAATAAATAAAATAAAGCTTCAAAAGGATATTCAATCAATAATTTACTTTATGATTCAAATGAATTTTGATTTTAAATAGGTAGCACAGATGCATAATACAAATGATAGCACATATATGTATATTTATATAAGTATATATAATTATATTTGCTATCCATAATATGCTACCTCAAAATAAGATTCTTTGTCATAAAGATTTTGAATTGAAGGCAATAAACTCTAAAAACAGATTAATTTCTCTTTTGTAAAGGGAATTTACATTTATAAAAGAAATTTCCATTTGCAAAGGTGTCATCCTCTCCTCTACCAGGAAGGACAATTCTTAATCTAAGCTCTTAATTTAAATCTCTATTTAAGAGCATAATTTTTATTTTGTTAAAATTATTTAGCTAATTACATAATACTTCATTTTAAGTGACAGAACAAAGGAATATAGAGAGAATGTATTTAGCCAGAGGGGAAATTTGAGTTAGCTCTACTCTTTTGCTCTAAATAGATTGAGTAGGTTGAGCTGACTAAATTACAAATGGAGTTTTGCCAATATCTTAATGTTCTTCTGAAAGAAGCTACAAACCAATGATGGGATTAAAATCATGGCTTAATCCACATAATGAGGAGGCAGGGTATACTGTTTCCTATTTTCCAAAGGTTTTTGACATGTAAACATTTACTTGCTTGTTTTTGTACTGGCCACTGAGCTCTGTTGTACTTGATGAGAAGAAATTGAGAGGTGGTGGAGTACATTATTTAATATGTTATTTAATACTCTAATACTTCAAGAAAGCAAAAATAAGGAAAAACCCCAAAGAAGAGACCTTTTATAATAGCCTCACTCTTCTTACCAAAAGGATCCAAGGGCAATAGAGAAAGCTTGCCAAGATGTGTTGATTTATATTTTCACTTCTTTTCTTTGACACTTAGGGCACTAAATCTTTTTTCCTTTGTGAATAAAACAATACTTTTGTTCCCATAGATTACTTCAGATAAATGTAAGTCCTCTCCCTTCCTCTTTCAAAGTTTAGTCAAAGCCAAAGGCGTTTCATTCCAGAATGTGATCAGAGCTTAAGCTTCTTATCAAGCAGCTTTGTCCTGAGGGGGTTTTCAATAAAATCATCACACCTCCAACCAAACTAGGCACTAATCTTTCACTTTGAATATGGATCTTAGACCTAAGTCAAATGTGGAGAACTCTTACCTGTTGTTTCCTAAATACCTAACTGAAAAAATTTTAGAATAGACGGAAGGTTGATATCAAGGCACAAATGGCAATATCAGATTCATAATTAGTATATCAGTAAAGATAAAAATAGAATCAAATCCAAGAACCAAATGAACATTACGGTATTTTACAAATCACACACCACTTCTCTAATGCAATAGCACTGTTTCATTGACAGATTGCAGACTTAGTTTAAATAACAAAAATCTAAGAAAAAGAGAAAAGCATCATGATTTCAGATTTTTCTGGGTCTTGAAACAATCCTTTTCAATTGTTTAGATACAGCTTCTGCTCTCTTTCTGAAGTAGATATTTCCTCAATAATGATAAGTAGTTGTCTAAAAAACATTCACAGAATTGCCCTCCTCACACTTCCTATTGCCTCCTCCTCTTTTTGTGTGCCACACATTCATTTTTTCAGTTCATATTTCTGTCTTCCTGATTCTTGTCATTACCATCTGCCCAGGAAATGCTTCAGCGTTGTTCCTCATTCTATAGAAGACTCTTTCCCTATGGTCATACTTGCATAACTCCTGGATTACTGCATTAGAATTGCTCTTAAAAAGTTTCCTAAAACTTTTTAAAAGTCTTTACCTAAAACTTTTTAAAAGTCAATACAAGAAAGATATATTGAACTGCACTGTCTTTACCTCCCTTTCCATTTTCTAAAGTCTCTTTTCAGCTCCCGCTTTTCCCTGCCATAAGGTGTCCCTTCTACTTTCATGGTTCCGCAAATATCTTCCGCAACCGTCACATTAGACCCAGATCTTTCTTCAAGTTTTGCCAGACTGCCTACATATTATATTAGTTCACCTGGGTTTATAAACTATCAAAATGTCCCCAAATTTGACCTCACTATGCTATTACTAATTCTTCTATTTCTATTTTCTACAGTTTCTTAAAGACAAGATCATTAAAACAGGTTTTTCAAAAGGTTCAACTTGACCTTAAGTTGTAGATTTGGCCTCCTATGCTAATTTTCTTTAAAAACACTGTATTCTGAAGACTTCCCATATAACCAATGCTTCCCTCATATGTCTGAACAAATATGGCTTTCAGATCTAGAATGTTTCAAACAAAGACTTTAAATATTCTTTCCAGACCTCAAAATTTTTCCTATCTTTCAGCTCAGTTATTTTCTTTTTTAACTAGCCATATAACAAAGGATCTCTTAATTTTTTATTGAAAGATTTTATCCTCCAACACACTTGATTGGAGATAATGATGCCTATAATGAAGACTTATTTAAAGTCTACCAGAGGTCTAAAAATTCCTAAGCAAAGAATAAAAAACTAGAAAAGCCCATAAACACCCAGAAAACCATGCTAGTAATTATGAACTGATAACTTTTCATGTGTATATATGCAGCCATGCAATGTATTATATCACCAAACACTTGTTTCTCTCAAACATTCAGCATTGAAAGGCAGAATAAATGAGTCCAGGCAGACTGCAGAGAGTAAAGATAATTAAAGCACTGCTTCTTCCCTGACCCTAAAGAAAGTAAGGAAAGCCATTAGAAGGCCTAGGAAATGAGGTGTTTAGTACCTATTTCAAATTTTCCTGAGAAAGAAAGAGAACAGAAAAAAAAAACCCACTAAAATAAATCAATATTCTGTAATAGCATAAACAAAATAATAACAACAATAAATAGTGATAATAATGATGATGATGATATAGCAAGCATAAAAAAGGGGAAAAAATTTCCCAGTTCTACAAAAAGATTTTTTGCTACCAGAGATGAATGGAGAAGTAACAGAAAGGAGGGCAACAGCAACAGGCTTCTCCTGAGCAATACAAATTCTAATACTGAACGAAAAATGATTCGCTTCAAATATTTAGCTTATTAAAAATTTTACAGTCTTGAATTAAAATAAGTGAATCTATGCCATATTTTTCCAGTCAGTAAATTTATTGTGTCTGATTAAAAGTTACTCAATATTTTAGTATTTCATGAATTAAAACTAAAAATATTTGCACATTATTGCCTATAACTAAATCATTACAAAGTCTATGCCTGCAAAAGATAGATTAAAAGTGATTAATGACTCTTTTAGTTGAGTGTAATTTACTGTAATTGAATTACTTTAAGAATTTGGCTCAGGAATGTACTATTATTAAATATATACAGAACTGTACAAGTAAAACATGCCAAGGAAACTATGTCTTTGACCTTCAAAAATTCAGTTTAATTACTTAACCAATCCAATTTATGATCAACCAGAACAGCCTCTCAGTGTAAGATTCAAATACATGCCATTGGTACCACATTTGGAACACTCCCAGATCATTTATTCAATCCATTGTATATCATGACATATCAAATGTCTCTTATTTGAAAAACTTAAATATTGTATCCTATTTATACCCATTATAGTTTTTCTCAAAATGATCTACTTTCACAATTAGCAAATTACTATGTCTTTATCATTGTTTATTTGGGGGTGGGAAAGGCAGTTTTCATTTAATGTAGTTTTAATTTTACATATACTTTTTTCAATTAATTAAAGAAAACATTCTTAGAATAAAATTAGAGTATACAATAATGTAATTAGACTAAACTATCTTAAGATAAAGCTGTTAATTAAGACAGTTTGTGATTTACAAGAAAGATATATTGAACTGCACTGTCAGATTCTCCCAAATCTGACAGATTTTTTATCTATCTCTGTAACAGGATTTTACTCTCAGCATTTACATTTTTAAGAACTTTATGAAGGCATATTTCACATAAAGTAAATTTTACTTGTTTCAAGTTTACAATTCAACATTTTCAGTAACTTTAGCGAGTGGTGCAACCATCATCATAAAGTATTTTTAGTGCATTTTCATTCTCCCAATATGATCTCTTATAACCATGTACAGTTAACCTCTGTCCCACCCCCAGTCCCTGGAAACCACTCATTACTATCTATCTTATAAATCTGTCTTTTCTGGGCACTTAAGATAATGTCATAAATCAAATACCTAGAATTTAGGTATCAGACTTAATCAATTGAGGAGAAAGAAGTTAAAGCAATTGGATGGGGTTCATTTTCCTCCTCATTTGCTTATACATTAACTCTAAATTCCCT
This sequence comes from Cynopterus sphinx, assembly GCA_030015415.1. Taxonomy (NCBI): domain Eukaryota; kingdom Metazoa; phylum Chordata; class Mammalia; order Chiroptera; family Pteropodidae; genus Cynopterus; species Cynopterus sphinx. The sequence continues at coordinate 171,367,799 of CM057379.1, forward strand.
TCAAGACAGTCAAACAAGGATCTTAAGGAACTTCTAACTTTCAATTAACCAAAAAATATTCAATTATTTAATGTATCTAATATTGTCTAAGTCAAGAAATATCATTTAAAATTTTAACAAGGCTTAAAATTTTTTTTAATTTTTTTTGTTTAACAAATGAGTAACAAACTTTATGTTAAGTGCCTTATTTCATAAGTTGATTCATTTTTTATACACAGTGAATAAAAAGCAAAATTTTTTATAAATAAATGGCCACATATTTTTAGTAGATACCATAAAGTGATGCTTCTTAAACTAAGATAAATATCTTCAGTATAATCCAAAGAAGTATATGAAATAACAGAATAAATATGTCTCACTCTAGTGATGTATTTCTTTTCTTTGAAAAGAAATCATTTTAAGCATTATATTGATATCAAAACAACATGGATATAATATAGGATAGAATAAAAAGGACATCCATAAATTATATATATTAAAACAGAAGGAATATTATGTTTGAATGATGTCATAAAGAATATTAAATTTGAGTGTTGGAATACAAGATGGTCTTTTGCTTTTTCCACTGACTATACCAGTCAGAGTGAATAATAAATCTTATAGTTGATATCTATGCTTTCTCATCAATATCACTATGTAAAAAAAAAAGAAAAAACCTGCGGCAATCAGGAACTCTCTGGTGCCTGATGAAAGGATTCAAAACCGTTTCAGAAATCTGCTTTTAGGATTTCTCTCCTGTCTTTATCACCAGCCACGAATGGAAAATAGAACAAATAGTAAACACTCTCCCTGAAACTTTGACTCTTGAGCAAGCGAGACAGGGATATGTGCAGTGGTGGTCTTCTCAGTGGCCTGGGCAACAGCAGCAAGACATGGCCCAAACCCTTTCTACAACCTTAAAAGCGATTCTTCCTGCCAGGTCTCCCCAGCCCCAACTGTCCTACTTCTTTTCCAACATTGGTCCTTCAGATTACCAATAATTCTGTGTGCTTGAAAATAATATTGAACAGATTTTCTTTTGCCTAAATTAATCATAATTGAAATTGGTTTCTGTTTCTAAGCAGCAAAGATAAACTCCCTGACTCAAACAACAATAGCAAGATGCCTCAAACAGGATGACATCAAAGTTACTAAAGCACTCACAGAATCATAGTTTTAACAGTAAGGGGGTGGAAGTTGGTACCAAGCTCAAAACTGACATTGTTTTACAGTAATTACTTATATTTAGTTAAAACTAACCATTTTCAACTGTTCCAAAGTTCTGACAGAAATCGGAGGAGGAATATGCCAACCACCCCTATCTGAATCTCATAGGAGGTTAGCTTAAAATGCAACTCTGGAGCCTACCCCAGAAATCAAAATCTTAAGAGAGAACCTGAGAATCTGATTAATATATATATATATATATATATATATATATATATATATAAATTAAAGTTTGAGAACAATGGGCTTAGGTGAATCTTTTTAATGTACTAAAACAGACTTTACACGTCTTTAATTCAAAGCAGTTAAAAGTTTTCTTCTTGATCCTTGGTTAAACAATATCCTTAGCATAGTCATGGTACTGTAACATAAAGAGCTGAACCTTGACTATTCTTTTCTAGCTCTATAAATAACAAGTTGTTATCCTCCAAAATCAGTAAAATATAAAGCTTTCCTTCCTTATTTTTTCCCTGTCTATATCCTCCTCTTCAAGGTCTCTATTGACTTACTTTGATAACACTAAAAATAAATAAAATGAGAACAACAGCATATCACTGACAAACTCTTATCCATTGTGGCTTGTATCCTTTAAGTGAAGAACTTGTTATGCTTGTTAGTGGCTCAACAACTTGATAATTTAGTTATTTTAGAGGTTTCAGTCAGCTTCCTTGATTTGTTGCCCTGAGAAATAACAATACATTCCAAGACCAGAAAGATATCTCTGTTTACATCTAAAACAAAAGATAAATTTTATTCTAGAATCTAGATCACAAGAGAAACCACAAGAGATTAGTGTGAACAATGCTGGATCTTCTCACTTTTACAATATCAGAAGGGAATAGGTGAACAAATCTATACTATTCAAAAGAGAATAAAGGACTACTCTCTTTTTCCCTTTTTCCATGAAATGATTTATATTAATAATAAGGTCCCTAAAAGCTCAATTTTATATGTCAAAGTCATAATAATAAATGTATGATATCAAATATACCATTAGACTTTTAAAAGAACATTTAGATAGGAAATCTCTAGAGTTACCAAACAAAAAAGAATATATAAAAGGATGTCAGAGGCTTACTGATCTCAAAAAGGATCTTAAGATCCTCTCTTTGCCCCTTCCCTTTCTTTGTCTTCCCTCCAGGAAGGGCTGTTATGAAGGGCAAACACATTTTGATGGATCTTCATTGTAATATTCACAGTCTGGAAATTAAAGATCTGGGTCTGTCTGGGCTTTCTCTTCCCAGGTCCCTTTTAGAGCCTCTGAGTATCTATTCTGAAAGCTGCAAGAGGAAGATCCACTGCCACTCAGTAGCTGCAGTACCCTAAAATGGTCTCTAGTAAAGCAGCTAAACCAATTTGGCTCCAAGCAGCAGTATACCATATGGACACAGCAGCTCTACTTCTTCTGCCTAGTCATCACACTTCCAGTGAGCCTGGGCTTTTCTTACCAGATAAGGGTTAATTAGAGAAGCCAGGGAGAGTTTGGGTTTAGGCTAAACATAACATAGAAGACTACTTTTTTCTAAGATGAGATCTATCTCATCTAGGTATAAAGAATCCTCACACCGAGCTCGCTTAGCAACTGAATCAAGGTTTGGGAGAAATCCTATCATAATGATAAAATGTTCTTCAACCTGCCCATATCTCATAAACTTATACATCTTCCAAAAGAAAGAGGATGAGCTGAAGGGCAGAAGATGAAGGAGATAGATAACTCAAGTATAAAACTGTGGGAATGGCAGTCCCAAATTCGAGCAAACTCTCTTAACAAGTTTGCCTCTCCCTGAATTAATGGATAAGGACTTTTCTTAAAAAAAAATAAAATTTGAGTTAAAGAAAATTTTACACATATAAATATGTGAGTGTGTATGTGTGTCTGTATATGTGTACAGAGATCAAGAAATTTGATTATTTGTATCTCTAATCAGTTACTCAAGATACTATCAATCTCTGGTATATTGCAGTAATAGTACATACAATATTCTGTGATTATGGGAATTGAGAAAATGGATAATGAAACATTTTAAAAATTAAATCCTCATATTTTATAGTGTATTATGTATATATATATATGTATACTATGCAAAATTTACATCTTTTCTTAGCAAAAATAAAATTTATTTCAATTAGCACATTAATATGACAATAAGAGGAATTGTTTTTGATAAATATTCCTTCCAAAGCATATTATACCACATTTTCTTTTTAAAAAAAAAATCTATTACTCTATGAAATATATAAGCAAAATTGTAAGCCTGCTTACTTATATTACTCATTACTGATGTGCATATTCCATGGAAAAAATATTTACTTTAAATAACTGAAATCATCCATCATTTAAGGTAGTTTTCCTTTAAACTACATTCACCTAGAAAAAAAAGAAAATGCACTATTTATTATATTACAGCTGTTTCTCAGATCTATACTAATAATGAAATCAGTATCATATATCCTTTGCAATTAGAAAAAAACATAGAACTCGTTAAATATCCCAGATAAAAGACCTGCTACAGAATTTTAAGGATGTTCTTTCATCAGAAAAAGACTAATTGCATACTTCTCAGTTAAGAAATACTGGCACTAGACAACAACTTGGTGTGCAGTTGGAAATAAAAGAACAAATCAATTTGAGGATAATCATGCAGGATACAGTGAAGTGGAAGAGCAAAACAGGCCAAACATGAGCCATCGCCCTCAAAACTGACTGCCTGAATAGATGTCTATTAGTAGTATCTTCTCAGAGAATATTAGATAATAGATGCACAAAGAAAAGAGACTAACTACAACTATTGCTTAAGTGCACACCTTACTGAGTCTCCTACATGCTCTGTAATAACAGTTTGAGGGCTTTATACATGAGTCTGCATTATATTTAGTAAGAGTTAATAATAATTTCCAATGGTTAATAAGTATGTATTTGTGCCAGGCACTGTGTCAAATGTTTTACACGGATTATCTCATTTAATGTTCTGAACAAGGTCACGTAGTACTAGTAACCCCATTTGTACTATTGAAATAACCGAGTCTTAGACTTAAGTAGACACAGAGAAATCACACAACTCTTAAGGGTTGGAGCCAAAATTCAAAATCAGCCTGTCTAACCTAAAAGCCCTCTTTCAAAAGTATTATGCCATATTTCGAAAATATTATGTATATTACAAAATTTTACAAATTTAGGAAATTTTACAAAAGGAGAAAATAATTTTTTGAAAACTAATAGGTAGTTTTATGGAGTACTCAAAGCTGCCATCAACAAAAGGATAGAATCAGGAAAAAGAATTAAGCTTCTGAAACCAAGTAGGGTTTGAGAACATAAGCCCTAAAATGAGATGCAGATATTACCATTTTCATTAATCCTTCTTTTATTTACAATTACAATGCTCTTTGGAAGCAATGCAACAGCAAGAAGCAACATGCCCAAATTTCATCACTCACCAGGCAGGGAAGAACAACAGTTTCCAGACTAAACATTATTTTTAAATCACTTTGTACTAAAATATCCAAAAAAAGCTGTCACAGCTTTGTGGTGAAGAAACAAACACATGACTCCTGTTGGGCCTAATATTCAATCACATGATAAGTACTGAATTAAAGAATTCAAATTCCAAACTGATATCTAAGACACAATAACTGTGGCTGCTAAACTCAGATGATGATGATTGAACTTTCAAAGTCTATTCTTCAAATGATGACAACTGCATAATTTTCGATCATTTTAAATGGTTTACATCTAAGTGTATCAATGTACTAACATCTCTAAAGTAATCTTATGCATGTAGTGTGCCTATCCAGTATGGATAAACTCAAAATGAGTAGCATTATTACTGAGAAAAATAGGAATGGCTCAATAACTCTGAGCATAAGTTAAAGAAATAACAGTAGTTTAGAATTAAGAAGCCAAAAAGATGACTTAGTCTGACCTTTTCTACCTAATAGGAGAAAGTAAGACTCATGCACTCAATTTTCTGATTAAGATAGGACTAGAAAACCCTAGCACAGTTTTCTACATATATAACATTTAACAAGAAAAGCATAATTCAACATTCTTAAATATTTATGAAGATAAAGAATATATATGAAAACAACACTGAAAACTTACACTTACATTCAACCTACTGACAAATCTATGAAGAAATTTTACAAATTATAGGATATAGTACTTAATAATCATAATAAAAACTTGACAAATTCTTTATTATTGCTAACAAAGTAAGCAATGACAACACAATTTACTAAAAGTTGGTAGAAAATACTTGGTCCTGTTGGTTCAGTATCCTGTCTATAAGTTCCAGGATTTGCACTGACCAGAAAGTTGGAAGGCATGTGGTTATTGTTTTATGAGATGACTAGATTGCATCATTTACCAAAATTAGTAGTTTACTGTCTCCAAATACTCAGAAATGGCCACCATAGTGGAAATTGAAAAGGTTAACCATTCATCCAATAGACTGAAGTACTACAGGGCTTCAGAGATGCATGTGGTGCTGATCCCAGAAACATAATCAATGATGGTCCTTTGTTGAGACTAGACACTCAATTATAGTTATTTTAGTTCACAAAACCACTTAATGTTTAAGTTAAAGAAAGCCAATATATTTTTGTTTCAAGAATGTTTTGAGTCCATTGATAGATGCATGGATAAAAAAAATGTGGTAAATATGTATATATTACATATTACATGTTACATATTACATGTTACATATTACATATTATATATTATTATATATTATATATTATATATTATTATATATTATATATTATATATTATATATTATATATTATATATTATATATTATATATACATACACAATGTCTACTAAATATATATAATAGAATATTATGCAGCAATGAAAAAATGAAATCTTATCTTTAGCAACAGTATGGATGGATCTAGAGGGTATTATGCTAAACAAAATAACTCAGAGAAAGACAAATACCATATACTTTCACTTATATGTAGAATCTAAAACAAACAAAACAAAAAACAAATTCAAAGATACAGAGACAAAACAGATGGGTGGAGGGTCAGTGATGAAAAAGGTGAAGGTGAATATAGTAAAAAAAACTGTGATAGGTTTGCACAGTGACAGATGATTACTAGAATTAGTGGGTGATCATATTGTAGGGTATAAAAATGTGGAATTACTATGTTGTACACCTAAACTAATATAACTAATATAATATTGTATACCATACTTAAAAAAATAAACCTTCTCTTGGGGAAAAAATGTTTTTAAAAATGTTTTGTAATTATTGCAATGCAACCTGACACCAGAAAAAAACAAGGGGACACTCTTGTATTTTCTATATTGCTCATTTAGGAATGAAAATTTTACAAACAGAAGGCACTCAGAGATGTACTTGTTCACCTCTACCATTTTTTTTCAGATGAAATTGAAGCTCAAAAGACTAAGAAACTTGTCTAAGTTCAATAGTGGCTAATTCCACTATTGTTTTAACATCCAATACTGGTCAACTACACAAGATCAGAAATAATTAAGTTTGTAATTTGTAACACTGGGAAGGAGAAAGTGGTCATATGGAAAAGAGAAAACAGCCGCTCCTAGAATTGCATGCTAGGTAATTATCTCTACCTTGGAGGAAGAAAAATAACGTTTTCTTTTTTCCTAAACAGTAAAAGGTTTGTATTTATAAGAGGTTTGCTTCTATTCATCCTTAACTTTTAAAATTCTGTGATTAGAATGGGCTGATTTTCTTCTGTTAATGAGCCAATGTGCAAGTATTAACTCTAGTTAATTAATCTTAACAAGTAAGCCAATGTTTCGACTTGGAGTTTGATATGTAAAAAATAACTCACTTTCAACCTGATCCTGGCAGATCTTATTAAACAACCTATAATTTAAAAAATAGTAAGTCAGGAGCCACTCCCTCAATGCCCCACTATACTAAAAAAACCAATTTCAATACCAAAGCAATGCAAATTATTTCTGCTGCTTGTAAATGGCAAATTGAAGATGAAGAAACTAATTAGCGAATAGGTGAATATAGATTTTAAGAGAGACTCTGTGTTGTTCTCAATTGTGTCTTCAATAATTAATATATAATTTAGAAGTAACCTTTACACATACTATTGCACACAGAAAAATTACTGGTAAATCATGAGTCAGGATCATCAATGTGTTAAATAGCTTCCAATATTTTATATTGGAATATTTTATCTGTGATTTATCTATATTATGCCTTGTTCCTATTTAAACTCAGTTGCTTGCAAAAATATATAAAATGGAGCAAAATGGCAGAACTTTAAAGTTTTTAAGAAAAATTAGGCAAAAATAAAATTAGCTCAGGAATATCTAAAGAAACTAGTATAAAGGGAATAAGGAAGAATCTAAGTATGCTAATGTCTTTATTCATTGCTGAAAATCTGTAGCTACTCTCTGATGTTGAAAAAAAATATAGTTAAAAAAATATAGACTCGATCTCTTAAATTTTTAGAATTTTTTAATTCTAGAAAAATATTCTAAGGTCTACTATGTCTTTGTGACTAAAAATAAAGTCTGAAGTTAAAAAATTACTTCTATTAAATGTTAAATTTTAATTAAATATTGCATGTAAAGTATTATTCCATCTGCTCCAACATTATTTTTACCTACCTACAGTTTTTTTAATCATTTAATGTCTCTGTCACTACTGAAATAGATAATACATTCACGTGGTTTGAAATTCAAAAAGGTACGAGAGAGTATCCAGTAAGAACTCTTCTTCCTACTTTCTGCTCTCTAGTCACCCTGAAAGCAATCAATATTACAAATTCTTATTTATTCATTCAGTCAGGGGTGGTTTATGCTTATGTAAGCAAAAGTTTTTTCTATTTTTTTTTACAGTATACACACTATTCTGCCTTTCTTTCTTATTTACCTATATATTGAAGATTATTTCATATCAAGATATATAGTTTCTGCTTTCTTTTTACAGCTGCATGATATTCCTGAACCTGCATTTCCTGACTCCAAGCCCATTGACTCCACGATTCATCCCTGTCTTTTCCTGCTGCAGACATTTTTATTGTCAGATATGAAGCTGCCCTCAAGGCTTCTTTTGACTGTCTGTGCAGAATCAACCAGATTGGGCAAAGGGGCTTCTGCCTGCACACATCCTCCACTGATGTATTCCTACTGCCATTGTTACTTCCAAACCTCTCATGAAACCTCCACTCTTCTATTCTTTTTCAAGCATGAAAAATCAAAGGAGTGGTAATCCATTCGAAAAGGTCTCACCCCTGAATTAATCTTATCCTGAGCCAAATAATTCATGGGCAAACATTTATAGAGCATCCAACATTAGGTATCTTGAGAACCTCTAATTGATAAGAGTAGGCAGACAGGAAACCAAAGTTTCTCCTTTGTTACTGAAAAGGCTGTGAAATATAAGAGCCAAATACACACAAAGAGATATCTTAAATGCTATTCAGCAAATATTTAAAGTTATTATTTTGTCATATAGATCTCGGCTGATTTTTTACCTTATTTGTAATTTTCCATAGTTAGTTCTTTATGTGTAATGAAATGGTTCCATTTTTAGATAAATAATAAATACATTATTCTTTTTAAAAAACTGCAAGTTGCAATTTAAAAATTATTTTAATTCAGGTCTCAGGTATTTGGATGTGCTTTAAATGTGTGCAATGTAATAATCTGCTAGTAACATTATTCCCAAGTTACATCATATATTTGGACAACCAACAGCTAAGGTGTAATTGGTATCTTAATCATATAGGGTTTCAAACCCTGCCCACTTTTATGCATAGGCAAACTGCCATAGCCACCATAAACATACACAATCTTTCTCTCTCCTCCCCATTTGGGAACTAGTTTACATTCTGTTTCTGTGAATAATTTCTGTAGCCAAAGAAGAAAAACCATTACACTCTCATGTCTGAGAGGTTCTACGTTATTATCCTTTGTACTATTTCAAGTTTCTCATTCTTTTGCTCCTGCTAATGCTAATGAAAGATTTCTCTCCCATCTTTCAGACAAACTTCAGTAATCAGACCAGTAAGGGTTATAAACCAGCCTCAGTTTTTCAGAGCCCCCTACTAAGGAACCCACTGAAGTTCCTAGGGGCAGGCACTACAGGGTCATTTGAATCAACTTAGTGAGAAGGATTATACTTTCAAGGCAGTCCTCACCAGCCATGAACCAACATTCTGAAATGCATTTTATGAGCTTTGCCTCCTGCCTCCAGAGAAGCTACCATGTCTGGGTCTGAATCCTAGTCCTGACACAAAATATATGGCTCAAGACACTTAACTTGTGCTCATGACTTAACTTCAATGTGTCTCATTTCCTCATCTGCAACATGAAATATGTTCTGAAGTTGTGAAGATTAAATGAGATAACCGAAATTTTCTAGCACAATATTTTACCCTAACAAGCAAGAATTCAATAAACCTGTCCAGGCCTAACTGTAACCTGCATTACATTCTCCTTACTTCCTTGTATACTATCCTAGCCTTTTTTTCTTTAGTTCCTCTGTTCTACTGCTTCCCGTCCCTTTCTTTCTTCCTATCAATTTTGTCTACTCTTGGGTCATCACAGTCTTCTTATCACATTATTTTCATGGCAAGTTCTGATCCAGAGTTTCTGGAGACCTGACTATCAGCTACAAATGCCTAACAACTTTCAAGGAAATATAGGAGATCCAACAGAAATATAAAGCCTGGAGTCTAGATTTGACAATTCATAGAGTTGAAGGGAAAGCTGATATTGTCTTGATTTTATTCAAGAACTAACAAAGGAAAAATAAAATCTGTGAAATCTTATGATATAAAATTAATATAAAATATGAACTACCTGACATGTAAGTATTAACCATATAAACAATAAATATATGCATATAATTAGTGACTGAAATCACCTGTTTAAAATGAATATAATGTCAATCTTCCTCCCACGTGGTTCCTGAGTGTGATCTTCTACCAGAACTTAAAACAATTGGGAAAAATTTTAGTTAGAATGTCTAACTTCTGTCCTACTTCTAACATGAGTTAACTTTGTCACCTCAAGTTAATACTGTAATATCTTTGGCTCCCAATTCCCTCATTTATTAAAAGAGTTAAAGTTATACAATCCTGATAGCGCTCCTTGCCCATGAGTTCAATAGAACAGTTCATTCTTGCTTTTTATTTGTAAGAATAAGATAATGACAGTGTGTGCTACACAGCATTTCACTAAAGGATTATTGATCTGCATGGCCCTTGCTTGTAACGATTGGGCATGTAATGATAGTTTTTTTTAGAATAACCACATAATAGCACAACACATAAACATCAATTACTCCCCTGGAAGCTCTACCTGTCTTCTTAGTGTTCATTATCCACACCCAAATGGAAAGCAATGACATCTGTGAGTAAACATCTCTTTGGTTTATTGCTAATTTCTATAAAAATATATGTGATATATATAATACAAAAGAGAGGCAAAGCAGATAGCTATTTGATATTCAACCTTCTGTCAGAAATTATTCATGCCAATTAGCTAGAATGTTGAGGTGTTCTATTTATTTTAAAACACTCATTTTCTACCCCAGTACGTTTAGAATTTCAGGAAACGGTATTTGTGTTCTACTAATAAGCTCAAGGAAAATGATGTTTTTCCAAATCTCTCTAACAACTATAATAACATTTTGCTTAAAGTAACCATTCACTTATTTGTTCAACGTTTAATGATTATCTATGACTATGTCAAGAGCTAATGACACATATGCATAAGATAAATTCCTTGCACTCTGGAAGCACATGGTTCAAAGAAGTAGATAAACATTCAAATCTTAACAATTCAATTTGCTAACAGAGATGGGCACAGGGAAGAATGAGAAATTCCAAGAAATTGTCACAAAGAAGTATTCACAAAGAACTGACTAACACAGTGCTTCACATGTAGTTGATACTTAGTAATAATTTATGAATAGTAATGAGTTGATTTTTGAGCTAAAAGTTTAAAAGATGTATAGAAACCTGAAGACTAAAGAGGAATTTTCCACTCAAATGACTCACCTTATAATTAGCTCTTAGTTCTGCTTCTGTAAACATGCTTGCTACATAGGCCAAAGGGCAGAGTGGTCTCAGAATCAATTAAAGACTCACCCTCCCCTTGGATTGTTCTGTCTAGATAATAGATGTATTGCCTAAGCTCCTGTTTAAATTTCCTGTAGCCCATAGCAACTCCTGTGGTCTGTATCCGGCTGAGAACAAATCAATCAATCAGCTAATTGTAATGGTGCAGATATAAAAGAAAAATTGTCCCCAGATTTCAAAGCACTAGTTCCTCTGGGACCATGAATAATAAAACTGAGTTCTCTTTCTCTCGGAGTTACTGCTTGGTTTTTCACTAGACTGAGTTTGGGATTTTTCCACAAGAGGACAAGATAAAGAAGTATATGTTAAACAGAAAAAATAATTTCTGCAAAAAAAATTTTTACTATTGCATCCTGAGTTATACATTTTAGTGAAACAGATGAAACCAAAAAAGCAGGCAAGGTCTAGATAAGAAGTTTGAGTTTTACCCTATTGGACATGGGAATCATTTTTAGAAAAATGACTCTAGAAGAATTTGCAAAGGAAAAAGATAGGATGGAGATAAACATGTCATAAGAATACTACAATAATCTATGCAAAGAGGACCTGAACTATAGCCCCTTCAGAAAAAAAATAAAGCATACTGAAAACAATTTTGAAGATGACAATTGATCAGTAGCAGAATGTCAGGTAAAGGGAAACAAGTGGAAAAATTCCAAGGGTACTAACTTGGAAAAGTCAGTTAATACTGGCATCATTTACTGGGAACTTAAGAGGAAATACACAAGAAAGGAAAGAAGATAAAACACTAAGTTTTGGGCATTTTGTGTTTCAAATATTTGCATAATATCTAGGAGTGTAGGTTCAGATTGTGGAAAAATGGATAACAAACTGAAGAAGATTCTGCTGAACAAAAACTTGGAAACATCTTTTTTCACACAGTGACTGAAATTGTGGGCATGTAAGAGAACACCGAAAAAGAGTTTAAAGAAAGAAATCATCATTTTAACCCATATGAATAAAAAAGATACCCAAAAAATTAACATTTTGATGCACTAGTCTAAAATATAAAAATAGAATGGTATACCTTTCAGTAGAGAACTAAAACCAATCAATGAAGGCAGTGTCGGTTTGCAATAAACAAGAAGTTTAATATGCACAAAGTAAAACAATTTCTCTATGAAGGGCTTGACAGAGAAAATGTGACACATGATTGGGCTCACATAGGATTCACAAATGAAATGAGAGGCCAGGTCTGAGCAAAGTACAGTCATTTCCACCACGTGAAATACAACAATGCATGGTACCCCATCCACACAAATAAGTGACCAACGGCAAGGAAACCAAACATCTATCTCCACCCTCTCCACTCACCAATGTATTTTACACACCACTGTCAGATTATATTTTCTATAGCTTGGGTACCTTCGAATCCTACTATGGTGGGAATGTTATGGTTGTCAACTATCTCCATAAGTCCAAATGTCAGAGCCAAGTATTCATCTATTCAGAATATTTTCCTAAATTTATCTTCTTTATCATACAGATAGTCAATCTTAGCTCCATGAAGACTGCCTATATTTCCACTTCAATCCTAATTTTCTTTACCTGAAAATTCCTTTTTCCACATCCTCTTGTGTTTGAAGGCCTTCTTAAATATCACTTTCTCCTAAAAACACTTTCTGATCCCACATTTTTAGATTAACTTTCCCTCCTTTAAATAATCATTACTAGCTTTAAATTCATCTTTGCATACCATGAAAAAACATCTCTAAAGCCTTGAACTCAATAGGTTTATGTAATAGATAAGTTGAATGGATTTTTTCTTGTTAAAATAACATTCCTAATATTTAATAAATTCATCTCAAGCACTTTTTTCATTATATGGCTCATTTTCCATTTGGTATTATAAATGAAAAACATAAATTAACTTTTATCCCATAAGCTGTCCTTGCATTAGGATGTGTTTAACTTATCATAAAACCTTTTGTCAATTCAAAACTCTACTTAACAAAAATACTTTGAATAACCATTAGTTATGTAATATTAACTAAATGTTTGAGGTAAATATAATTCATTCATTAAAACCATAATCATTGACTTACCTGCTGGATACATATGTATATATTATAATGTCTTACACATGAACACAATAAAAATGCTGTGCCTTAAATGTCCAGTTCAATAGTTTAATCAGTCATTTGAAACTATGTTTCCACTCTGGTCTGAAATATGCTGTCACTAATTAAAATTCATATTGATAATCTCTCCTTGGACCATTAATGTCTTACTGAACGCTTAATTAATTGCTCTATAAAAGCATGATTTCTACATATCTCTCATCATTTGCTAGGAGTAAAATATTTCTACTAATAGCTATCTCACATTTAAACATTAAAGACCTAAAATACATGAATTTTCAAAGGAGTTCTTATTCCTATAAAATTTACTTAAACCCTGGAACAATTTCCAACTCTGTGCAAAATCTTATTTTTATAAGAGCTTGCTTTCTTTACTACATGGAAAATTTTGAAGAGCAGTAGGTTTGCAACATGCTGTTTGCAGTCTAAGTGGATATGGGATAAAAAAAAAAGTTAGCGATGTGGGTGTGGAGCTTGGAAATGAAAGTGTATTAAGATTTAAATGTATGAATCACTCACAATGAAAGGATAATTGGAGTCACTGAAGCTATAAGATAGTGGTACAATTAGTGTGGAAGAATGTATAAAAACTGATGGAAAAAATCATCAAATAGATTTTGGGGAGAAAAGAAGACAGACAACATGTAAAAGAATATGTTAGAAAGGAGGAACAAGGTAATAGAAGGTTGTGGATAACAAAAGAGGAGAAAGTTTTAAGATGAGAATGAAATATAATTATGTAGTCACTGATGACTGAGGAAAGAGCAGCTTACTGGAAAGGCAGAGGTAGAATCGAGAGTGGCACGGAGGTAAAATTGAGTGGCTAGATTACTTTTATGGGAAGAGAAGTGTTGAAAGGAAAATCAGACAGAACAAGGCTTCGGGGGGCTCTTTCTTTCTAAATTCTGTTTTTGTTTTGTTCTTATTGTTGTTGGGCTGTTGTATATTCCTTTGGGGGGGCAGGAGGTTAAGTTCTGTATATGTCTTTAAGCTCCTCTTATTTTTCTCCTTAACTCACACCAGTCCCAACCACTTCCATTCCTACAAAACCTTCAAGATTCTGTTAAGGTTACTATAATCTCCATGCTACTAAGTGCCAGAGATCACTTCTCTGTCTTTACTGTATTTGAATTTTAGCTGCATTTAAAACACTTGATCCAAGTTTTAAGACTGCTATTTCCTTACTGATTTTCTGTCTGGCTGATATATCCATTATCGAAAGTGGGATACTAAAGTCTCCTATTATTGTACTGCTGTCTATTTCTCCTTCCATATGTGCCAATATTTCCTTTATATATTTAGGTGCTCTGATGTTGGGTGCATATGTATTTATAATTATTATATTTTCCTGTTAAATTGACCCTTTTATTAACATGTAATGACCTTCTTTGTGGCAGTTTTTGTCTCAAAGTCTATAAGGTACTCCTACAACTCAATAGCAATCAATCAATCAATCAATCAATTAATCATCTGATTTAAAAATGGGCAAAGGACCTGAATAGGCCATTTTTCCAAAGGAGACATACAAATGGCCAATAGTTACATAAAACAGTACTCAACATTACTAATCATCAGGGAAATGCAAATCCAAACAATGAGATATCACCTCACCTGTCAGAATAGCTGTCATAAAGAAAGAAGAAGAAGAAAGAAAGAAAGAAAGAAAGAAAGAAAGAAAGAAAGAAAGAAAGAAAGAGAGAGAGAGAGAGAGGGAGGGAGGGAGGGAGGGAGGGAGGGAGGGAGGGAGGGAGGGAGGGAGGAAGGAAGGAAGGAAGGAAAGAAGAGAGAGAAATAACAATGTTGGCAAGGATATGGAGAAAAGCAAACCCTTGTGCTTTTGTTGGTGGGAAGGTCAACTGGTACAGCCACTATTAAAACAGTATGGATCGCCCTAAAAAATTAAAAATAGAACTACCATATGACCCAACAACCTAACATCAAGTTATATATCCAAAGGAACTAAAATCAGGATTTTGTAGAGGTATCTGCACTCCCATGTTCATTGTAGCATTTTTCATACTAGCCAAAACATGGAAGCAATGCAACCTAAATCTTCATCAACAGATGAATAAAGAAAATGTGGTGTATTTATATGCAATAAAACATTATTTAGACTTAAAAAAGAAGGAAATTTTGCCATTTGCAACAACATGGACCGACCTGGAAGACATGATAACAAAATAAGCTAGACACATAAAGACAAATACGACATGACACCACTCATTTAAGAAATCTAAAACAGTCAAACGCATAGAAACGGAGAGTAGAAAGGTAGTTGCCGGAGGCATTCATTAAAGAGTACTCAGTTTCAATTACCCATGATGAATAAGTCCTAGAGATCTGTATGTCACAGTGCCTACTGTCAGCAATGCTGTACTGTATACTTTAAAATTTGTTAAGGGGGTAGATCTATGTTTTGTGTTCTTACAAATAAATAAATAGGTGGGAGGAAATTTATGGAGGCAATGAATATTTTTACGGCATAAATTTTGGTGACAGTTTCATGGATGTACACTTAATGCCAAACTCATCAATTTGTAAACTTTAAACATGTACAGCTTGAACGTGGTTCCATAGTATAGCAGTTAACATGTCTGCTTTACATGCAGAAGGTCCTGGGTTCACGCTCCAGTGGAGCCACAGTCCACGGTCTACAGCCATGCCACCCTGAACAAGCCCAATGGCTGATCTGAGAAGCTAAGCAGGGTCAGGCCTGGTTAGTACTTGAATGGAAGACCACCTAGGAACACCAGGTGCTATAGGCATAAATAATAATAAAAATATAAATAAATATGTACAGCCTATTGTATGTCAATCATACCTCAATAAAGTAGTTTTTAAAACTTAAATTAAATTAAATACTTGATAATTTCTTCCTTTTTGAATACTTTTTCTTGGCTTCTATAACCCAACTTTTTCCTGTTTTTCTTCTACCTCAGTCATCAGACTCCTTTTTTATCTCTTCCTCCCTACTTAACCTCTAAATGTCGGGAGTACTCCAGTGTCAGCCATAGATCTAAGTCTCATCTCTTTAGTCTCCTTATCTCCAGGATATCTCAAAGCATTAAATACCATCTTAAAGTCAACAATTCTAAAAATCTATACCTATTTGGCACCATCCCTTGAATGCTAGACATCTCTATTGACTATTTAATAGGCATCTCAAACATACACGCTCAAAAGAGAATTCTCAATCTTCCCACTCCACCATATCATCTTCCTGTATTCTTCAACTCACATCTCCCCTCAGTAAGTAAACTGCAATATTAACCATTCAGTTGCTCAAGCAAAACACCTAGAGCCATCCTTGATTTCTCACTCTTAATTCATCATCAAACACTATTAATTCTGCTTCAGAAAATATTTCCCTAATCCATCCATTTTGCCCCCTCTCCACTACCTCAGTCCATGCCTACATCCTCTCAATTGCACTATGAAATAGCTTTCTAATTGTTCCTTGTCCTGCTTCAATTCATTATCCACCTAACAACTAAAGGAATCTTCTAAAACACAAATCAGATCATAGCAATGCTTTGCCCTCTATATGTAAAATAAAATCTAAAATGTTTCACTTAATTTCTTTCCTAAAAAGCCCTACACCATCAAGCTCTAGCCTACTTTTTAGACCTCATCCCATGTCACTCTTCACCTCACCTAATGTGCTCCAGCCCCAGCCTCAATCTATAGCCACAGTACTAATCTCTGCTTGACTACACTCTCCTCTGAACTTTGACTTGTCAACGTTTTCTTATTATTCAACTGCTTCTGATTTGTCTTTACCAATAGGTATTTTTAAAAAGCTACCTGACCAGTAGCTGTATAACAGGAACCATGAATGAAATTAATTTGCTCAAGTGAAGAAATCATATCCAGAACACTACCTGCAAATGAAGTCACTATCATGAAACTCCTCTGTCCTCCAAGTATTGTCTGTCTTTTGCACAAGATAAATAGAAAATTTTATTACAGATGTAATATGAATCACCATTCCTACTGCTTTCAAGTATTTTATGGTGCCAAAAATGTCTGAAATCCCTCCAGGAAAGCTGTATTGCATTTGTTCACTATTATGGCAAGAAGAAGCATAATCAGGGCTTTCAATCTGCCACTCAATAGGCCAAGAAACCATTACGAGTATACCCACTAATTGCTGAGTCCATTCTAAAGGCTGCTGTGTTCTGAGTCAAGTAGCAGCTGCACTTGGCAATCTAAATTACCACCAAATTTGTCATCCCTATCTATGTGCTATGAAAACAAAAAAATTCATTTGGATATGTGTGATCCTGAACTATTTTGTTGTGCCCAATGCCATCAACATAAGCTTCAATACATGGATTCCCCCTCACATGTATACAAATACAAAGACTGATACAACCACATTTCAATATGACTAAGACAAACTCAAATGCCTCTTCTGACACCCTAACAGACTTTGTTTATGCTATGTCCAGTAATCAAGACTACAACTGCTTAAATATACTGTGCATGTGGCTAAACCAAACCAATGTAATAGTCATCTAAGTCAAGTTTACCAACAAATCCCAAACTGCAATTACCTGTACTCCTCAAGTTTTATGCTTTTTGGTGGAGGAGAGTGGGCCACAAAATGTCTCTCCACAGGAAATGAGGATTGTTTTTTTGTACCATCTCGTGCCCCTGTAAATATAGACAGTGAAACCAAAGATCAGTATGTCAGTCTAAACTCCTTTAAAAATATCATAATGGATAATAGATAGGACTTTAGATTATATCCTTCCTACCTGAAATAAGATCTACTGATCCTCCTAGGTCTTACTCACAGGCAACTGAGTCCAGGACCTTAGGAGGCATTGATGAGGTCAATACTGCAGGCTGGCCTCACCCTGACACTTAGAATCTTGTTGATAGCATGCTTATTTAATCTTGTATGGAACAAACTGAACAGATTTGGTCTCAGCCTCAATCCTTCAAATTAATAAGAATGATCAATAGAGTGCACACAAATGTGAAAATTTGAGTTTTGTCAAGAACATTTAGGGCGAAGGAATATATTTATGGGAAAGCATTTCACCATGGACACCAAGTAAAACTACAAGTTCTTATCAGGTATTCCATGAATATAAGGCCCTGAATGCTTTTTACCATTTCTCATGGCTGTGTTTTCAGTGATCAACCGTTAAGTATGAGGTAATGTCTCTATCATTCAAAGTATACACTTGCTATAAACAGGTAGCTTCCTCAAGTTTACTGTTCCTCATTGACAACACAAATCCACAGCATGCACATCATATGCCTGGGCCCTCTGAATTATCCTTCTGAGACTTAGGGGACAAGGGGAAATGATGCAAGCATTATGCCTAAACTGCTTGCTATGCAATAGTAATAAAGTCCTTTATATCTGACCCCAAGAGTCTTATATATTTCATAAAACTATATAACAAGCTAACTTATTAACTTGTAAAGAAAATAAAATCAAATCCCAGACCCTGACAATAGCCACTATTGGGTTCAAATTTTAGTCATCTAATTGAGCAAATTAATAGTTTCTCCCAGGTGTTCAAGATAATACACTGAATCTAGAGTCTCTGTTAGTGATATACATTTAATGAAATATTCTCATATCATCCTCAGGTTTCTTTAATATAAATTGGCAAAATCTTATCATTTGGGGCAAGTTTGGTATCTCTGTCTAAGTTACACTTAATATTCATCTTCCTGTGGCCTATACAGCTTTGAGTCTAATTATAGGTCTAGAAGAAATGAGAGAAAGTGGAACTAAATTTTGGGGATGATCAACATTTTTCAGAAAGATGATTACTTCAGGAGTGCTCATCATAGGTTCTTTGTGTGAGGGGAGGCTAATCTTAGACAATGGAGGAAGAATTGCTTCTATTGGCAAAGAAGGCCCAGTGGAATTTGGAAAACTCTAACCTGAAATCATTCAAATCAGAGCATTCTTAAAAATGTAGTTTCCAGCCTCAGAAGAAGTGGTGATGGTGCTGAGAAGACAAAAGAACAGAGAACATAAGAACTTTAAGTTCCTGACAGGGATCAGTACCATGAAATAAGAACAAAGGGAGAAAAGAGACAAAGAAGATACCAAAAAAAAACAAACATAATTGTGCCTAAGGGTAGCCTGAATAAAGTGAGGCAAAAAATTGTGTTTGGTTCCATTGCAGAACAAACAAAATAATTTAAAGCATCCTTATCAAGTTGTCATAATAAAATTATTAGTTTAAAAATAGGTCCATTTACAGAGAAATAAATATTTTATTTTATAATTAACTATTTTAATCACTGGAGCACGAAAATAAATGAATTCACTATAACATTCATGCTATAAAATTATGCCTTTATAGTCAAGTTTGAATTCCACTTTGCTCCTTTTAAATAGTTAATAAGATGTTTCCCCATTAGCAAATTTTCCAATAGTAGAATTGTTTTACTGCTTCCTCCTACCAAAACAAAGTAAATGATTTTTTTGTCTTAATAATGTCATTTACTAGCTGTTAATTGGTAGAATTCAATTATCTGAGAGGTGACCTCACAATTAGGAAAGGTAAATCTTGACGTGTTTATTGGGACTATGAAAGAACTTCTGCAAGATTAGACTAGCACACACACAAATCAACAGTTAGAATCCCTAATTCCTTTCCACAAGTTATTATGAGAGACCCCAGCAGACATAAAAGAAATTGTAATCTCCAAAGAAAATGCCAAGGCAAAATTGCCTAAATGATATGAAACAGATATTTTGGTAAGAGAAAAGAGAAAGGATTAAGATAAACACCAGTTTTCAGAACTCAATCAGAAGAGCTGAGACTAGTAATCCCCTGTTGATATATGATAGGAAGCTCTGATGTAAAAGTGCCTTTCAAGACACTGGCACTGTGAACTGAATTCATTGAACAACATTATTTACCTGTGCTCTATCTGTGAGTGCACTAGGTAGAAAAAAATGATGGAGATCAAAAATTTCAATCTTACTGACAGTACCTAGGGATGATACTATAAGATTGTGCTGGCAACTTCATCTTAAAAGTTCTGCTTTCAATTGTTATAAATTTCTCAAAAAGTAATTTGAGAAATTACAGTGTTGATATTTTTCAACTGGTCTCTTGGTGACAACTGTAAGGAATATTGAGCAAAATCTAGTCAACTGTTTTGTGTATTTCATCTAGTAAATATTTATTATTTCCCAATATTAATCCATAAAACTGTCATCATATGGTTCCCCATACTGATCAAAATACATTCCCTGGGACCATGGGATTAAATATATTCTATAAGCACAATAAGTAGTAAATTAGGTTTTTAAGGCAACAGAAAATGAAAAATAAATGATCAGGCCAAAAATATATAATATGAAATATAATAAAATACATTAGCCCAAGTCATATACTTAGGTAAAATGTATTTATTACCTTACAAGCATATTTTCACTCCAATTTAATACTGTCACATCGACAAGACATCTAAGCCTGCCTAAGGAATAAGTTACTTCAGTAATTTCACCTTGCTAATTGACATCTTAATGCCTCAAATTACATAATTGAAGATTTTTCTTTTGAACGAAGACTTTAAATTGGTTGTTTAAAATGATACATTAAGTCTGTTTAGAGCTTTCCTCTTTATGTAAAGCATTTATCTAATGCCTTTCTGAGTATAGAATTCAATGCGTCAAAAAATGTGACTGACCTCAGGAGTTTTGGAAATTATCTGTTCTCACTCTTCTCAAATTTCTCAGGACTTATTCTGGTCCAAAATCCCAGGGAAGAAAGTCCAGGGAAACTATAACTAATCTGTGGGGTCATGTCAGAAAGGAGGCAAGTTGCCAGTATAGGGCTTTCTGAAGAGTAGAATATGGCTTATGAGGAACCACAAAATGACTCAATTAGTTTATACAATGGTTTAAGAGAGAGTTTAATAAAGAGGCAAAGATTAGCTCAAGAAAGAGTCTGAGCAAATTCATCTACCATCCCTTTCAGAGTCTTCTGGAAAAAAACATAATATGTATGTTTGTGTGTGTGTCTGTGTGTGTATTGTAGTATATGTTATTAATATATTACAGTACTAAAAAAAACAATAAATAGTGGAATCAACAGATCAAATATTTGGGTCATTCCACGAAGATAAATTAACAAAGAAAAACAAAGAATTCACAGCCAAATGAATGAAGGATAAAACTATACAAAGAGCAATTTTGGAGCCATTCAAATTTCAGAAACAATATATACACAGAGAAATAAGGGGCCCTGAAGTAAATAAAGAACTTCATAACTCTACAGCTAAACCAAAAGACCTTTTATTCTCTTCTTTCTCCTTGTTGAGCCAGAATCAATGACGGCTTTAGGAGAAAGAAGGTCACCTAGGGAGAGCACCCCCAGCTAAATAGTAGTTCTCATTATTGCTGCACATTAGAATCACCTAGGAAGTATTTTAAAATCCCATACCCAGGTCTTATCATCACTTGATGAAATCATAATTTTAAGGGTACGGGGGAGGACCCAGACTTTACTAATTTTTTAAGACTCCGCATGTGAATTCAATACACAGTCTGTGAAGCACCATTCTAAAATAAGTAGTGGGGCTCTAGAGAAGGAAGTGGAAAAGAGCCTAAATAAATTCTAAAACTCTACTAGGAGTACAGAAAAAAATTTTTTTAAGAAAAGTTAATATCAAATATTAACCGTTTGTCTAAAGCAGAGGTTCCAACAAAAAGATTCAGAATTGATTCAGGGACCAGACTGTCAAAGTGCTTGCTTCTAGCCAGCTGCCTCCCTCGGTAGAAAGAGATCACAAGCACAAGCCCTGCAAATGAGAATGTACCAAGGTGCACACTAACCCTACAACTTGATCTGTTAGCCTGACTACCTTCACAAGGCAAGATCACAAAATAAATGAACAAAAGATACGCAAACAATACAAACCAAAATTGGCTGACGTAATATCAGTATCAGTCTAAGTAGAACTTAAAATAAAAAAGAAAGTAGTTGCAGGAATAAAACCCCTAGGCCTTATACAATAATAATAACAGAAACAGCTCAAGAAGACAACACAACCATGATTATGAATATTACCTTCCAGATTTGAGATATGTATACACATAGCAAAAATGGGTTCAAATACAAGGAGAATTTGAAAAGCATTCAGTCATCTGGAGAAAATTTTAACCCATAAATGCCAGGTATTGATAAATCAAGCCAAATTTATTGAGTATATCAAGTTTTATAAAACACAATTAGCAAACATGATCTGAGAGATAAATACTAGACTTGTTTTTCAGATATATATGGAACATATATAAAAATGACCTCACAAACATAAAAAAGGAAGAGTCACAGATGTCAAATTTGCATCACATGTAGTATTCTCTCCTCACAAAATTTAATTAGAAATCGGCAAGTAAAAACAGCCCCTAAATATATGTTTGATGGCAATAACAAAATATTTAAAATTAAACAATGCAAGCACCACACATGGGATATGGTTGACACGGTATTAGAGTTTAATTTACAGCCATAAATATATACATTATAAAATAGATTAAAAATAAATGAGTTGTGTTCAACTCAACATGCTAGAATAAGAACAAGAAACTAAATCTACAATATGAGGATACGATAAATTTAAAAATGAGAACTAAGACATTATTATATAGAAAACAAAGAGAAATAAAAGAACACAAAAATAATTTTTAATTAATAAATGCAACATATCTCCAACAACACTTAGAGAAAAAAGAAAAGCTGAAATTAAGCAATATTAAGAATGAAAAGTGAAACAAAAAACTTAGGTATGTTAAAAGATTGTGGACAAATTTGAAACTTTATTTTCTAGAAAGCCAGAGATTAGCAAGTTGACTCAAGAAGCATGAGATTTAGCAATACAATAAATAAATTAATCATCTCTCAAAGCCCTCTCTTCTTTGAAGACACCATACCCAGACAGTCGTTTTTCATGCCAGTTGTCTTAACCTTATTTAAAAAATAAATAATAGCAATCTTAAACTAGAGTGAGGAAAAACAAGAACTTACACACAGGTACTGGGTTCATAAATGTTAAAATCACCTCAGAGAGCAATTTTGCATCATTTAATAAAGTTGAAAATACCATAGATAAGATACAACAATTCCAACTCTATGTATTCACAATAGAGAAATTCTCAAATATGTTCCAAGGGGTAATGTGCCTGACTATTGCAACATCCTATAAAAATGCAAAATTTACAAACACCTTAAATATTCTTCAACAGGAAAATGGAAAGATGTATGTTGTGATATACTACTTATAATGGAATACTAATCAGCAGGTAAAATAAATGTACTAGTTACATGTAACAACATGAATTTCTTCATGGAATGAAGAAAAAGCATGATTCATAGTGATATCTACAAATATAATACCATCTAAATAAAGTTTAAACACACCCATAAACACATATATGCTGTTTATAAACATGTAATAGCATGTGAGGAGGAGAATAAAAATTATTTTTAAAAAAATATCTTCTTCTGGAGAGAAAAGAATATCTGAAGAAAATAATACAATTTAGGCAAGTAAAGTATATTTGAAGTTTGTTATTTTTTTAAATGTACCTTGCTTTAAAATTATATTTTTATCTTAGTGTTTTAAATAACCCTTAAGAATTAAAAAATCTCTTTTCTGTTAATGTCAAGGTTTTTTAAGATGTGCCTAGGTCTTTGTATCATGTTTGAAATTACTATACTATTTTTCAACAAATATTTCTTTCATACTTCATGATATGTTTCTTCTTTATTTCTTAAAAAAGAAAGCAAAGAAACTGAAAAATCTTGAACATTGAAAGCAAAAATAAAGCCAAGAACTTGTAAGAGTGTTGGGCACAGAGAGATGCAATCAAATTCCTCATCACTTATTTGATACTTTTAAAGACTACCTTAAGCAATGGCTGATGAAAGGGAATTATGATAAGTACTAGGGTGTAATTGTATAAACCATGAAATGCCTATTAATTATCTGATGATGATTTAATAGTAATAAATATTAATCTATAAAAAAAGCAAAAAAAATAAAATCTGCTACCAAAAAAGAAAAAATTTGTTATTATGAGCTTAAATATCTTGTAAATGTAAATCTGGCAGTTTATTATAATGACACATAAACATATGCATATATACATAAAAATCAGTAATATTTGAAACACGTAACCACTAACAAACTCTCAGATGATGCCATTTTGATGGACTGAGGAGGACCACACTTTAAATAGAAAGGTTTTATAGCCATCTCTACACTTACTGTATCAGGATCTTCATTTAACAAAATCCCTCGTTGATTCAAATGCATGGTTTGAGAAGCATGGCTATCAAATGAAAAAGCAGGACCACATACAGTAAGGAATGATCGTTGTTTTTACCCTTCTTGGTCCCCTAAGATTAGAGTCTGATTTGCCTTTCATTTATGGTCAGCTTCTTTTTTGTCTGATGTTGTGCCATACTGGTTACTAAGTATTTTGAATGTTACCCCTGACTTTTATGTATATAGACTATGTTCCTTCTATATATGCCACTTTAATAGAATTCTAGACACAAAAGTATCTTTCAAAAATGAAAATGAAATAGAGACTTTCTGAAACAAACAGAAAGTAGGAGGCTTCATTGTAATGCCATGAACCTGGAATAAAATAAACATTAAAAAAAAAAGTTTTTCAGTTGGAAATAAAATGATAACAGATGGAGCTGTAAATTTGAAGATGACTATAAAAGATAGTTTTTTATTTCTTAATTGCGTAAAGATAATTCATTGTTCAAACAAATAACATTATTATGAGATTTATAACATGTAAAGTAAATACATGACAATAATACAACTAAGGATGGGGGAATAGAAGTACTGTGTTGTAAACTTCTTTCATTAGATTTGTAGTAGTATAATATCTGAAGGTGGCCTTTAAAAACTAAAAATGTATATTGTAAATGCTAGAGGAACTACTAAAATTTTAAGGAAAAGTGATATAAGTGAAATGTAGAGATAAAAATAAAATTATTTTTTAAACTCAATCAAAAAATATAATAAAAGAAGAAGCATTAGACAAAAATATATAGAACAAATGAAAAACAAAGATCAAGAGGATAAATTTAAACATAATAATATCGATACACTAAATGTCTGAATGTAAACTATCTAAAGACTCCAACTGAAAAATACAGTTGTCAGACTGATTAGAAGTAACACACACTATATGGTACCTAAACAAAGCCCACTTTAAATAAAAAGACAGACTAAAAGTAAACAAATGAAAAAAGGTACAGCATGTTAGCACTAACCAAAAATAATTTGGAATGACTATAGACAAAATAGCCTTCAATACAAGGAATGTCGTTAAAAATAAAGAACAATTACATAATGAAAAGAGGGTCAATTTATCAAGAAGACAAAAAAAAATTCCTAATATATATGTACCCTAAAACAGAGCTTGAAAATACATTAAGCAAAAACTGATAGAACCAAAATAAAAAACAAATAAACCCACAAATATAGTTGGAGATTTCAATGCTGCTTTCTTGACAACTGGTAGAAAAAGATAAAAAATCAAATACAAAATATATAGGAGATATGAACAGTGTGCTGGAATATTAACAAAGGAAACCACATATTGAGCCATAAAAAAAGTCTCAATAAATTTTGAAACATTAAAATCATACAGAACATAATTTGTGATCAAAACTTTTTATGGAAATAAACTATAAACAACAAGAGAAAGAAATATGAGTAATTTCCATTTTCTAGGAAATTAAATAATATACTTCTAAATAACCCATTATTCAAAGAGAAAAATCACAAAGGAAATTTAAAAATATTTTGAAATTAATGAAAATAAATCAAACCATAAGATACAACTAAAAACTATGTTGAGAATATAACCACTTTGGAAGAGAGTTTGTGGCTGGCACTTTCTCACAAGTTTAAACTTACACTTACCATATGACCTAAAAACTTCACTCCTAGGTATTTATCCAAAGAATTGAAGATATAAATATGTGCTAATATAATTAAAAATAAACAGAGAGAATAACATGATATTCAAGATCTATAGAATGAAAATTATAGCTATTGCTGAGGAAAATTAAAGAAGACCAAAATATGTGAGGAGATACACCATCTTCAAGTCCCAGAAGACTTAAAACTATAAGGAATCAATTTTTCCAAGGTGAGCTACAGATTGAACAATATGCCAATCAAAATTCCAGGAGTTTCTCAATATTTTTAGTAGAAGTTGAAAGTTGATTTTTAAAATTATAAGGAAATGCAAAAAACATAGAATAGCCAATATTTTTTGCAAAATAATAAAGTTGGAAACTTACACTACCTTATTTAAATACTTACTATAACTCTCCAATAATCAAAACAATATTATTTTGGTATAAGTTTTAGATGTTTAGATCAATGGAACTGTAGAAAGAATCCAGAAAAGATTCATTTATATAAAACAACCAGGCAAGCTGAAATTGTGCAAAGTGATCATAATAATCAATTGGAAAAATTATAAATTTTTGTGATCTTTACAATTTGTTGTCAAACATTTAACTCTGCTGGCTATAAATATACAGGAAAATTTAAACATAGCAAAACTGGTATCTATTCAATATACAGTAATTTGAAACAATAAAACATTGAGAATTAAAGTGTTTTAATTCTTTGTTTAAAAAACCTTATCAAGAGTAATGTGACTAGTGCTTCCTTCTACTTCTGTAATATACAAACCAAGCATTTTTTTCTGTGCCTTGAAAATTGTCATATACCTGTTTGGATCAGATTCTAACATTTATCCATGTATTTTCAATGTCATAAAATATTTTCAAATGTTCTTTTAATGTTAAGTATCACTTTCTCTGACACATCTTCCTACTTTTTATTACAACTACTTTCCTTATTTATATTAATAAGTTCATCTTTACTCAGCTCCTCTGGCTGCAGACTCTAGGTAGAGTCTCTCAATGGCACCGGGGTTAACATTGCCACAGTCAGCTATTCCTTCCACAACTACATTTATATTCAATTGAAATTTCACTTCCAACACTATTACTTTTTGTTTCTCAGCTACACTTTCATTTTGATTAGCCAATTCTCTCTTTTGAGTATCCATTTGTGTATAATGTCACATGAGTTTATGAATGGGTGACAAAGAGCTATACAACTTCACACTTTTCATGAGTTGAATAACATGCACATTGAGAAAATCACCAACGGCCTTTGAAAGAAGTGACATGATTGGTCACTAATCATAATGCGTGCCTGTTATTTATGTAGCAATTTGTAGACTGAAGAGCTAGTAATGAAGTCTCTGTTTTACACTCAGTTAATATACTGTGTTAGCTAAAATTCAAACTGTGCTGTTGAGAAACTGGTATCATTTAATTAAACCATGGTAACTAAATATCATGCATATTAGAACTGTACAAAGGACTGCCTTATTAAAATAACATTAATTTTTAATACATCTGGATGTCTACCTTAACTATTAGAAAATTTTTATATTTTTACTTTTGAGGTTTTTTTATATTTTTTAACCCATTCTTAATGATTTCTAGCAAATCATAGAATTTAAAACTAGAAAGAAACTTGTCCATTGTATCAGTGAGATAAGCTCATCACTTAAGTAATAATCTCAAATTTTCAGTAGCTTAATAAGTTTCTTACTCAGACAATAGTCCAATGTAAGCCAGCAAAAGGAGTTCTGGTCCATACAGTCATTCAGGGCCCCAGATTATCCTATTTCATGAAATCCCACGCCCAGGGAGTTTTAGTCTTCTTCTTTCAGCAGATGGATAAAGAAAGAGATATTTGCCTGTAGGAATTTTTATGGCCCAGGACTGAAAATTATGTATGTCCTTGTATCAGATTTCATTGGCCATAATTCAGTCATATAGGCACCTCTAAATGCAAAGGAGGCTGTGTGTCAAGAAGGAAAGGGATATAGTTGTTTAAGAACTATCCAGTTTATGCTCCAGGGGTCCTCTAATTTGTCTGCTTTAATTTACACAGAAGGCTTTGGCAGTCCAGGAAGGTAAAGGTCACATAGAGAGTGAAAATCAGCCCTCAGGTTAGAATTTATGTGATCTGACTCCTATTTCACTTCTTCCATCAAATGGCAACAATTTGCTTTCACTTCTATTCTATTTTCATCATTGCTTATTTGCCCTTTAATTGAATTCATTTTAAATTTAAATACTAAAATGGATTCAAAAATCAAAAAATAAAATTATGCTCCTGATAAATTATACAACCAAAAATTACTTCAAAGCCAAGTTTATTAGGGGCTCAGGTAAATACCAAGTAAATTATAGGTTCATAAACATAGAAAGTATTTTAAACTGTCTCCCTAAATAAGACATAATAGATGAATTGTATTTAATTGCATGTCAAAAATATCTCAGTTGTGAAAAACTTAGCCCTTGGTGTTGACTCTCGTATGTCACTGCTACACATATTATTTCCTCATGAATATCAGACTTTCTTAATTAAACAAATATATCATCTATACCTGTGATTACAATTCAACAATTAAAAACTTGGAATTATAAGCATCATTTATCTCAGAGCATGTAGAGCTGTTCATCTTTCCAAAGAACCAGAGAAAAGCAGCTCCCACAGTTTATATGCTGCGTATAAAGGTAATCTTGTATAATTCATCACTAGATAAAACATGACAGGCAAGTTCAAAGAAAACAATGGCATTCTAACTTTTGAGCCTGATAAAGCATATATAACAGCAAAATATTCTGCTTATTACTATTTCATGGCACTGGAGCATGTACTTTCTCTCACCCCTAGTTAACATTATTATTAGTAACTTCAGTATTATCCTTGAACTGTTTTCGTTCATCTTCCCATGTCACCTATATAAATAATTCTACATTTCCTTCTACTGCTTTTGCTTAAATATTCACCATTATTTTCTTTCAAATTTCCTTCTGCAATTTTTCTCTCATTCTTAGACTTCATAATACATAATAGATACTGTGTATGCCCTGCTTAAAGAGGTCTAGACTCTTCTGTCATACCTGTAAATTTGTCTTGTACTCATTAAATAGATTTTTACTTCAAATGAAGATAAATGTTCATAATTCAATGACAAATTATCTATGTTGGGGTTGAAATTCACCATATATACAAAGTGTACCTGTTTCACAACTTGGATCATTAATATAGGCAACTAAAGATAAAATAAATTTTATCTCCAGGAAGTTAAAATTTGACAGAAAAAAAAAAAACTCACCCTAAACCCAGCCTCCTAGGGAAACTGTTAAGGATTTTTAGTGTAAAATCTGACACTCCAAATATGTGGTGACAGAAAGAAATCTAACTATGGGAGGTGAACACACAGGGTAAATATATATATGCCTTACTTAATGTTAAAGTATAAAAAAAAAATGAAATAATTAAATAGGAGAGATCACAGTGGAAAAAAAATTTTTGACACTCCTCATTGTTTCCAATGACTTGAAGACCAACCCAGTATAATATGTGGGTTTATATCAGCAATACCTTACATGTCAAAAAGGGCATAAATCACTGAAATTACCTTGAATTCTAGAAAAGTCCAGAAAGGTAAATTATAAGGCAAAGACCACTTAGAAAACATGAAATTAATATTATGAGGGTAAAAATACAATATATAGATAGATTCAAGTCCAGGTAACATTTAGAAATAAGAAGGTTTAATCATCTAAGGAATGACAGCCCATATCAAAAACAGAACCAAAGAGCAAAGATACCTGAAAAAAATAAGTCAACTTAATACTTATCAATGTCTGCAAGATAAACATATAAATAGCTTAGGATATTTTTATTTGTTTGTTTTGCACAATTAAGGTAAAAGCAGCATAATACTGTTTCAAAATGTTTGGAAGGAAACCAACCAGGATTATAAAGGACTGACTTCAGTGCCTTCAGATCATTGAGAAAGGACTGCACAGTTACCAAACATGGCAGCCTGAACCCCAAGCCCCTTCCCATATTATACTGACATGACAGTAGGAAAATAATAAAGTAGATGTTCAAACCTAATAATGGCACAAAATAAGCAGTAATTGGAGGACTATCCAGGAAGTGGCACATACTGCTCCTAGGATAAAACTGGGAGGAAACCTTGTGGAGACAAAAGAGAGAACAATGAAGGGGGAGGATGATTTGCATCTGTAAATACAGGCATACTTTCTTAGGCCATCTCAGGGCTGCAGACATGTCAGTGCTGCCACTGACCCAGTGTAAATAAATCAGTGTTACTTGATCCCTGTTGCTTCTCATCTTCTTTGCCTCTGCCTACGTGTACCTCTACAGGTTCTCTGATTAGGAATCAGAGAAGGTAACTTCTAAGAGGTACTTGGGAATTGAATTGACTTTGTACCAATTCTAACTGCCAACTAATTTTTCTCATGTCCTCTATGAGAACAGGTGAGATTGCACAGATTAAGAAAACAGAAGGGTGGGGTGGGGGCAGTCAGTAAAAGAATATAAAGATAGAACACAGAAATCATAATGATATTGAGTACTGGCTCAGAAATGGAGTAAATATTCGGAGGAAGTAATAGCCAGAAAAAAACTTCATTAGAAAAACTGTAAATTAGAGTAACTGTACATTAGCTTATCTCAAATATTACACATGATAATTATACCTATTAATTATAATAAGGCAAAAAACAAGGGGGAAAAAAAAACTTTCTGTGCCTGAATTAATGGGAAGTGTATGCAGTGGGAGTCTGGAAATCTGCTTTTTAACCAAGAATTTGTCACCAAACAGCTAAGTTATCTTGAGAAAAACAGCCATTCAGGATCTTAATTTCTTTAAGATCCTGAATGTTGAATGACAATTGAAAACTGTCATTATTATTAAATTATCTCTTCTAACATGAAAATTCTATAACTAGACTAAAATTAAGTATATCAAACTTTCAGCAGCAAAAAAATTCAGGGGTGCAACTCAATAAGCCTGAGTTCTTAGCCCTTGACTTCGGCTGTGACATTAGACACTCAAAGATCACAGACCATAAAACATTACATGCTTCTTTTTTTCAGTCCTTTTCCCATGTTTCTTCCTTCATTGTTTTCTTGTCAAAGTGTCCAACATTACACATTGATTAATGTGTAATGGCAATCACTGAAGACTGACTTACTGGTCAGCATATGGATTGCTCGGTAGCCTATCAATCTTTTCTGAATCTGGTCCAAACCCCAGATTTTTAGAAATGGCAGAGGGCCACAAGTCTAACATATTACAAGCTATGAAATATAGAAAAAGTAATCTTTTCTTGAAGATTAAAAGAAGAAAACCAATATATCTTGGAGAGCAACTTCAAGATGTTATATACATTTCTATATAAAATAATTTTAAATGTTTGCCCTTTTCAATGCACACAAACACACACACATTCACAGTCACACTTACTCACAGACTTCTGCTTATTCTGTATTCTCCAGCAAATCCAAGAGCAATCTTCCCTCCAGAAGTTTTTCAATGTAAGGAAAGACAAAAATATTACATAGAGAAAAAAGCCTGCAAAGACAGTTAACAAAAGGTAATTTGTGGCTTCTTCAGAAATAAATCCATATGTAAATCTAGAAAACAACATCCATTCCCACCCTTAATTTGCCTCCATTTTAATAAAAAGGCTATTGAAGGTAAGGGAAAATTTTAAACTGTAATTTAATATAAAAAGACATGATATAGCAGGATCTAGTAGACCAATTTTTTATCTCTCAGCTGCCAGGCACAACAGAGAAAGCATTTCTATTTAAAACATGTGAAAAAGGAACATAATGTCAGAAGACAGAGTGATTTCAGTTAGTAGTTATTGAGAGTAACTGATGACTGTATTTTGTTATAAACATATAAAGCAGCTCAGATCAATTTATACTTAAGCATAATATGGTTAAGGTATTAACTTCCAAAACATCTTGTTTGGAGAATAAACAGATAATACTGTTTAGATTCTGTCTTTTATAAAATTTCAGAGAATCAAATATTCTGGCTGGAGGATTTTGACTGATTTCTTCAACAAAGCAATTTTGCCTTGCTCTAACCCTGATCCCACTGGTATGGGATCCTTAAACACATAGTGATGCTTAAACACACATACCTTCATATATGTACATACACACAACCAAATACAAAGCTTCAAAAAGATATTTACTCATACATATACCTTTAGTTATATTATACCTGAGAATTTATTTGTTTAAAGAAATTGAGTTCATGTATACATTCTATATGTCTATGAGGAATTGGATGCCCTACAAAGGTGGTAAGCCAAGAAATTTGATACTTATTAAGCATAAAATAAACTCAACTGGACTTCTGTCAGGACTGACAGAGTAAGATCTCACCAAACCAACTCATACAGGGGAAAAAAAACTTCAAAATCTGAATATAATATAAAAACAGCTACCCAATTCGCTTATTTGTCATCTCCAACTGAGCTTTTTGAAGACACAGTATATAATCACCTTATGTGCTGAATTATTTAATTTTACAATCTCCTTTATAGTTATTATGCAGTATATATTTGTTGAACTAAATACTCTGTGCTCAATAAATATAAAAGTGATTAATTGTAATATTAGAAAGAGCTACAGAAATGTCCCTTTCTCTAATCAGATGCTGCACACTGATTATTCATACAGGTGCACTTCAAGAGACTCAGGTCTGCAGGCATGTTCTGAAACTTTACTCTGAACAAAAGTAGAGCAGAAGTGCCTTTTCCAAATTTTCCCTTTCATCACAAATATGGCAACACATTACAAAGGGGATTATCTCTTCACAGTGTTCAAAATTCTCCTGGCTAACTCTTCTTGATTTAAAGGAAAATAAGAAAAATGTTAATAGCACAGGAAAAATCCTGAGGATTATCCCAGAATCATCTCAATTCTTAACAACAAAATTGTGAAGAATAGCAGAAATAACTAAAGTTTAACTTATCCTCCTTTTTTCTCAGAGTCAGGTAAAGATAACAGGTCCGTTCCTAAGCACAGTCTAACATAGAACAGGAATGTTTTGAGGACATTCTTTACAGCATTCATGAGTATCTTTTCTTGAGGTCTGTGTAACTTCTCTTAGGTTTCAATAGAAGAGATAACAAAATCTCTGTCACAAAGCTGTCCTAAAGTTCAAAAGAGAAAATATACATAAAAGTGTTTAGCTAGCACTCTGCTCAGCACGTGAGGACCCTATAAGAGGTACTATTACTATTCTTATTACTACATTCCAAAACAATTGTTATATTTATAGTTATAAGCATATATCATAAAAATTATTTGTTCACAGTTACTAGAATATGAAAAATCTCATATTCAACCCAGATATTTACTGACTTTATTACATCCCAGGCTCCTCCTCTTTCTATAGGATAATTTTACTTAATTTTAATAGTATGTTGCCAATACCTTATAATCACAAAATATAAAATAATTCAAGTGATCTTGTAGACACTGGATGATATAATTTGAACACTTGGGAGAACAAAACCTGAAAAGAATATATTAATCATCCTTCAGTGCTAATAGTTTATGCTTTTTTATGACTGTTTTGTTTGTTTCTTGTTATGTTTTTCCTTTTTTTTCCTTTGGTTGGATGGTTTTGTAGTTAGAATATGAGGTAAGAGGAGCTTTAGTGATGGCACAAAGAACTCCACAATAGTAGTCACTGCACTGAGATTAACCACTTCAGCCAGGTGATATCTTCTTTCAGCTGGTTACTGTTTGATCAGCAAATTGGTAAAGAGCAAATTGTAAAAGGAACTCCACAGTCCTTACTGCTAATTTGTAGAGTGTGAAGAACAAAAAAAAAATTGTTGGAATAATAAGCAGATAATACCAAATCAAAAAAGCATCTATGTGCTAAAAACTGTAATGAACAAACAAGGTAAAGGCGACCTAGGAACTGGGCAGATGCAGTGTAAAATTTAGTAGGCTACTGGGGAAAAAGGTTGCCCCAAGAAAGTAAATGCCTTTAAGACTTTAGAGGTAAAGGGTTTAATTTATTTCAATAAACATATATTGCAACTGGGGCAGGTGATAAGAATGCTCCTATGGAAAAAAAAGGAAAAGATTTTTTTGTTTATTACTTTGCCATGTACCAAAACATCATTAATGAATATTTATGGATGAATCCCTTTTAATAAGTAGAGAGGCAAATAGAAAAGCTATGCCTAGCTAAATTACCATTGCTGTATTGTCAAAGCATACTGACTATAAGTTATTAATAAAAATATCCTTTTTTTTCTCTTGGATATACTGGGTATAACAAGCTGCATGTGAACAAAATTACTGAGTCATTCAGGACAATGAAGTTAGTCAGATTCTAGATAGCATCTTAGGCAATTAGAAATTGTGTCATTTAGAAAACAACCCAACAGGTGCATGAAGATGCTCAAAGCACTAATCATCAGGGAAAAGCAAATCAAAACCACAACCAGATGTCACCTCACACCTGTTAGAATGGCTATTATCACAAAGATAAGAAATAACAAGTATTGGTGTATTCGTAGAGAAGAGGGAACCTTTGTATACTGTTGGTGTGAATGTAAATTGGTGTAGGCACTATAGAATAAAGTATGAAGTTTCCTAAAAAACTTACAAATAGAACTACCATCTGACCTAGCAATCTCACCTCTGGGATATAGCCAAAGGAAACAAAACCAGTATCTTGAAGAGATAAATGCACTCCCATGTTCATTGCAGTATTATTCACAATAGCCAAGCTACATATGATAAAACCATTGACAGATGAATAAAGGAAATAATATATTTTCTTTATACATACACACACACATACAGAGGAATATTATTCAGCCTTAAATAAGAAGGAAATCCTACCATTTGCAACAATATGGATAAACCTGAAAAACATTATGCTAGGTGAAATAAGCCAGCTGCAGAAAGACAAATGCTACATGATCTCACTTATGTGTGGAATCTAAAAATGTGGAACACATAAAGGCAGAAAGTAGAATGGTATAAACAGAGAGATGTTGGTTAAAAGGTATAAACTTTCACTTATGAAGGACGAATTACATTCTAGAGGCATGATGTGCAGCACCAGTTGTGACTACAGTTAATGATACTGAGTTGTATACTTGTAATGCGCTAAGAAAGCAAATCTTGTGTTCTCACCATACACACACAAAAATGGTAACTATGGGAGGTGATGGACATGTTAATTAATTTGATTGTAGTTAACACTTCACAATGTATACTATATCAAAACATACTGTACACCTTACATACTTACAGTTTTATCAAATATACCTAAATAAAACCTGAACACTTCTAAAAAATAAATATTCCTTTAAAATTAGGTTTTAACATCAGAGTTTGTTTGTAGAAAATAGGATAAAAGTTAATCAAGAAAATCACAATAGAGTTGTCTTCCTTTTTTTACAAAGAAATATACTTCTCTACCTTTGGATATAGTATCACTACTGCTTAAAACCTTATATGTGAATTTTTAAAAGCTGTAATGTATCTTCTCATGTTTTTATAATCTAGAATAGAAAAATATGCTTTAGAAAAAGAACATTACATATTTCTAGTAGCAATGCTGTATGGTAATCATTATTAGAAACTGGTAATCAGATTTTATTTAGAAATGACATTGTTATAGATGTTAATGCTTTGTTTCCCCCAGACTCCAATTATGCTTCCATAGTACTATGGTAACAGAGCAGAATATTTGTCTTAATCAAGAAAGCTCTTTAAAGAATCATTAACATTTTCAAGTATGAAGTGTTAACTTGTTAAATTTTATTTACAAGTAATATTTATTTTTTTTCTTAATTATTATTATTATTTATGCCTACAGCACTTGGTCTTGTAGGTGGTCTCCCATCCAAGTACTAACCAGGCCCAAGCCTGCTTAGCTTCCCAAGATCAGACATCAGGCTTGTTCAGGGTGGCATGGCCATAGACCATGGATTGTGGCTCCACTGGGGTGTGAACCAAGGACCTTCTGTGTGTAAAGCAAACGCGCTAAACTCTACACCATGGAACCATGTCCTACAACTAGTATTTAAATGGTAGTGGCATATATTAGCTATGTACAGGAAATTTAGTTTAAAATTACAAATTTCCAATAATAATGTGGATTTGAACAAACCATTGTACTTTCCTGGTCTTCAATTTTCTTATTGGTAAAATGAGGTGATTTGAGTTAAATTCTAGGATCACTTTCAGGTAGAAAATGCTTTGAAATAAAAAAGCTACAGTCTGGAATGTTCTCCAACTTGAAGGTGAAATAATGACATTAATTGAGACAAATTAAAAGAGAGACAATGACACTAATTGCAGGAGAAATAGATGAAACCACAAGATGTGGAGTGCTTATTGCTTTTATTGGGGGCCAATTTAGTGTATAATCTTTATTGCCAAAGACAGATGCTGAATGCAATTTGTTCAAGTTGCATAACAGGTAATTTCTTGGGGCAGTGAGTTTTCTCCCGGTGATGTCTTTCAGTTATCGTCAGCGTGCCAAAATCTAAAATGATATTTCTTTATTCTCTTAAATGTACTGAAAATAGGAAAATCAAAGTTTAAATGTTTGTACTATTGTCACAAGGGCTAAGCTGAACAGACCACCAAAGACATCCATCCTCTACTTGTGGGGTCCAGTTACAACTGTTTGGAATATTGAACATAAAAAATGCAGAGCATATATATACATATACTTTGCATTTTTTATGTTTAATATTCCAAAAAGAGTATATACATATGTATATGTATATACATGCACATATATACACACACACACACACATACATCATTGTTCAGAGTATAATACCTAATTCTAAAAAATAAATGTTTTCATGGGTATGATCCACTTAGTTTACAATAAAAATAAACTTGAAGTATGTCTATTTAGAATGGCAAAACAAATGGCTTGTTAGCAGAACTTATTCCTCAAATCCTGTTGTGTTTTGCACAACAGGATTCTGTAACTTTTTTGTGGTTTGGGAGGTAATTAATGACCACACACAAAGATGTGAGAACTATAAAGAAATATGTCTACCAAGCATTCCTATTAAATATTTACACCTGAACAATTCTAAGGGATGTCATTTTTCAATAAAATATAGCATTTGACCAGTATTTTTAGCTATTCTTAAAGTGAAAATTATGTTATAAAATAGATATTTGTCCTTCTATTCTAAGTACTCTAAATGTTCAACTAAAATATATGTTCATAATGTAATCAAGATATAGTCACTATCACTTTCTTCAACTCTACTTCTGTCATAATTCTCGATTTTAATATCAGTGTAGTTCCTTGACCTCTATTCTCTCAGTAATTTTGATCTCCACCCATCTTAAGCAACATACTGTCTTAAACTATATTTCCTTCATGATTTCAATTTTAAACATTACTTTTTAGGACCACCCCTTACGATATGTTTCCTCTTTCCCTCTGGTACCAGATTTTCTTCTACCCTTTGAATCTACAATCTTTTGGGGTTTTTTCCCCATAGTTTACTGTCTCCCATTATGTTCTAATCTTCTTTGTGCAACTTAGATTCTATGGTCCATTTTCATAATCTCATCTTCAATCATCTTCCCCAATACGATTATATTCAACCCATACTTTCTTTGCACCATTCATGCAAGTACAAGTAGCTAGAGAAAAACACACAACCATGCTGGCTCATCTCACTTTGAATTCAAGAGCATCATCCTCAAATAGGCCTTTAATGCTATCCAAGCAATTATAGTATGTTTTCTGACCGCATTCTTTGACTTTCTTTTTGAGTATTTCACAGCTTTTTCACCGTCATCAAATCTTTAACATCTCCAACCCCAGATTATGACCTGGTTCTCATTGCACTAAAATACTTTAAACAATTAGAAGAAAGCTACCACAAGCTCCCCTCACCATACCTATGCACATACTTGCATCCATGCCAAAATAACCCACCTTCTCTCCTTCTATCTTAGAATGACACCTCCACTTGTACTCCAGATCTCATCATCTTCTGTCTACTCAACAGCATTGTTCTAGTAACTCTCCTTTATGACTTTCTGAATTTATGAATTTTTCCATCTCTATGAGATTATTCCACATTAGCACACAAACATGGAGTAACATACTCTTTTATATATAACTTTTTATTACCATGTATCACCTTCACTGTTCACTCTTATAGCAAAACTCATCAAAAATTTATTATGCTCCCTGACACTTTTTCTTCTATTGAATGTAATCCAATCAAAATCTTAGTCACACTACTTTAAACAGTCTTGTCAAGCCACTAATGATCTCCTCCTCCTCCTCCTCCTCCTCCTCCTCCTCCTCCTCCTCCTCCTCCTCAGACTTCAGCTTACTTAACATATCCACAGCATTTAAACCAATTAATCACTTGCTTGTTGTCCAAACCTTTTCCATAATTGGCTTCTTCCATGTGCTTTCTCTTGATTCCTCTTCTATATTACAAACCATTCTTTCCATTCTCCTTTGTTTGTTTCTTATTTCTCTACTGTCTTAATACTGGAATGGTCAGTACTTGGCCTCCCCTCAATCTACATGCATACCATGGGTGATAGTTTCAAATATGATCTAGATGCTTCCTGCTCTCAAATTAATAATCAACCCAGAGCTCTTTCCTGAACTCAAGACATAGATGATAGATGATAAATAGACAAACAGATGGACAGACAGACATATTTCCGATTATTTACTCAACATTCACTGGAGAATCTAATAAGCATATACCTGAAGCATAGCTCTGGATCATCTTACTTCCAAATCTGTTCCTCTGCAGGATTCTCCATTTCTCTAAATGGCAACTTCATTATTCCAAGTGCTCAACTGAAAAAGTTGGAATCATCCTTTATTCCTTTCTTTCTCACATACCACACATCCAGTTTACCAATATATCCTATTGGCTTTATTCAATATATCCAGAAACTAACAATTTTTCACCATCTCACCTCAACTCTTGGTCCAAGTCATTACACATTTTACCCAGGTTGCTCTCTTAATCTCTAAACTAATCTCTCTTCTTCCATACTTGCCCTCTTAAAAGTTATTCTCAACACAATAGCCAGGGCAAACTATTTTACAACCTAAGTTATATAATATTACTTCTCTGCTCAAAACTCTCCCATGACTTCCCACTTCACTTGCAATAAAATCTAAAGCCCTTACAATGGCCTACAAGTCATACATGATCTGTATCATCTCTCCACTGTCCCACTCCCATAAAGAGTATGTTACTCCATGTTTGTGTGCTAATGTGGAATAATCTCATAGAGATGGAGAAATTTGATAAAGTCATAAAGGAGAGTTACTAGAACAATGCTGTTGAGTAGATAGAAGATGATGAGATCTAGAGTACAAGTAGAGGTGTTATCTCCTACCACTCTTCCCTTTTCCCAGTCCAACCAAGCCACATCTTTGCTTGTTTATGGACATGCCTAGCATGCCTCTACCTCAGAGTGTCTGCATTCTGTGTTCTTTCTTCAACGAAGACTTTCCTGACCACCTTATATAAAATAATAAGACAGCCTCCCATCCCAGAAACCCCAGCCCTGTCACACATTTATCTTTCTTTATAGTACTTATTATCAGGTATATGATGTATATATTTGTTTACTTTTCTATTGTATCATTCCTCACTAAATGTAGCTCCATGCATGAAAAAATAATTGTTTGTTTGCTTCTTTGTTCATTCACCTCTCTATCTCTAGCACTGTTGTAGTCGCCAACCCCCAAAAGACACATGGACCACCAGAACTCTCAGTGAGTTATAGGAAACACACTCTTTATTCAGCCAGCTGGGTCTGCCAGGGGTATGCAGACCCCAAATTAAGCAGCCCCGAAATGTAGAGGTAAAGGGTTTTTAAGCCCAAAATCCCATTCTTCATTCTGTCTGAACACACAGGTCTATTTTTCTTCTATTCATTACCTGTCAACCCACTGGTCAGATGTGCAAGCGGGTGTACAGAAGCAGAGAGCTTGTTAGAATGTTATGTTTCCATAGTTAGTAGCCTATGTTCCTATGGCAATAGACAAACAGTAATTTCCAGCAAGTGATTAATTTTAAGTAGTCATTTTTCAGCCACCACAGCACCTAAACAACCTCAAGTATATAGTAGTAGCTCAATAAAAATTTGTCAAAATAGAAATCTGATTCAAAGAGAATATGTTATCTATCTTAGGTGTAGACATAATTCCTTAAGAAATATTTTGAAGAGAGATCTGAAACCTAAAAACCTGCATTCTAAATCCAGTGTAAATCCCCATTCACAGATA
The DNA here is from genome assembly GCA_030015415.1 of Cynopterus sphinx. NCBI lineage: Eukaryota > Metazoa > Chordata > Mammalia > Chiroptera > Pteropodidae > Cynopterus > Cynopterus sphinx. The sequence goes on from CM057379.1 coordinate 171,408,441, forward strand.
AGGAGATCAAGTCCCAGAAAATAAAATGAGTTAACCCAGATCAAATTATGAGAGTTTGAGAAAATAAGGGCTGGAACTCAGGGTTCTTCAATCTCATACTTATGTTCTCCTGACTCCAGGCCACAGTTTCTCCATGTACAGCTGCTTATTAGTGGAATAATGCTTGAATAAAATTTTTGATACCTTTCTAAAATATTTAATTATTATTTCAGATTTAAATAATTACCATATTCTCAGTTTCTTACAAATTTCTTTTAAATTTCAAATTAAATAATTATTCTTTCAGAGTACTGAAAATAATACATGAATAGTTGAGGCTTTCCTAATTTTTCATAAAGAAAACTAATCTATATTGACATTGCTAGTGCAGTGTAGAAAGCTTGATTACAATTTGCTATATTTAAGTATTTTCCAAAATTGATTATATAATCTAAATTTTCTGCACACTGTTTCTCAATTTCTCTTAATGCATTCATGGACAGACTCCAGTACACAGCCCCACAAAGCTGAATTGGTTTGTGATTGGAACAAATGAGAAAGAAAATATATGACCCATGAGCATTCTACTAAACTAACACAATGAATGCGTTTCTCTGCCAGGTTTAGATTAACCACTGATTTGATACACCACTGGCCCATTTCTTGTAAATGGGTTTTCTTCTTTTCAGTGTTTAGTGAGCTCCTTGTCAACAAGATAACTCCCTAGGCTAAATAAAAATCCCCTTAGATTCTGACAGCCTTGGAGGATTATTTGCTTACCAGTGATTTTTAGAGACCTCTGACAACGTCATTTTGATATATTTTCGAAGCAAGTTTATTACTAACCCTAAACACTTAAACATTGATACTTTTAAAGACTTAATGCTCAGAGAATAATGGGAATCCTACCAGGACTTCTGACGGCTATTTAGAAGATGGGATATCTAATCCATTTCTTCATTTATTACAAAGAAGGTAAATTCAAGACAGCAGTAATTCACTTGATCAAAAGAACTTTTCAGCCCTGAAGAGCTGTTTATGGATCCCTTGCTTGGTTCAATGGGGGAAAAATACATATAATGAGGGCAAAACGTTGTCCCAGCATGGGCTCCATGTGTCAGCTACATTTCCAAGATTCTATTTGTTAGTAGTTGAACACTGAAAACTAAAAAAAAAGATTATGTGTACAGTTTGCAATTTTAGTTCATATTATTTACAACACAAGAGAATTTATTGCTTCCTATTACTTTAAGCAATCAGTGGTCCCTGAGTACTTAGTTATTTGATACATAAATTCAGTATACTCAGACCTTGAAATCTATCTCTGTCACTAATTGGCAGTATAACTCTGATCATGAGTTCATATGTATATGAAGATTAAACATGATAATGTACTCAAGGTACCCAGTATAGCACTTGGCACATAATCGTTTGTTAATCACTATTAACTTTCCTCCTTCCTCCTTTCTCCCTTTTCAAGCACATACAACCTCACTACATATAATGCCAGAGATTTATTCATTAATTTATTTTAAAAAGTACTGAGTACACACTATGTATCAGTGTCTTTGCATTGTACTGGGCAACAGAGCTTTATACAAACCCAACAAAGTTCCCGTCTCATGTAATTTATACTTTGGTGGGAGACAGAGAATGAGAGCAGTGTTTTATTTTAAATGGATCAGTCAAGAAAGGCTTTTCTAAAGAGGTAAAGCAAAAAATGTCATGTGAAATTCTAGAAAGTAGTTTTCCAAAGAGAATGGCTGATGCATAAGGCCAAAGAGTACATGGGTGCATCAGAACTTAACATTAAGTGGGGCAGTGTAGCTAAAATTTCTGATGGAAAACAAGAGACTTAAATAACATTCTCTCATTCATAAAATGAAGCTGAAAAAGAGTGGACTCTGATCACTAACTGACCTCTAAGACTTATGTGACAGACACTGTCATATTAGGAAAAAGAGGATGAGGATAGCCTGCTGACTAATAGTGAGTTACACAGCCACAGGTTGTATAATCAATCTTTAATATCCCCAGTATGACAAAATAAAAATAAAACAGGGTTCCAACCTTATAATATAAACTTGGTCCTTCCTTTGGGTCAGAGGAGCTAGGAAAAAGCACTTGCAAACCACTTTGCATACAGAGGGAAAACACATAGGGACAAAAGAGAGAAAATGTCTTTTAAGACCTTCCACCACCTCTTTCACCTGCTCTAGGTGCTCATGGTCTGCTACCATGTTGTGAGAAGCCCTATAGAAAGGCCACATGGTGAGGAACTCAGACCTTCTAACAACAGCCATATGAGCCAGCCTTCTTCAAGCAGATCCACCAACCCCAGCCAAGCCTTCAGAAACTGCAGGCCCTCCTGCCATGTTGAATGCAACCTCATGAAAGACCCTGGGCAAGAACAACCCACCTAAGCTGTTCCAGGATTGCCGACTCTAAGAAACTCCATTATGGCAGGGAGACAAGCCAGCAACCATGCCCATCTGTTGAGCATCTCTGGCCCCACTTAACCAGGGAGCCAGAACAGTGACCCTGAGCAGTCTCGGAGCACAGTCTACAGCCACGCGCAGCGGGAGCACCCAGCCCTGGGCCCTGCCTGATTGCTGAACTCAGCCCAGCAAAGCAGCCCAGCCTGTAGCATCGCCCCATTGCAGAAGATAGGCTGCGGCCACACCCCACAACTAAAGCCAGGACAACTACTGCAACTGGCCGTAGAAGCCAGTCTCTAGCCCAACCAACTGCAGGATACAGCTGGAGTATCCGCCGCCTCCCCACTCCCGCGCTTGACCAAGGGGCCTGGGCAGCGACCACACCACCACCCGCCGAGCACAGCCAACGGCCCACCTACCGACCCAGAAGCCGGCCCTGAGGCGCTGCAGAGCTCAGGGGCACCGTCTGCATTCCCGGCCCGAAGTCAGAGCACAGCCCGGGCCTCTGGGCCCTCCTGAACCCAGAGTCCGGCCACGGGGCCATCCAATCAGGGGGTAGAGCCTGAGACCCCATCCAACCAGGAGCGGCTGCAGAGCTCAGCGGCCGCCCTGCCCTATCGCGAGATCCAGCCCGCGGTCCTGCACGGCCAAGAAGAGCACCTGTGACCTTGCGCCGACCAGAGGTCATTGTGGAACCCGGCTAATGGCCTCAATTTACCATAGAGCCCAGCCAGCAGCCGCTCGTGACCAATGAGCCCACCCAGCAGCCTCCCCCCATAAATGCAGAACCCTGTCAGCAGGCCCACCCAGCCTCCCAGCCTAACCAGCAGCATCCGGTCCCCTGCTTCAGAGGGCACGCAGTGGCCTCATCCATCTAAAGATCCGAAAGACCCAGGTAGCAAGGCCCACCTATCGGATGCTACCAGCTGACTTGTCCAGTACCCCAAACGGAGCTGACTAATAAAGGTATTTCCTGGCCTAAGCAAATCTATAAAGTCTGGGAAGAAGAAAGCGCTTACTCAAATGCGCAGAAACAAAGACAAGGATACCAAGATCACAAAGAAATTAGGTAAAGAGGACACCATTAAATGAAACAAAGCCCCAGTAACTGACCCTAAAGAAATGGAGATCTATGAGGTTCCTCAAAAATTAAAAAATAGAATTACCATATGACACTGCCATCCCATTTTTGAGTACATAGCTGAAGAAGTTGAAATCATTCTTATGTAAACTGCACCCCTATGTTTATTGCAGTATTATATACAATAGACAAGACATGGAAACAATTAAATGTTTTTCAATTGATGAATAGATAAAATGTAGTGTATATACGTACATTGGAATTTTATCCAGCCACAAAAAGAAAGAAATTCAGCCATTTGCAACAACATGGATGAAGCTGGAGAACATATGCTAAGTAAGTGAAATAAGCCAGACACAGAATAACAAATACTGCATGATCCCACATTTATGAGGAATCTAAAATCATCAAACTCATAGAAGCAGAAAGGAGAATGGTAATTACCAGGGGCTGATGGAAGAGAGAAATGGGGAAATGTCAGTCAAAGGGTACAAATTTCCGTTACGCTAGATGAGTAAATTCTGGAAATCTACCATATGACATAGAACCTATCTTTAGCGATATTAAATTATGTGCTCAAAATTTTGCTAAGGGTAAGTCTTACCAGGAAAGAAAAAAAATTTTAAAGGGAGGGGGAATAGGAGGAAACATTGAAAGGATGGATAAATTTAAGGCCTTAATTGTGGTGATGGTTTCACAGGTATATGCTTATCTCCAAATTCAACTTGTATAAATTAAATCCGTGCAGCTTTTTGTATGTCAATGATACCTCGGTAAAGTGGTTAAAAATAAAAAGAACAAGGAAAAAAGGGACATGAACCCCAAGGACCTAATTGCAAATAAGATCTCACTTTTACATCCTTGGTCTTGCCAGCAAGAGACTAGCCAGAAAAGACCTGTCAGATGTGGAGTCTAGGTAGGGAAATGTCCAGCAGTTGGTACAGCTTGGCAGGGCCAGTTCATAGCAAGCCAAGGTCCACTAGCTTCCAGAAGGAGAGCCCTGGCATTGGGATCCCAGACAGAGAATTAGCAGTAGTCAGTTAATAAGTAGGAAGGGATGGAAGAGACAGATGGTGATTGGTAGAAAGAAAGAGCCAAGTAAGTGTAGGTAGCTACTTCTGGTCTTTTTTTTTTTTTTTTTTTTAAGAAAGAATTTAAAGTGGCTTATAGAGGGACTTTTATAAAACACAGCAAGATAACATGAATTAGAAGAAAGTGGGGGAAAATGAGAAACAAGAATACAGACAGAGAATAGAGTGAGAAGTCTATGCATCAATTTCCAAGCAATTTTAGCAAGGCCACAGATATAGCTCTAAGCTTTCTGGAAGCCAAGCAAAGAAGGAGACTTGATTCATGTCCCAATTCACTATTTCTGAGATAAAAACAAGTGCAGTGCAAGGAAACAATTTGAATAACAAAGTAAAGTAATGCTGGTTTGTCACCCAAGGTCTGAAATAAATATCATGAGTTTATTTATTTAACAAATGGACAAATAAATAAATGGGGAAGAAGAGACTAACCTCCCACAGAGGTAATTTATGTGGATATTCTGCCATCAAGGAGATGAAGCATAACTCCTCACTGTTTGAGTGTGGGCTGCACATAATGACTTCCTTTCAAAGAATACAATATAGAAAGGAGTGGGGGGGAGAATAACATTGGAAACTTGATAAAATATTACTTCACCCCCAATCATCAAGGTCAGCATCAAAGATAATAATCATCTTGACAGTATGTCTTCTTGATATGATGTAATGAAAATGGCACTTTATCTCACTGCTATGTGTTTTCCTCCCGAAAACATGTAACCCCAATCTAATTATAAGAAAAACATCAGACAAATCCCAACCAAGGGGCATCCTCAGGGTATCTGAACAATACCCCACAAAATAGCTAAGGTCTTCAAAAAAAGGAAAATTTGTCACAGCTTAAAGAAGCCTAAGAAGACACAATAACTAAATAGAATTTGGTATCCTAAATAGGATTCTGGATCAGCGTAAGAACATTAGGTAAAAACTGAGAAATTATGAATAAAGTATGGATTTCAGTTTATATTAATGTATCGATATTGAATTATTAATTGTAACAGATGTGTCATACAAATGTAAGATATTAATAATAGAAGTTGAATGTAGCCTATATAGGAATTTTTGTACAACCCTCACATATTTTTTGCAAATCTAAAATAACAGTTTATTGAGCTGAAAAAACTGTCACACTCTGAATTGAAAATAGATAAACAAACGCACATACATGCTTATTCACAGCAGTACTATTTGCAATAGCTAAAGGGTGGAGATAGCCCATACATCAAGGGATGAATAGATAAACCATGGTACATATATACAATGGAATACTACTTAGACATAAAAAAAAAATGAAATATTGATACATGCTACAACATGATGAACCTTAAAAGCATAATGCTAAGTAAAAGAAGCCAGACACAAAAAGTCACATGTTGGTGTGATTCCATTTATATAAAATATCCAAAATAGCTAAATCCATAGAAACAGAATGCAGATTGATGGTTGCTAGGGACTGAAGGGAGAAAGGAAAAGGGAGAAAATTATTAATGGGTACGGGGTTTTATTTTGGAGGTTTGGAACTAGATAAAAAGGGTGATTACACACCATTGTGAATGTACTAAATGCTAGTGGATCGTTTATTTTTAAATGTTTGTTTTGTTGAACTTACAGAAACAGAGAGTAGAAAAGTGTTTCCTATGGCTGGGAGCAGCCAGAGTGGAAATAGGGAGAGGTTAATAGAAGACTACAAACTGTCAGATACAATACCAATGACATGAGGTGTGAGTATCTAATACATAACAAGGTGACTACAGTTAATAACTGAATTGTGTAACGGAAATTTCCTAAGAGTAGAACTCAAATGTTCTCACCAAAAATAAAAACGTACATAAGGTAATGGGTATGTTTCTTAACTCAAAAGGGGGAATCCTTTTACAACGCATATATATATATATTAAGTCATAACGATGTACATTTTAAATACATCATAATTTTGTAATTTATACCTTAATATAGCTGGTTTAAAAAAAGAGAGAATTTTCAAGAATTAAAGACCAGAATGCTCAGATCAAATGCTAAATTCAAATACTACTTTAAAAAAATTCTAGACACGTTGTTGTATAATGTCTAATAAAGAAAAATCTTGGAAGAAAGACATAAAGACAAATTATCTATAGAGAAATGGTTATTTAAGTAAGAACACTCATTGTACATGGCAAGCTTCTGTGGTGTCAGAGAAATCACTCAGACAGTGAAGCAGAGAGATGCAGATGCTTAAGATGAAAAATGGTCAGTGTAGCAGAAACTCCCTACCCCATTTGCAAGCAGCTCAAAATTGGGCATGTAACAATATGGGAAGGGACATTAAGAACATCTATGACATTATGGTACCAGGTGGGTACTAGACTTATTGTAGGATCACTTAATAAATTATGTAAATGTCTAACCACTATGCTGTACACTTTAAACTAATATAAAATATTGAATGTCAACTGTAATTGAAAAATTGAAAAATTAGAAAATACATTTTTAAAAAGAACACCTATTACAACGTATGTATTAGGTCAGATAAGAATTGCTATTGTAGCAGATAAAGCCCCAAATCTCTATGGCTTAATACAATGAAATTTTTCTCACATAAAATCCAATCAATTGGACAGTGGGTCTGAGAAAGTTTGGAAGAGTGGCAGATATGTTTCATCAGTGAGTCAGGAACCCAGTTGACAAGCTCTAGCATTTCAACATATGACTTCTAAAGATAACCTGTCTATATAAGCAAATAATTAACAAACAGGAGAAGAAAGAAGAGAAGATTATGTGGAAGAAATTTAAACAGAAGATTACATGGCCATACTAAAGCACAGGGGAGTTTGGGTAATGTAGTCTAGTTGTATGCACAGCAGGAAAAGAAAAAGAATTGGTTAAACAGTTAGCAATCTCTGTCACAGGTGCTATGGGAAGCAATTAATTCAGCCTAGAATGCTGAGGAAAGGCTTGAAAGCATAGACCCTTTAAATGTTGAAGGAAAGAGTGATAGCTAATTTTATGTCAACTTGACTGGGACACAGATGCCCAGATATTTGGTTAAGTTCTGAGTGTGTCTGTGAGGGTGTTTCTGGATGAGATTGACATTTGAATCCACAGAGTGAGTAGACTGCCTTCCCCAATGTAGGTGGGCCCCATTCAACTCACTGAAGGCATGAACAGGACAACACAGTGAAGTAAGAGAGAATTCACCCTCTGCCTGTCCTCAACTTGGACATCGATTTTCTCCTGCCTTTGGACCCAGAGTAGAAATATACTCTTCTGGTCACCAGTTTGTCAACTTTAGGTCCTGGAGCTTCTCAGCCTCCATAACCACGTAAGCCAATTTCTTAGAATACATTTATTTATATATATATCTTCTATTGGTTCTGTTTCTCTGGAGAACCCAGAATACAAAAGGGTAGAAATTTGTCATGATATTAAGAGGTAATAATAGTATTCTGGCAAACATATACAGGGGAACAGAGAACTCAAATAAATTCAGAGAATTAAAGTAGTCTTTTGGACAGCACAGAAAGTAGGTGTGGGTGTACAGAGGAAGAATCTGCATATGTGGACAATAATCTGACAGTAAGTTTCCTGACTTTATACCAAGAAGGAAATGAGAGGCTAGAGGATTTTAAATAAAACTGTAAAGTGATACAAGGGCTATACTATACCATTACTTCGGCAACTCCAAGAAAAATGTTTTGTAAGAGCAAAAGGATTTACCACTAAATATTGTTTAATATCAACAGTCTTGAGCTCTGTGACATTTAACAAGGAAGATGATGCTGCATTTAGTCAAAAGTTCATGGGCTTGAAATCAGGCAGACTAAAGTTTAAAACTGCCTGGTAAGTTTGTAATAAATATTTTTATGTAAAGCTTCTAGCACAGTGTATTACAAATAATGTGTGCTCAAAGTAAAACTTATCTTTTTTTTCTTCTCTGAACAAAAAAATAAATAAATAGCATGTGTTTACTTGAGAATAAGAGAAAAGAAAAATGAACTTGTTGAATTCTAGAGCTTGAAAACTAACTTGATATTGCTAATATTCTTTGTGAACAATTATGCCCTGTGAAAATAATAGCCGACAAATTCGGAATGTGTAGTCTGTAACAAACTCTGAGTAATGCTAGCCCAAGTGCTTGCTGGTATACACTGAGTCTGAGAAATGTGCAGCAGAATAAACATTCTGAATATAATAATGAATATGATAATACTAAGCTTCACTATTCATTTTGAGAAACTGACAATTCATAATAAAAGGAGAAAAAAATATTTTAGTATTGAAAATATTTGACTCTATATCAACTACCTGCCTAAGTATATTTCTTACATCCTATTCACTTTTTCATGAAATGTTTGTCTCTTAACAAGAAGTTTGAATTTCATAATTTAATACATCATATTCATGCCTTGTGATTCCCCACAAGCAACAATTTATTCAGGGTGATTAGTTTTTTTAAAAATCTGACAATATATTTAAAAAAATTGGTTTAAGAAATGACAGGCTGAAATTATGAACAAAACTTCCATGCAATGAAAATCTGAAGAAGACAAGCTTTATTTGATAATTTAAGACCAAAAAAAAAATAAAAACAATTTGTTTAAAAATAATAAAATAATCTATTTTTAAAGTTTTTAAATAAATAGTGGGATATTTTTTGTATAATTGAGAAGCTAATTCACTTTTGTGTTACTTAAGTTACTGATCACTCTCTAGAATTTTCACTCTAGACTTTTTAAAATCAGATTTCATCTATATCTCTACATTCTTTCCTTATTTTTCTTCAATTTGAACTATAAAATTGACAAATACAGATGTATTGATTGCCATACTATTACGACTTCCAGAGTCATAAAGAAAACCGCTGGTACAACTTCCTAATTCTAGGTACTTTTTTCATTTTCTTCTTGCTCTTATTTCCCTTAATTTCATTTGACATTTTACATTTAAAAAGTAGAATTTTTCTGCTGCTGTTTAGTAAATACCCATGCTGGTTAATATGTTCAAGTAAAGACATAGATTCTTCAAGGGCTTGAAGCTCTACAACAGCTCACAGAACAAGATTGATGTACAGTAGCAAGCTCTGACCCCTTATGGACAGTCACTGAAGATATAATACTTCTATCCTGAGCTAGCCCCGGGTCACATAAACTAAATGTACTAAGGGTTAGCAAATATCACTAAAATATTTATTAAAAACTATAATTTCTCATGAGTAGGAGATCACAGATAAACATTTAACTTAAATTTGATTCCATAATATTTCTAGCCATCTATTATTGGATTAAAAAAATTTCTCATTATTACAGTCTAGAAATTAGCCATGCTATCTAGAAACTAATAACCAGTATTGTATGCTCATTTTAAATATCAGTAACTGGAAACATATTGACTGAAAATAATTATCCAAGAATTCTTGACAAATATTATTTAATCTTAGTATAACCAGACATTTCCTGCCTTTGTGGTTACCTAAAATCATAACAAGAAAATATTAATTTTTGCGTTTTCAAGCCTTTACACGGGAACTGCAATCAGTTTTCCTGGTCTCCAACTTGACAACTGCAAATCTTGAGCCTTCTCAGTCTTCATAGTTTCTGAGCCAATTCATTATACTAAATATCTTTATTGTATATATAATTAATAAGAATATATACATCCTATTGATTCTTTTTCTCTGGAAAACCCTAACTAATATACAATTCAATGGGTATAAAGTTTCAGTCATGCAAAGTAAAAAATTTCTAGAGCTCTGCTACAAACATTGTGCTTATAACTAACAATACTGTACTGAACACTTAAAAGGTTGAGGATAGCTCTCATGTTATGTGTTTTTTACCACAATAAAAAAAAAGGAAAGGAAAAAAAGAATTTTCCTAATTGGGGCCAATATATTTTGAGCAATGGTAGTTACTGAAATAAGTTTTCATGCTAAGACAATGCCCTTGAAGATAGCACTCACTTGAACATAGAAGTTCCGATGTTTCTAAATTCTCTCACTTTGTTGAAATCTAAATTATATTTAAACTAAATTATATTTCAGTATTTGTGAGTTTCATCACTAGGAAATAAGGAGCTTTTCATAGGCACTGATGTTTTAAGATTGGATTTTGAAATGGATATCACTACTAAATTGTAGGAAGTGTTTTTGTAAGCAGGCAGCAACTATTCGCTATGTAGTTGTCAGTGCCAGATCCAATGTAAACATGAGAGTTGCAGTTTTAATATTTAAAGTCATCACCAGAATCACAAACACATCACAAGTTATTATACCTGTGAAACCTTGAAAGTGTAACCTGAGAGTCTTTCCAGCCTGAAATGAATTACAAGAAATGAAGTAAATTACAAATATGTCCCCAGCCTCAGGTTAGAAAGCTCATGAATTACTATACCAAAAGAGCCCCAGAGCCCTAGATATTATGTAAACCTCATCTACTTTGTTGTTACACATAGAACTATTAATAATATCAAAATAATGTGATATTTGGGATTTTTCCTTATAATTCCGTATTCATAATAGTTATATTTTGCATCTTAAATTACCCTTGAGAAAAAACACACATTAACATCATGTGATCCTAATGAAGTCACTGGAGGTCTACCGTTGCTTAGGAACATCAAAGAAATCTAGCATGGATTGAGGATTAATTATCATATGAGCCACTGAAATCAGCAACTGGGTGCTTTTCTTTTGATTAGAAGCTATATATCAATGTGGCAGCTCTAATACTTCCCAGTAAGGCTGATGAATGAAATCAGTTTTATATTACATTATTGATGTCTGCTGTTTAATTTGGAAATAAAATTTTACCATTATAAATCTGAAATTACAAACTATAGAAATATAAATACAACATAACAAGTCATCGTTTTCCTAGTCTAAATATATTTACTGTTTTCTAGGCTTTGCTCACTTTCATGCTTTTAGTTTTCCTTCTCACTTTGCCTCTTTATCAGGGAAAACAGAAGTAACACATTTCTCAAAGGCTATTGATGCATGAGCACTTACTCAAAGAGCCATTACTAATTTCTAACATATGTGCCATGGCGATTTATGTTTACACTTGTAGAAATAAATGGCTCAGGTTTCAGATTTTCATAAAAAAGATAAGCCTCCCAACCAGAATTTTATTATGCATAGTATTAATTTTAAAAGCGCCATCTTAAAAAAAAAACAAAAACATTTCAACCATCTGCTTTGTCAGCTAACCTTTACAGTGTGTGCTGAACCATTTTTCTCAGATTAGCTCAACTTATTAGTCAGTTTTAGAGGAATACAGCTCATCTTGTGTTCCTTTTAAAACTTATTGATTGATGCAGAACATAGAATGTGTCACTAGACTAACTAATTGTTCTCACTCTCTCCTTTATATTTTATGTGTCATTATGATAAATAAAGGGTGGGGAGAAGAACTGTTGGGTATATTATAAAGTCAAACTCTGAGAAAACAAAGGGAAATTAATGTTTCCTATTTGATTTCAAATATCAGATTATGAGACTAAGATAAAGAACAATTTGCCACATTGCTTAGAAATTCACTTAGAGGGTATATGAAATACAACACTAGATGAAAGCCTAAAAATAATGACTTTTTCATATCATTGTTTAAAGGTTTTCTAATAATCAAGAAACTATATCAGATCATTCTGACACAAAATGATTCATTCTTACCTCTAGAGAATCTAATTTTATTAACAGCTAGTTAGTTCATTTATTTGATCAGTTAACAAATATTTACCGTGTGCTAGATATTATTCTCAGTGCTGATAATAAAGCTGAGAACAATGCAGACAAAGTACCTGTCCTCCTAGAGCTTTTCTTCTAGGAGGAAAGACAGGCAAAAAGTGAATAGACAAATAACACAATATGAGATGGAGAGAAGTTCTTCAAAGAGAAATAAGACAAGAATGGAATACAGAATTATGTAGGAAAGCTTTAACTTTTAGAGTAAGAAAAAGCTTGTCTGAAGAGATGACATTGGAGCAGAGGCTTGAATAAAGTAAGGGAAAGAGTCTCATGAATATCTGGGGTAAACACATTCCAAGGAGTAGGAGCAGCAAGTGCAAAGGCCCTGAGGAAGGAGTGTGCCTGGCATGTGCAATGACAGCAAGGAGATCAGTATGGTTAGTATACCATACTGTTCAAAAAGAAGAGTAGCAAAGAGGATAGGTCAAAGAGCTAGCCAAGAGAAAATCACATAAGTTTCATCAATTACAAAAAATTCTAATTCTTTTATTAAAGGCAAAAAATAAAAAAATAAAGTTTGGATGAAGGATTTCTATTGGAGGCATAGGATATCTATTTCAACGCCAGGTGGAGAATTTAAAAATGACAGTTTGATAAATGAGTCTAGAATTCATAAGAATGGAAGGAGATATAAATATGAGTCAGTGCATTGATGGAAATCAAAGTCATGGGACTGAATGAAATGACATGGGGAATGGGTGTAACTAGAGGAAGAATGAAGGAAAATAGAGAAGTTAAGAGGAAATAAAAGCATGGGAGATTAAGGTGTGACCAATGAGGTGTGGGTAAAACCAGAAGAAAATAGTACCCTATGTCAAAGAAAAAAAGTATTCAAGATATGAAGACTAATTGTTGCTAAGTGATGCTAATAAAGTCAGGTAAGATGAGAACTGAGGTTTGGCCATTGATTCTGGCAATTCAAAAGCCATTAATGACCATAGCAAGAGTGATTCTAGGACAATAGAGAAAATGAAAAGCCTGTTGCAATGTGTTCAAGAGAAATTGAAGTAAAAAGGTAGAAAGAGTGAATAGAAACAAGCTCTCCTAAAAGAGTTAAGAAAAATGGAGATAATAAATGAGTTAAGACAAGAAGGATAAGAACAATATTGGTACCTGTAGGGGAGGTCAGAGAGGGTTATTTTAAAAGTGACAAATATGTTGGCATGTTGTAAGTAATGGTCCAGTGGGAGAAAGGAAATTCTTAATAACGAAGAGAAGGAAATAATTCTAGAAACAAATTCTTTTAATAGGGTGGGATCCAGTGTACAGGTACAGGTGTCGTTTTTTTCCTTTTTTAACTATCAGTTTCAAGTAAACAGTACAATGGTTAGACATTTGTATAGTTTATGAAACGATCACCCTGATTGCTCTTTCTCTCCTCTGGCTCTGCACCTAGCCATTACGTTAATGGTGACTGCATTCCCTATGCTGTGCTCCCCATCCACATGACCATCTATCAACTACTAATTTCTTCTTCTTTACCTCTTCATTGCTTTCTCCCAGAGTACTGTTCCTAATAAGAGCAGAGAGTATGGGCACATGGTAACAAGTGGTAAAGCAAGGTATGTGATTGTAGATACAGGAAGGTCCTAATTTGCCGGTACAACTAAAAATTAAAGTACTTATTTTCTTGGTGCTAGCATATTTACTAATACTTGTCTGTGGCTAATCAGTTAATTCTGTCCATTTAGTTCCATGCAAATTGACCTGAGGATGTGGCTCTATAGCTCATCAACTATCTATGTTCCATGGCTAAAAACTATATCCCATGTGAAAGAGAGACTGTTAAGAAAATGCAAACTAAAGATCTCATTATGAAATCTCATAATAAAAGTAAATGGGTTAGTGAGAATCTACCACTATCAATATCCCTGTTCCTCCATCTTTTAGTAACTATAGCCCATTTCTTATAGGCTCAGCTGCATCCAGTCTCTGCATCAGAGAAAGTCTTATTTAGCCAACACTATGTTAAGAGTTTCTTCTGCGGTAATGAATGAGGGTTAGAAATCGGGAACTGATCCCTCCCCATACTCAGATAGGAGAAGGCAGAGTAGGGAGGAGCAGAGAAGTATGGAAAGGAGGAATCTCAATCCCTGGGTATGTAAAGTAAGCGTTAAGTAGTAACCTTACTACCCGCTGCTCAGCCCAGGTCTCTGGTTCTCCATGTCTGAAAAGTTGTGTTCTGATTCTTCCAACCAGCAAATAGAGTACATGGCCAGGCCTTACATTGTTTCTTCCACCCTCTATTCCAGGCACTATCCCCCTGATCCACCATGAATGTCCACAAGAGGTAATTGCCTAGAAACATTAATTCTAAATCTGAATATCAAAGCTGACCTACATTAATCACATTTTTTTCTTCTCCTATGCTTCAACCAGCCCCTCTGCCTTTGATTATTTGAGCTACTGGCTCCTTCCAGAGAATGCTAGCCTACTCATCGGGTTAATTTTTTTCTTCGTCATCACTGACCATTCCTAGTCTTCTGTCTTTGTTCTTCTACACCATTCTAAATTCTCTCTCCCTTTCCTATGCCCAGTTTGTCACTGACTATGACAGTCGTTTCTATTGGAATTAGTTCTCTAACTGCCTCTCCCTTAAACCTTAAAAGTCCATTTACTATTTTTCTTCTACCATCCTGAATAGCTTTTGAGTTGCATAAATCTGTCATGTTATTTCATAATCTTTTGACTCTTCAAAAGATACCCTTCCTTCCTATTATGACACCCCTATTTCCTCATACATCTAAATAAAATTCAAGTCTCAACTCTCAAGACTCCATCTCTCAAAATCCAGACCTGTGGTTCTCAAACATGGCTATACATTAGAATCACCTAGGAAGCTATAAAAATAAAACTAAGGCCTAGAACTCACCTTCAGAGATTCTGGTTTATTTGGTCTGGGGTGTTACCTAAGCAGAGAGATTTTTTGCAGGCAAATCTAATGTGCAGCTAAAGTTGAGAACTACTGCCCTGGATAATATGAATTCCTCCTGCTGTAACTTCGTATCACTTTCCTCATCATCAGAACTTCTTGCCTTGAACATTTAGTTATCCGTGTTTTATTAGACTTTGCATCCCCAGTGACTGCTTCAAAAAATAGGAAAATGTTAAAACACACAGGTTTTGTGTAAATGAAGGAATAAAATTATTTCATGTTTTTGTATAAATGTTTTTACTGACTAATAAGATAAGGAAACCTGAAGGATCTGCCAGGGGTGGGGAGGAGGGGTGGCGGGGAGTACATAAATAGAGAGTAAAGGAAAAGGTATAGTTGGAGGTGGTTGCATGATATAAAGGATGTTTGGAGCCAGGAAAAACTTAGAATGATTTATGAGCTGCACATAACATAAGATCAGCAGATCTTTTACAAAAGTAAGAGAATGAAATAACTGAGAGTCACACTTTTTCCCCAATGTCCTAAAAGTGTCAACATAAGTGAATCTCTAGAACTACTCTAGTAACTGCTGTTTCATAACTCTGATCATTAGGTAACATGTCAGCACTTTTAAACTTTATCCTACCTATTTGATCTGAAATTATGAAATTGTTTTTTAGTGGCATCTAATGCTCTTTATATTACTAAAGTAACTGTATTCCCTTCGCTTAATTGTTCACAATTTGTCTTCTTACTTATTTGAAGGTAAACATAAGATAAAAAGGCAAAATTTTAAAAATACAAGTACATTAAAGTAAGCATGAAAATAAAGTCTGATGAGACTGGATATAATGTAATGCCTAACATTATTTTATTGGAACATCCTCCAATTAGGGGCATGTTTAACCTTAAGCAAATATTTACTATAAATTCAATGATCAGATTAAATAGCATACACCAATTTTGCAAAACAAATAAAACTGAATTTTAAATTCATGTGTAAGCATATAATACATTATATTTTAAAATGTGTAATCGCAGTTGCAATAAAAAATCAAAGCCTTTGGAGTACATAATATTTTCAAATTGAAGAGAAAGAAAAGAATTGTAAGAACAGCTAGCCCCTCCATTGAAGTTACAATCTCCAAAACTGTCAGTAAAAATTCAATATAAATCTATTCGTTTTCAGAAGACCTGGAGTTGAAACTGTTGATTTTTAAAGATGTTTTGAAAATTTCTGATTTATTAGAGTATAGAGATATTACAAAATTGGCCACAGTGAAAATAACACTATTTACAGCAGAGCTTTAGAAAGTTTACTACCATACTGAAGCTAAAAAAAGAAAACAGATCATTTTTATCTATATAGGTCAAAGTTGATTTGTTCTTTTCCGTTTTGATAAAATCAGATATTATTTTTGCTGTCGCTGCTGGTTCTTTCATTTTTTAAAATAGGAGATGAACACAAGTACGTAAGTTTGTAATACTATTGCCAACTCTCTAGTAGGCAATTTCTACATTCCACTCATAACCTAGGAAAGGAAAATAGCCTTGCCTTAGGATGGAGGCTTATTTTGATACTTGAGATCATGGACAATAAACAAATATTTACAGGAGCCATTCAGGTAATATAAGGGAGGGAAGCTGGCCACTAAACAGTGAATGCTGGGAGCTAAGGAGAATTGCCAATCTCATGTGCCATATAAAGGCATTCAGTTTTTTTCTTTTTTACTATTATTATTATGCTGTCTACCACTTGGTCTCTACTTTAAATTTAATATTTTATATAATGGTTTTCCCTAAATAAAGAATTCTTATAATAAAATTAGCCAAGAAATCACATACAATAAACTTTGGTTTAGAAATACTTCTTAGTCCTAAGCAAACTACATCCATTGGCAAATTGCATAGCTGACATACCTCAGCATACAATTACACAAAAATTTTTTCTTGTTACAACATATTTTCTTAGATTTACTCATTACCTAATAAACTGCATTGGAAGAAAATTTAGAAATTAAAATGAATATTTACTGAATACCTAATATTTCCAGACTTTATACTAGAATTATTTCATACATTAGCTCATTTAATGTTCACAATACAATTATCAAGTAGGTTTTTAAGTTCAAGGTACTCGTGCTAGAACTGAAAATAAAGATATTAAGCGACTTACTCAAGATCACACTAATTTAATAAACAACAGATTTAGGACTGGAACTAATGTTTTTCTGACTTATTCCAGTCTCTTTCCCAAACATCATTTTTTTAAAAAATGTGTCCTAATTATAGAGGCAAAAAGGGGTCCATCTATTTGTGTGCGTCTAAGCCAATGAAGATATATGTGTGGATTTTGCAACAAAGAAAGTAAGGTTTATTAGAGAGTTGCAAGTCTGAGAGACACAGGAAAACTACTATTAAAGGCCTGGCTCCCCTGGTGTCTCTGGAGGACAAATTCTATAGGGAAAAATCAGTAGTCGTGGAAACTAAGGGAGATGGAGTCGTAGGTGCTACTGATTGAATGATTGGAGGGGATGAGATAATTGATCATTGTGCCCATTTCTGGAATCAGCCATGGTGCCATTCCCTCTGGTCCCACAGCTTGGTGGAGTTGTTGTCCTCCCTTCATGGGCCTGGGGCTAAACATCTAAAGTCAAATGCTGTCTTTAACCTAAAGTCCAACTGAAACCTATTGTCCTCATGATTATAGACCTGAGGCTTGTTAAGCTTAAGTCCTGAGGCTTAATAATAAAGGAACAGGCATATAGAAGATAAGGGCAGAAAGAGGCAAGTGAGTCACAATGCCATTATCTGGGCAAAACCACCCTGAATCAAAGAAAAAAATTATATTAAAGCAATGAAGTTTGTGTGTAGTTACATCCTTAATAAACCACTGTGGTTATGATAGCGGCATTAATGTTTATTAAAAAGTGCTTATAGTCACTAGTAATAAATGTTGAACAGTAATAAATTAAACTGACAACAAAATACACACAAAAGAAAAAGAAAAATTGTGCATAGGTATATCCTGAACTTCATTGCCCAAAATAGTCTTCACTGATGTTGCTTTATTTGGTAATTTCTCTGTAGAAACACTGAATGGTTAAATATTTTTACAATATATCAATAAAGTTTCTTTTCAGCTGACTTGACATAAAGCAAGCAAACTTTTATTTAAAAAAAAGTAACATAATTTTACTGATGGAAATATCATAATTATGTTCCCTTGTGGAAAATAACTAAGAACAACATTTGGAATCACAGAACACTCTGCATGTGAAATTTTTATTAAATATTATTCTGGATAAGAGGTTTTTGTCAATCTCATACAAATATCATAGGAATAATCCTCAAATCAATTAAATGCTGCTTATTTAAAAACTAATTGCTACACATTGCCAATTGCTATACATTGCAGAATAAGTTCACAATTATCACAATTATACCTGAAAGCATCTGGACAACACACATTTCAATGTGGCTAAAAGTCTGTTAATACTTTTATTTCAGGAAAGCATCACTTCGATCATTCAGATTTGTGTGTAACTATTGAGAGATGCCTCTAGAACACTGGATCTACTTCACACCTGAAAAAAATTTTTTGAATGTTTTATCATTTTTATTTTTAGAATGTTTCAGTGTTAAGAGGTATTCACAAGTGATAACTTAAGAACATGTATCGAAAAAGGATATATAGATAGAGATAGATAGATAGATATAGATATTTATATAGATATAGATATATCGATATATATATAATTAAATGCAGGTATAGATGATCTTCAAACAACCTTAAATAGATGATATATGTGGGTTAGAAGAGCAAAAGAGTGAACACTATAGAACTTGTTTCCTAGGTTTTGCCACTATCAGATCCAGAGAGTAGTGTTTTATGTAATTAAACACACATTCATAAACACACCCATACATATTTTAAAAGCCTAGAATGACACTTCCACCCTGCCCTTTGTTATAGGAAACTGGCCTTTGTACAAATCCAGATTTTTAGCTCAGAGAGATATCTCATCAAAGAATCATGTATTTTCCCCTATAGACACTCCTGCTATTTGGATGATACTTAAAATGAACTTCTTTCCCACTCCCTTGCCTCTCTGGGGTTAACAAGCTTTGCTGCAATGACAACAGCCATTCCAATTTTTCCTATTGCTTTAAGTCCAGACAATATATTGCTAAATCCACTGTGCCTCTCTTACTTGCTAGAGGTTACAGAGGCATTTATTATGTATGCATGTATGACTAGGCCAGTGCAACCTAGAGTTGTTGCTGTTATGAGAAACAATCCCTGATTTTGTGCAAGAACTATAAAACTGACTCATACAAAGAAACAGAGATTAGCATTTTCATAAAAAAATAAGTCAGAACGAGGCTGCGTGGTGCTGCCAATGAACCTCATCCTTGGAGTTTTCTTCTTCCTGCCTCTCCTAGAAATGTCCCTCAAGCTATTGTCTGATTTCTCTCCTTCCTCATGTTTTCCCCTCCCATTCACTCCTCGACCTACTGCAGTATGGTTTGTGCCAATCATGTTATGCATGTCATTCTTAAAGTCACCAAAATCTAACTCCCAAGTCCAATAGTTTTTTCCATATCCCCCTTTCTTTAACTCTCTGAAGTATGTTATGACATTGCTGAGTAATCCTCTGCTAAACTTCATGACATAAATCTTTTTTTTACTCACAATCTGTCTTGGATGACTTTCTCTCTTCTGAGTCTTCTTCTTCTGCTAACCTGATAAATATTTTTTTTCCCAAGATGTCAATCCTCAGCCCTCTTCTCTTTTTTGTTATTATTTCTTCGGGGCCAACACAATTTTCTTCCTGACTTTCATTAACACCAATATTGATATAATTTTCAAACCTCTATCCTCAGCCCAAATCTCACTTTTGAGTTTCAGAACTGTGCTTCCTCTAGTCCACTAAAAATTTTCCACATAAGTGCCTTGCAAAAAAAAAAAAATAATCAAATTCTGAATAACCACAACTGTCCTACACTTCATTTTATAGGGTCACTCTGCACTCAATCTCATCTCCTGGTCTCTCCTCTCCCCACCCCTGATCATGCAGTTAGCACCAGGTTCTATTTACTCTATTTTCAAATTGTCTTTTAAATCTATCCATGCTTCTCCCTATTTCCTCATCATTCCTTGTCCCACCATCTTGCCTATATTATTGAATATTCTCTCCAATCTCTCCTACCTTCAGGAACATATGAATTGTTCCTGTTGCTCTCCTTTTAAAAATCTCAAATGTTTGTCAGTAGCCTACAAGATTAAATTCAACAGTCTTTGCTTACAGAATTCATTGTAACCTAGTCACAATTTAGCTTTTCAGATTCATCCCCTATGACTCCACTAGCATATGCTTTTAAATTCACTCATACCAAAATACTTCTTCTTTTTCAATCAGTACTTTTATTCCACACTTTTACCTTTGTTTATTCCCTTCCTCTGCCCAAACCTCCTTTGCCACATTTCTCTGGAAAGATCATTTTTTTTAATGTTTAAGATAAACATTGTTTTCTCTTCTCTGGAGAATTCACAGATGCTTTCTGCAGTATAGTTAGTTGTTCATTCATCTGTCTTCCCTCAGTACATTAAATATACCAGTAGTAGAGTAGTAAAACATAAGGTATTAACATTGTGTTCATTGGATATATTTTCATCTCCTCTCAGACTGTGACCTTCCTAAGAAAAGGAATCTTGCTTGTCTTTGATTCCTAGTACTTGGGTCTGCTAAATGAGACATACTAGGAATTAGTATTTGTTAAATAAATGAATGAGTAAGTTAACAAAAGTTTGAGTACACTATCTCTTCTATCTCTTTCTCCTTCCTTCTCTCAACATTAAATTGGTCACAAGTTTCTATTTCTTTTCTTTCAAATTGTCTCCTCAACCAATTCCTCCATCTATCCCCGCTCCATTTTCATTGCCTCGCCAGAAAACTTGGATGCAAAGGGACACAAAATTCTATAAGCAAGGGATGTAAAAATAAAAATAAAAATAAACAGGTTTTCAATATTTTGTAATACTATATGAGAGTTAGGGCAGAGAAGAAAAGGTTTAATGCCTTAATACTGATACTTGGATAGATTCTGTATTTGACTATCAAAACTAAATGAGCAATAAAATGATCATTAGAATCTCAACATGATATTTTTGTGGCCCATAGAAAGTTCTGGATTATCTAGTAACTGGATATACAATTACATTTTATGTTTAGTTATTCTAATATATCTAACTTTCATCATTTCTCTAAGTTAACTGCACTACCATGTCTTTAGAAACCATCAAAGAACACATTTTTGACCAAGTCAATTCAGTTGCCATTTTAATGATTTTCTAATATTTGCTAGCTCATCATAACCTTTTGTGTGTTTGTACATTTGTATCTGTATTGAACACGATTAAATATATTCCATTGTTGAAAGAACTAATGTCATAAAAACTTAAGTAGGGCAAATCCCAGAGTACTCTACATACTTTTTTTTTAAATTACAGAATTATAAATGATGTGTAGGAAACATTAATTTCATGGTTTCAAATGACAGAATCAAATTTCTGTCCCAAGTGGAAGATTTTCTCCATGTTTACACAAGTAAAGTACAAACTGTAATCCAGTTTGCCCATTCACTACATGCTCAAACTGGTAGATTTGTTAAATAATTGCTTATTACAATTGGTGCTAAACATGACACAAGAAAAAAACAGAGCATTTATGTAAAGCTGATTCAAAATAAACTTTTATCCAAAATATCATGCTTATTTTCAAAATTTTCCAAAAGAGGAAATTGTTTACCTTTAATGCATTTATAAATTAAAGAGAAATTATTGAACTCACTTAACCTATTCAAATGGTCAGCAAACAAAAAATAAAAACCTAATTGTGCAAGACAATATCAGTTTATTCAACCGAATTCACTCAATTTTTTTAAACTTCTGTTAATATAGTATTTATCTGTCTACATAGTATTATAGCTTATACTCTAATCCAGTTTTTTGCACTTTTTAATTAGAAAATAAAAATGGCTACATTTTCCATATAATATTGTCCTGTATTTTGTGCCAAATTCTAGGTTAAAATTTTATCTAAGATTTTTGCTTGCAATATTGAGTAACTGACACTGGATTAACTACTGTACTTTTAAAAACTATAAAATAGAACAAAATATATGAATCAAAATGTTCCAATTTTGATGACAGGTAGCACAGAACTGCAATTCATGGAAAGGGAAACCAATGAGGTGATTCCCACAATCACCCAGACTTTTGGTCTGGAGGCACTTTCCAAACCACTGCACAAAGATGTGGAGCCCAGGTCGACAAACACAGCAGGCTCCTTTTTGTAGAAATTGACAAAGCTGTTGTAAACTTTATATGTGAGTGAAAAAAATACAGAATAGCCAAAATTAATCTTGAAAAATGAAAACAAAGTTGTAGGATTCATATTGCCTGATTTCAAAACTTACTATAAAAATTACAGTAATCAAGGCACTGTGGTATTGGCTTAGGAGTAGACAGATAGATCAGGATTTGATGCCTGAGAGCTTGTCTGGGCAAGAGTCCAAAGAGGGACTCCAACTGGAAGCTCCAGTGACCAGGTTCCTGTCTTATGCCACAAGAAAGAATTCAAAGACTCAACAAACAGCAATCAGGAAAAGTGCAAATTTTAATAAAGCAGAAAGAGAGTCTGCTCCAAGCTCTCTGAATCATGGGCTTTTGTTTTCTTGGGGCTGGGGGTGTTTCAAGGCTATCCAGCCTGCCTCCTGGCCTGTTTCCTATGTCACCTGGAGAGGAAGAGGCAGCCCAAAGCCATCTATCCAGTCTCCTGGCCTTGGCTTCTTTCTCATGCTGGGGTCTCACACTTGAAATCAAAACAAGGAAAGGGCTGAGTTAGGGGAAAAGGAGAAATTTCAGAACGGCAGGGAGAGGACTGAATAAGAGACTGAGGAAAAATTCTAGAGCCGCATCTTGGAGGCTGAGCGAATGCCCCTCGACTAATTACCCTGTCTCAGAATAGAAAAGAGAGTAGAGAAGTAGACACACAATTATATGGTCAATTGATTTTTACAAAGGCATCAAAGTACTTTAATGGAGAAAGGAAAGTCATTTCAACAAAGAATATTGGAAAAACTATATCTGCGTGAAAAAAATTAACTTCGGGTATGTTTCTCACGATACTCAAAAACTATTTGAGAAGGATGATAGATCTAAACACAAAAGCTATTATTATTGGGTTTTAGGAATTCTTTTTATATTCTGATAAGTTATTTTTTAAATAAGTAGTTCATGTATTGTCTGAAATCTATAAATGCCTATTCATTTCTTTAGTGGTGTCTTTTTGATAAGCAAAAGTTTTCAATTTTTGTGAAGTCTAATTTTTCATCTTATTCTTTTATGGTTTGAGCTTTCTGTGTTTTGTCTAAGAAATCTTTGACCCCAAAATTGCAAAGATATTCTCTATATTCTCTTTGTTATATAGAGGCTCAAATACAAATGTGTGTAATGACTACTCCAATATCTTTTTTAATGGGTATCTTCTAAACAAGTGATTTATCAAAGGTTGCTAAAAACATTACTAACACTTCTAGAGCAGACGATTTTCGAAGGTGCACAAAAGATAGATACAAATGGCAATCTTCTCTTACTCTAAATACAATGCCTCATAATTTGATCCAGAGAGAAAAAATAAATAACAGGATATCTTGCTCAATATTCTTGCATTCCTTAAGAACAGGTAATATAGAACATTAAAATAAAATTTAAAAAATCAAAAACAAATTAATTTGACCCACATGATACTCTTTGCCAAAAAAAAAAAAAAAATGTTAAGTCTCCATAGCACTGTTTCACCAATATTGTATTTTCAATTCAGTATCATGATGAAATTATGATCAACCCTTTTGATCATCTGTTTCTGAAGTGCCCTTTATTTGATCATTTAAATTACAGAAAACTCTGCCCAAATCTATTCAGTTACACAAGCAATACCTTGTATGAAATTTAATGAAATCATCATATGCTATAGCCTGGCCTGACATACAAAAAAAAATAGAACTTGGGTGTGCATCAAGGCATTGCCTTATAAGGCAGTAAGTAGAACATTGAGGGCTGGCCTGGCCATTTCCCTAGCTGATGTAGCCTCTCCTTTAGTTTCTTATCTACATTCTAACAGTGTGGGTACTACATTGATCATTAGGCCAAGGGCATATCTTTATGAAAAACTAGAAAGTGGAAAAACTATATCCTTTTATTTATACCCATCTGGTGACATTTAACCTTTGCTCTTCTGACTGCTAATTCATCAGAAAATCAACGAGAAAGTTACATGAGCCAAATAAAATTCACAATGTGTAAAAATCCATAAACATCAACCAGTCTTTTAAATCTGTTAGTAAATGCCCAGACTTGTACTAAGTTTTGGGAATAAGAGATAAATTGGACAAAACTTAAACCCCCAACCTGAAA
This sequence comes from Cynopterus sphinx, assembly GCA_030015415.1. Classification (NCBI taxonomy): domain Eukaryota; kingdom Metazoa; phylum Chordata; class Mammalia; order Chiroptera; family Pteropodidae; genus Cynopterus; species Cynopterus sphinx. The sequence continues at coordinate 171,433,106 of CM057379.1, forward strand.
TTGTTCTCAAATATTCTGAATAAAGCCAACTTAACTGGTGCATGACCCACAGCCAATCTTTCTGATTCCTGACTTACACATTTTCAGAACACTATGTATTAACCATATTTATCAGGAGAGAGATAAGTTACTCTAAAGTAGAATCCATCTGTGCCTTAAGTCTATAACATTCCAGTATTTTTGTTAATGAAAATATACATTGCTGAATACTATTGGATTAAATGAGCAACCCCAAATTGATAGATCATTGATAAAATGACATCAAATATTGTGATTTTTAATTTAAAATCAAGAGTGGCAGCAATTTAGAAATCACAAATAAGAGATGAAAATATCCTTTCTGAAATTACTGAGAAATACAACTAAAAACCATTAGGGGAAAAAAAGAATTCTAAGAGAAATATAAAATATGATAATGGTATGATAGAGTTATGATAGAAGTTTCAGTAATCTTCATTACTCATTTTATAAGCAATTCTTTGCCTTTATAAAAAATTTATTTTGAAGGTCTTACATGTTCTAGGCACTATACTACATGCTGACAGTCTAGTGGTGAGCACAACAATACCAAAAATAATTATGACATCATGGTACAACCACTTTAATTGGGGAAACATATCAATAATTAATTAAAAATAAACAGGAAATAGAAACTATGAAATTATAAATGTTTCATGCATATGTATGTGTGTTCATCACTAACGCACACACACACACACACACACAAACACACAAAGACTTTTACTTAGTCACAAGGTCAGAGGAGGTCTTGTGAGAAAATGACCCTTGAGTTAAAACCAGAAAGATAAGCATGAGTTAATTAAAAGAAGAAGAAGAAAATGGTTACATCCATTTGGAACATCAGGAAGAACACATGCAATGCCTAGATGGGAACAAGCTTGGGGAATGCAGTAGAGTCAACGAAGGCCTGTATGGCTGAAATAGATAGTGAGAAGAAAAGCACAGTGTGTGATAAGGATGGAAAATTGGGTTAGGAAGAGGATATGCAAGACCTTGTATGCCTTTTTTTTTTTCCAGCATAAACATTTTTTTCAGCATAAAAATTGAAATGGGGCATTTCAATTTAATATTTACAGGATATATTGATGAGATTGTGAGTAAACCAGAAGAGAAACTAACATCTACTATAAGAAATACTTGGTGTCTTCCTTTTAGGGTAGATAGCACATTTTTATATATAAGAGATAGTTGCGTTATGCTGCATGGCGTAGTTGCCATTGCTTAACTGTATATAATTCAAATTTGGATGGTGTGAACTGTGTTAGATAGTGTGTGTTGATACTCAACAGAATAATATATAAGCTCCAGGACCATATGAATGTAAAACATATTGTATTTTTAAACATGCATTATCAGTATCGTGAAAATGTGATTAAAGATATTCAACATCATCATTGCCTTTCTAAACAAATATTGCCCCAGTACCACAAATACTAAGAGTCTAAAATCTACATTTCACAAGTACCTTTGCAAGCAATTTTCTGGTCTAAATTCCTTCAAAGAGAAGCTCTCTCACAAAATGTGAAAGATTGAAGAGAAAGAGAAGTATTATTCTCCACCAAAGCAATGGGTAAAATGTGTGTCTTGACCATGAACAAGTCTTTGAGTACAAATGCCTTGGTTTGGAATTGATCCAGAGCAAGGGAAAAGAGTGGAGAAATAAAATAGGGAAGAAAAGAAGGCCAATAAAAAGGCATGCACATGTGGATTACAACTGTAGTCAAGGAGAACTAAAGCCTGCTGAAGATAACTCTGAAAGACTATGTAGAACATATTTCAGAATTGTGCCGTTTAAGGCAAGGAACTTGCTGACTCTCAGTGATTTAGAGTCGTGCCTACAGCATTCACTCCCTGACCCTTATGGCCTGCTCTGCATGCAGTGTGCCCTGATAGCTAGATAAAACCCTCATACAGAGGGGTATGGCTTCTGAATGTATAAAAATTGATCCTATAAAGTCTCAGGGGATGTTCAAGATGAGCCAAAAACACAGAGCTCTTAGGTCTTGCTTTAGCACTGCAGAAAGTAGAGACCATTGGCATTAACTTTCCTGTGATTCTTGCATTTATGAATTTTCTAAATACCAGAAATACTTTCTTTTGATCTTCCTTCTCTCAGACTTCCAAGTGTTGTGTCTAATTTCCTATATCAAATACTTTTCACCTGCAGTGGTTTCTGTTTTTCTGACCACACTAGCTGTTATAGATGTTGTAGAAATAAAAATGTGGAGATATTCAAGAAATATTTACTATCGAGTAAAATTTACCTTGGTCTAATATGTTGGAAGGGGAAGTGAAAGGGGAAAAAATCTATAATGAGTAAAATAGGTAAGATAAATAAATGTGTGTGTGTGTGTGTGTGTGTGTGTGCATGCGCGCGCGTATTAGATTTGTTCAAGTTGAAGTGAAGGACAAGGAGGGGGAAATAATTCTCTTTTGTTTATGTTGAGTTTGATGAGATTCCAGGACACCTGGATAGAAATTATATTTAGGAGGCAGTTTAATAAATATAAGAGTCTGCACTTCAGAAGAGATGATTGGGCTGATTACATAGATTTAGAGGTCATATGAGTTCCAGCAATATTTGAAGCTAGATAAGTCTTCCTAGGAAGACTATTTAAAATGAGAGTAGATACAAACACTGAAGGTGTAAGTGGAGAGAACCTGGAGAGAAAGTTATGAAACAGCAAATAAAAAGTAAAAGGAAAACTAGGAGAGAATTACGTCAAGGAAGCCAAGAAGAAAATTGGAAGACTGACCACAGTATTAAATTGAACAGATTTAGTAAGAAAAATAAGTCTTAAAGTATCTTTTGAAATGGACAATGATGAGATCATTGGCAGTTGGAGCAAGAGCATTTTCAGTAATTTAACTGGAACAAATCTTGACAGAAGTAGGTTAAAATTTAGAAATTTAGCTGTGAAAGTGAAAAAAGAGTGAGGGAGGTTGCTAGAAAAAATATATGTAAATGTAAATGTCCGTGTTATTAATTCCATAATAGAATCTTAAATTATTCATTTACCTATGTGTACTCAAGTTCATAACAACACTGTGAATTCAAGTACTTATTTTTTCAAATTTATTCAGCATTTTTATTAGTTTTTAGGAGGTTCATATTGAAAAATGATATATTATTGAGTTGTACACTGGAAACCTATATAATTTTTTTAACCAATGTCACCCCAATAAATTTAATTTTTAAAAAAGCTCATAATTCTAAAAAAAGATAATTTTTTGTTAATTAATGAGTTTAACTCTGGGTAGTCATTTTAAGTGTACAACTTTTCCTCACATTTAAGTAGTATTAAATAAAAATTTGAGCTCCCTTATATATTCAAATCATTTAGCTTTTATGCTCTTTCCATGATGAAAGTGATAAAGCTTTTAATACACTGGAACTGCCTACTGGAAGCATAGAAATGCTTGTATTAATTGAGAATTTGTTAGTATATTACCCCTGGATGTATGTGGAAAAGTCACACTGGTATTAGCAGAATCACAAAAATGCAATACAATAAGCCTTTTGTTGTTAACACAATTCATGGCTCATGTCATATGCTACCTCTTAAGATATGAATTTAGAAAACCTTAGGCTGAGCACAATGGAAGCATTCTTTTTTCTATGTTAGAATTTACATCTGCAGTGCTATCTAAAATGCTTCTGTAGGTCTATATTCCACCAACCGAGCCAGATCCTAAGCACCAGGAAAACATGCTTCAGAGTAATTTTTTTCAAACCACAACTTGAGACCAATTAGAGATTTGTTAAATCAATATATTGGGTTACAGTAATGTTTCTAAAGAAATGGAATGGAATGGAAATTATCAGAGTACATTTCCCATAGTACATATAAATATTGCTCCATGAAATTTAATTTAAATTTTATGCATAACTCACATAAAATGTATTTCTTACTCTGGTTGAAGGCAAAAAGATTTGAAAGCTACTGTTGTGTCTAGAATATCTCATAGTCTGGGGTAGCATTTTGGGGAGGAGAGGGATCTTTGGTGATAGATATAGAAAGAGAGCATTCAATGTAATGTACGTGCTATGATAACATGATTCTCAGGGTTGTATAGAAGCTGGAGAAAAGGTATTTACTTAACCCGGTTTGTGGGGAAACTGGAATCGTTAAGAAGGAAATAAATGAAGTTATCTACCAGTTATACTATTTAACAATGTGAGGTCATTTGTTAAATAAAATTCAAAATGTATTATGTAAAAATAATTTGAAGTACTGCTCTTAGAAATATATTTATGCATTATGAAATTCTGTACAATACTGCTTAGATATTAGACTTCACAGGCTACAGCATGGCCTTTCATCAAATTAAGAAAAAGTTATATGATCATTTTATCCACAAATTTTGTTTTAAAGTACACTTTTCTATTTATAATTATAAAATGTCTTTAAACAAAGATTATGTTATTCATAAATGGATAGTCTTTGTTTAAAGACTTTTTCACAGTAAATTTTTTTATTATTCAAAGTAGTTAGCTCCATATTAAAGAAAAAGCGGTACAGATCCAAAACGCAACATATATATTTAAAACACATGTTAGACTTTAGAATATTATTGTGAAACAAATGGAGACATTCACCTCGATTCTAACCTTGATTTTTATACTATACAGGGCCTCTAGGGAGGATAGTGTTTCCGGTTTCAATAACCATTTACACAAGGATGACTCCTAAGTTTGTTTTCAGTTCCAGACTCACAGCTTGTACTGAATTTCTCAAAAATACTTCAAATTCAACATTTTCAAGGTAAACTTATTATGTTATTCCAAAAAATAGAATTATCTTTTATGTGTCATACCTGGTCAGTGACATCACGATCTAACCAGTCACCTGAGCCAGGAACCTAGAAGATATCCTAGATCCCTTCCTCTCCATCATATATTATTCCCAATCAGTTAATAAAACAAATGGATCTTTCAAATTAAATTTACCCTCTCCTCTATTTTATTCACCTTCTACTGCCTTAGTTCAACTGATCTCTTAAAAAAGTTTAGTAGCCCCGCTACATCCCATTTTGGCCCCCTCCAATCTGAATTCTTTTCTGTTGTCAGAGTTATGTTCCTATAAAAGAAATCAAAGGATGTTTTTCTTCTAGTGAAAAATGTTTAATAGTTCCTTTTTTTAAATATTTTATTTTTTATTTTTAATTATTTTTTATTTTTCAAATACAGTTGACATACAATATTATATTGTTTCATGTGTACAACATAGTGATTAGACACTTATATAACTTATGAAATGATCACTCTGATAAATCTAGTACTCATCTGACACCATACATTGTTATTATATTATTGACTATATTCCCTATGCTATACTTTTCATCCCCATGACTATTTTGTAACGATCAATTGTACTTCTAAATCCTTTTTCACCCATATCCCCAACCATCCTCTCATCTGGCACCTCTCAAAATGTTCTCTGTATCTACAAGTTTATTTCTGTTTTGTTTGTTTATTCACTTCGTTCTTTAGCCTCCACATGTCAGTGAAATCATGACATTTGTCTTTTTCTGTCTGATTTACTCCACACAGCACAATACCCTCTAGGTCTATCTACGTTGTTGCAGATGGCAAGGTTTCATTCTTTTTCATGACTTACTAATATTCCACTGTATACATGTACCACCTCTCTTTTATCCATGCATTCACTGATGAGCACCCAGGTTGCCTCCATATCTTGGCAATTGTTAACAATGCTGTAATAAGCATAAGAATGTACATGTTCCTCTAAAGTAGAGTTTGGGGCTTCTTCAGATAAATACCAAAAATGGGATTACTGGGTCCTTCTTTGTCTCTTGTTATAACTTTTGTTTTAAAGTCTATTTTGTCTGATGTAAATATTACTACTCTAGCTTTTCTTTTTCCATATTCATAAAATGTTTTCAATCCTTTACTTTTCAGTCTGTACGTGTCTTTTAATTTGAAGTGAGTCTTTCACAGGCAGCCTATGTAAGAGTTTTTGTTTCTTATCCATTCAGCAACCCTGTGTCTTTGATTGGAGTATTTAGTTTGTTTACATTTAAAGTAATTATTGATAGATAAGTAGTTATTACTATTTTATTATTCATATTTTTTATCTTTTTTCTCCTTCTTAGAGAAGACTCTTCAACATTTCTTGTAATATTGGTTTGATAGTGATGAACTCCTTAGCTTTTTCTTCTCTGGGAAGCTCTTTTTTCTGTCCTTCGATTCTAAACGATAGCCTTGCTGGGTAGAGTAATCTTGGTTGTAGGTCCTTGCTTTCCATCACTTTGAATATTTCATGCTAATCCCTTCTGGCCTACAAAGTTTCTGTTGAGGAATTAGCTGATAGTCTTATGGGATCACCCTTGTAGGTAATAACTGTTTTCCTCTTACTGTTTTTAAGATTCTTTTTCTGTCTTTAACCTCTGATATTTTAATTATGATGTCTCCTAATGCGTGGGCCTTTAGGGGTTCACCATGTTTGGGGTTCCCTGCACTTTCTAGGCTTGTATGTCTGTTTCCTTCACCAGGTTAGGGAAGTTTTCGGTCATCATTTCTTCAAATAGGCTTTCCAGTCCTTGTTCTCTCTCTTCTTCTGGTACTCCTACAGTACAAATGTTGGTATGCCTGATGTTGCCTCAGAGACCCCTTAAACTATCCTTATTTTTTTTAGGGAGGGGGTGATTTTTTTTTCTTGCTGCTGTTCTGATCAAATGTTTTCTGCCACTGTTATTATCCAAATTGCAGATTCAGTACTCTCCTTCATCTAATCTAATAGTGTTGATTCCCTCTAATGTATTCTTTATTTCAGTTATTGTATTTTTCATTTCTGAATGGTTCTTTATGTTTTCTATCTCCATTTTTATGTTTCCTATCTCTTTGTTGACATTCTCACTGAGATCATAGAGCTTCCTCATAGCCAGTGTTTTGAACTCTGCATCTGGTAGGTTGCTTGTCTCCATTTTGTTCTTTTCTGGAGAATTGTTCCTTATTTCTTAAAACGTAAGATCTTTAGCATACAAGGCCCTTCTAGTACCTGCCTTCAGAGACAGTAATCTTATTTTACCACAATTGTTTCTCCAGACCAACAATTCATTAACATGCTTAGTGTCAGATGTTTTTTCTTGGTTAGTACCTGCTTTTTAGACAAAACTCTCATCACCCTTTCCCCATCACCTACAAATTATTTTCTAGCAATACTAAGGCACTTGCCAATACCTGAGGACATAATTTTTTCTCAAGTTGTGACTTTTCATAGCCTAGTTCTTTTTCTTGAAGTTATAGATTTTCTTTTACCATTTTTGCTTCAAGACTCAATATAAATGTCCCCACATGGTTTCATGTCTATCTTCTTTTCTAAACTTTTTGAAATTTTCTTTTCTAAAATTTCTGAATTATCAAGGGAAAGTTAATTATTGCCTCTTCTCTATTATCATTGTCTCGTAGTTTTATTATAATGTTTATTGTATAAGTTTTTATTAATTTAGTATATTAATTATATCATTATCCTATATTACTTATAATATATTGTCATAATTATTTATGTTTTTATCCCCACTACTAGATATTGAAACTTCAAGGTTTGGATCTCAATTAATCTTTGTATTCTGAGCGTGTAGCATACTCTGGCATGTAGGAAATATAATTTAATAAAGATCTGTGTAATAAATAAGTCAACATAAGATAAGAACAGAAATACCATTAAGGGATTGTTATATTAAATACTTACTCTTCTCTGAAAAGACTCCATGATAAGAATACTTGATCATTAGGGTACCTCCAAAACTTGAAGATGATTATTGTTGTCATGCTTACACACAATCAAAACCTATAGTCATTATGTTACTTCTATTTTTTCAGTTTTGGAGAGACTAGTTTTGACTTTGTCAGGATCCTTTTATATACCTCGCTATATGCACTTTGCATCAAATATATTTTTCTACATGGAAAAGCAAGTTGGGGGGACAAAAGAAAGACGAATTTGGCATGAATTGATCTTGCCACAAATAATGCTTTTTCTTCATGACTGTTTAACAGTCTCTTCAATATTTACTCAGAAACCATTTTTAGACAGTAATTTTTAGGATTCACTTTTTCTCTTCCTAAAAATTAAAACTGTTTTAATCCAGTTGCTTATTTAAAAATTAAAGTTGTTTATCGCTAGTTTTTTGTTACTTCTCATGTTCCTTAGGATTCCTTATAAGTTTCTTACAGTACTTTGATCACGTATATTAAAGGTAGTATTTACGTATTTTTAAAAAATGTAATTCAATCAGCCCAAGGAGATAAATTCACTGAAGTGACTATACTTTTAATTTCTTCTTGCCAGTCTCTTATGTTTGCTTCATCATTTAAAGCTCATTCTATTTTAATAGGTAAAATGAGAGCAAATACACATTGATAATTAGGCTTTTTCTTAACATCTGTTAAAACTATACCAACAGCTTCAAATCTCAAGCCTGCCCTTCATTCTCCCCCTCCTTTTTCTGGCTCAAAAATATGTTTCAATTTCATTTTTTAATTATTTGTAGCATACTTCAAAAAGTGAATTCATTGTGAACTTAGTCATCCTAATTATTGCATTTATAGGCCCATACCACTCTTGGTATTTATTTTCTTTCCATCTTCTATATATAGCCTGTAAAGTCTCCCTTCAGCATTTTATTCACTTTGATTTCTTCAGTTTCAGCTCCCTATTCATTATTAGTAGAACACATTGTACATTCACATTTAATTTAACTTCTCAACCATCTTGAGCCACATTCCCATTTACATCTCCAGTCATAGTTTCATGCCTCTCTTTCTCTGAAGTTCTGAAATTTTCTTTTCTAAAATCCACTGTATACACTTGACTATGCTCAGCATCCCATAGATTTTACTCTCAAGTGACATTCATTCCACATCATCAATCAATTCTTTCATGTTTAGAATTAACTATAGAATAGCTATTCCCTGTAGTCTTTTTTGACCTTTTGAGAGATGAGATTGTGAGCAAAATATGGCAAGAATTTATCAAAAGATCTGCTTTTACAGAATTTGATTTCTTGTAGATGCAGAGATGGGTGTGATAAAGAACAATACATTCACAATAACTATGAATTGAGTTTAGGGGCTTTCGATAATGCTCTACCACTTATTATTTTATGTGTCTTAAGAAAGTTAGTTATTATCTCTGATCCTATTTCTTCATCTGTAAAATTAAGTTGAAATACATTCTAGAGTTGTTATGAAGATCAAATGAAGTGATTATATGTATTTAATTAACATATGGCAAGTAGAAATATTGGTAATATACCCTATAAAATATTTTAATTAGAATATTATTAATATTATCTTTCTAAAAACATTTGGTGAAGTGTGATATATTTAAAAGTAGGAAATAACCAAAAAGACAAAAAAGTTAATAACAAAAAAGAGCAAAAGTGAAGAATATTATGAGTTAAATCTTTTTTATCAGCTTCATTGAGTTATAATCCACAGATATACATTGTGAAAGGATTCCCACCATAGTTAATTAACATATCCATCGCCTCACATATTTACCCATTTTTCTGTATACATGTGGAAACATTTAAGTCCCACTCTCTCAGCAAATTTTTCAGTTACACGGTTGGCCTTTTTAACAGCATCTCCCAATTTCTCTAGCCCTCAGGCCCTGACAATCACTATTCTACAATCTATTTCTGTGAGCTTGACTATTTGTATTTTATATTTATCATTTAATAATACCATGCATTATTTGTCTTTCTCTGTCCAGTTTATTTCATTTAGTATGATGCCCTCTAGGTTGATCTATGCTGTCACAAATGGCAGAATTTTCTTCTTTTTTAAGGATGAATAATATGCCATTTTAAAATATATATTTATGTATAACTAAATATATTCAACCACCAATTGCCACTTAGTTTGTTTCCATGTTCTTAACTATTATAAATAATGTTTCAAAGAACAGAGGAATAAAGATACCTCTTCAATATATTATTTTGTTTACTTTAGATATATATCTAGAAGTAGGGTTGCTGAATCATATTTTTAATTTTTTGAGGACCCTTCATACTATTTCGCTTAGTGGAAATTTTTGAGGCTATGACATTTGTGGTAGATTGATTGCAAAGTGTATCAACGCCTTTTGCAACATGATTTTATAACAGTTCTCACCAAGAAGTAAAATCTGTTTCCCCAACCATTAAAGCCTAGGCCAATTAACATGTGGTGGAAGTCATAATGTGCCAGTTCCAAGCCTATGATCCAAGAATTCTTGTGTACTTCCACTACCCCTTGATACCATCACCATGAGAATAAGGCTTGGCTAGGATGAGTAACCATAAGAAACATAGCTAAATCATCCCAGGCAAGGTCATGGTAGCCTAACCAGTCCCTAGTGGACCCCCAACTGACCCCAGACCCATGAGTGAGCCCAGGTGACATCAGTCAAGCCCAGCCCAGTACGCAGATAAGACCAGCCTATCCACAAATTCATGTGTAAAAGATAAGTGTGTTTTTCATGTCACTGAGGTTTTGTGGTTATTTCACAGCATTGGTGTGTTAATAGATAGCTGATACAGATTCCTAGTTAAAAACATCCCCTGTTAAAAAACACCAGACAGTCATGACAATTGAGTAGCCCTTCAGTATCTATTTATAGCAATTTTTCAAGGATTGTACTTTATGTTTTTTTTATCTTTTTCCACTAATAAGGATCAGACCTGGAAGGCAAACGAGAAGAATTTGACATAAACATCTAGAATGCTAATTTTAGTTATGGCCATGCTACTAAGGAACAGGGGCCTTGAAAAAGGTAAATAGTTTCCCTGGGACAGTTGCTCTTAAATCTGGCCATGGAAGAAAAGTACAGGGGAACTTCTTTTGTTTGGGTTTTTTATTTTTATTTTTTAAATAGATTCCCCATGGGTCAGAAGTGTTACCAAAAAATAAAAATAAAACTAGTTACCTGAAAGATATGAACTCTCAAAGCTTCAGCTTTCCTGTTTATGAGTAATTTCTATGAGTTGTTCCAAATAACTTTCTTTGTTATCCATCTTTTTTTTTATGAATTATTTGTATGAATAGTTTACTGTGAAATAAGTGGAATAAAATAATACTGAATGTCAACTATTATAGAGAAATAAAAATTAAAAAGAAATGTCACATTAGCATTAATAAATCAAAGACCATTGCTGGCAGTGAATTAACTACTCTTAAGTGCATATTCTATGTAAGATGGTGTTTGTAAGCACAATAAATACAGTCTGTTCTAGTAGGAAGAATTCTAAAATGGCCATCAAGATTTCTGGCCCCTGGTATGCACACGTACCTTCCCTTAATTATTTAATCAAACAATAATCTAAGTGCTAGTGTTAAGGCATTTTGTAGATATAATTAAGGTCCTAAAAAACATAATAATAATAATTAAGATCCTAAGTCACTTGACATAATGAAGAAATTATCCTCTGTGAGTCTGACCTAATCAGGTGAACCCTTAGAAGAAACCAGGTTCTTCCTGGAAAAGAAATTTTAAATATGAGAGAAATTTGTGTGAGGAAGATTCTCTACTCCTGGCTTAGAGTGCATAGCAAGGAATTTCAATGGCTTTTAAGAGTTGAGAACACTCTCAGCCAAACAATCACAAGAAATCTGAATTTTGCCACACCCATATGAACTCCAAATAAGAACACAGCTAACCGATACCTTGAACTGAGAACTGAGTTGAGCTATGCCCAGACTTTTGACTGGTAGAACTGTGAGCTAATAAATGGGTGATTTTTTTTTTAAGTCACTAAGTTTGTGGTAATTTGTTGGACAGCATTAAAAAACTAACACACTGATATAAAGAGCTTCTTATTTGAATGCTGGAACTCAGGGAAGCTGAGTTCCCAAGTTCATAGCTGTAACTGATTGATGGTCAGAAACATGGCAATGCCTTTTCTTACTCTGCAGAATCCTATAACAAAAGTAGCTTAATGTTATAAAAAGTAATAAATCCAGTTTTAACTGGCTTCTTTAAACAAATACATGAGTAAAAAATCCTTACTATATCAGTCCTCTTTTATTGCTTATGAAGAATATCTCCTATCTGTCATAAAAATGGGTTGATTTCAATTATGAATTTTAAAAGTGTTATGTTATTAAAAAAAACTCAGCTAACAGTTCTGACATACTTTCTAGATGATATTAGTATTTTACATGTTTAATTTTTAATATCTCTGAAATATTCTTTAATATTACATTTTATTATTAAATTCTACTGCTCTGTAGGTAATTCTAGGTTAATATTCTGGCAGAAACCACTGCTCTGAAGAAGGGGGAAATGGGGAAAGAGAGTAATCCATTCAATTTGCCTTGTAAAATATTCTGAAAAATCTCTTTAAAGCACACTTACACAATGAGATATCCACATTTAGAATTTCTACAGTTTTTATTCTTTTAGTGATTGCTTCAGTGCTGGTGTTATTAAAATAAAGAAATCACATGAAAATTATCATGTCAACATAATTCATTTATTTTACAAAAGGTGTTGGCTGCCATCTCCTGGACTGTCTGAGAATTGTGTTTTCAAAAAACATTAGAATTTCAGCCTTTAACATTGCTATAATTTCTTCAATAAAGAAACAAGAAAGCTGTAACATTATTTACATGTACTTGATTATCTCACTAAAAAGCTTACTTATAAAACATTTATACATTTAAATGGTTAAATTTTCCTAAATGTGTTAAAAAGAGGTTTATCCAAACAGGTGGCCAAAAAAAAAGAGTATACGTTATCCTAACTTTAAACTTTACACTTTTATTTAAAATACTATTTGCATACTCCCACTTTGTGAGTCTTCCATCTTTTAACATAGTATGGCATAACACTAGTCACGTCTAATGAATTCATAAGCTGCCAAAGCTGATTCGGTTCTTCTGAAGTTAGTTATTAATGTGAATCCTCAAAAGATAAATCATTTTTATGTAATATGTAATATTTATAAATGATAGTAATTATATTCAAGTTTATTATTATTATGTGGACATAATGCAATGAGACTAACAGGACAAAAAGAAGGCTTAATTATTGGTATAAAACGACAATCCAGGTAAACTAAACTCATTTTATAGTAATTAATGATAAAAATTCACATTTTAATCTCCTAACCATTCATGATTGCTTCTGTATGGCATCATTCACATATTTTTTAAATATTGTATAAATTAATACTTTCTATAAATTAAGGAGAAAGTATTTGAGATGCCACAGTCTCCAAATACATATATTTAGTTTTACTTAGGAAATATTTAAAGTGCTAGACTATAAAAATTGAAACAACAGAAAATTACAACAAAAACTGTTTATCTGTTGTTTAAAAAGGAAACCTTTTACAACCTGCAAATAACTAAATAAAAATTCTTAAGCTTTTCAAAGTTATGTGTTAATAAGCTCAAACATCACAATTCCATTGAGCTGTGTTTGTGAAAAGTAGAAATCTTTATTGCCAATCAGTAAATTGCAAAATGGCATGAAAATACAAGAACATTTTGTCACTTTTTAAAACTTTGGTTTCTATGTTTAATGTGTCCTATTAAACAATTTGAGAAGGTAAAAAGAGCACCATTTAACAGCCTCTTAGGTTGTAAAAATTGTTTGGGATTCAAAATGATCTAACTTTAAAGTAATTTCTATTACGTTGTTAAGTATGGCATCGGCATGAAACTCACGATCATTTGCTCTCACCAAAATCATCTAGGATGAGCTAACAGAAAAATTAAGGAATGGTGAGTCTGATATACAGATCATTTTGAATTCAAACTTATTTGTTTCAGTAAAATCCATATTGCTTGTTCTCTTTCTTACGCAGCCAAAAATCTCAAGTGAAGGTCAAAACACAGGAGAAGTCAAAAATATGTGAATATAAAAATAGAATCTCAATAGTTGTCACCAAGAATGAAGATATTTGTTGGTGCCTCTGGCTTAGTTGTAAACTCATTATGACACCTGGTGGATATTGTTGAAAAGGCAAGTAATAGCCACTTGCTTCCAATACAAGCAGCCACTAAGCCAGGCACCTGTGGCTATTGAGCACTTGTAAAGCGACTAACATAAATTGAGACGTGGTGTTCAAAGACCTAATATGAAAAAAAGCAATGCATTATATCTCACTGATAATGTTCTATATTGATTACACATTGAAATGATAATATTCTGAATATGTCTGTTAAATAAAATGTTTTGTTAAAATTAATGTCACTTATTTCTATTCAGTTATGTGGCTACTAAAATTTTTAAGTTACATATGTGGCTCACATTTGTATTTGTATTTCTGTTAGATAGTTCCGTGATAGCATCTAAGCCTTAGATATTATAAAGGTATAACATTTCTCAGCTCATGAAAATTGGAAGAATCTTTGTAATTTAAGATATATATTAGTAGGCAGAATTTTAAGATGACTGCCAATGATCCCCATACTTGTGTGGTTTCTCCCTATATTGAGTATGGGCATGATCCTTGAATACGATGAGATATCATTCCCTTGATTAGGGTACACTATTTGACAAAAATGAAGAGATTTTGCAGATGTAATTAAGGTCCTTAATTAGTTGACATTGAGTTAATCAAAAAAGAGATTATTCTGGGTCGGGTCTGCCCTAATCTGAGGCACCCTTAAAAGAGTCTCAAAGCAGCAATAGAAACAATCCTGTTGGCTTAGAAGCAACTGCCATGTTGTGGAGAGTCACATAGCAAAGAATAACAGCCATCCTCTAGGGACTGAGGGCCTCAGATCATCAGTTAAGAGAAACCAAATTCTACCAATAATTGGTGAGCCTGGACGAGGATTCAAATTTCAGGTGACCTGCAGCTCTGTCTGATGGCTTCATCGTAGCCTCCTGGAGACTCTGAGACAGAGGACCCAGCTAAGCTGTGCCTGGACTCCTGCCTAACCCATGGAAACTGCAAGACAGTAAATATTGTTGTTTTAAACTACAAAGTTTGTGATAATTTGTTATGCAACAGTAGAAAACTAATACATTATGCCTTCGAGCCATTTTTTACTTTACTTTTTATGTTATTGTATTACTAGTATAGTTCATGAGGTTTTTTTCTTTTTTCACCTAAGACATATTCATCAAAATCAGCAATGAAAATCATTTTTATTATAGCACATACTTTATAACTTTATTGTAGCATGTACTTTATCATAGCATATACAATGGAAACAAATGAATACAAGGAAATCAAATAAAGTCTAATAGAAAACTCTGAGTAAAGCTGTGCTACTATGTAAATCATAGTAGCCCCAATTCAGAGCTTGTTAAAATTTAACATTCTTTTTTCCTCATCATTTTGCTTTGGCACTGAATTTCCCTAGACTTCTAATGGTGAAGAAAATGGGTGCTAGTAAAGGGAAATCCAGGGTTCATGGAGAGTTGTGACCCCCAAACAGAACTCCTAATGATTTAAAATTTCCTCTATGAGAGACCTTCCACTCTGCCGCCTTGAATTACTGAAATGTATACCATAGTTTCGACCTACAGGTCAATTCCTCAAATTGAAGATTACTTCAAAGAATAGTGGTACACAAAGGGCTGTACTCTGCAGCCTTAAAAACGATTCTGAAAGTAGTGGCTGTCGAGCTTCTCCCCCTTAACTTAATATTCATCAAGCTTATAGCTTTTTTATACTCTTGAGCCTTTGCAGACACATTTTGCCTTTCTTGTAATTAATTTTCTTTTGCCTCCATGCTGGGAAAAGGTCACCTCTCCTGTGAACTTTTCCCATTACCTTCTTTTGACTTCCTGGCTAGCTTTTGCTTTTTCCCAGTTAAAGGTTTCTTCTGTTCAGTGAGGCCAACTAGGAGAACAAGTGTGACGACATGGTGTGGCAATTTGGAGATTTAACATCTACATTGATTTCATCAGAGTCAATGAGTGAAGAAGCTGTAGGTTTGTAATAAAGTTCTCAGGTGCACGGGCTTGGATATACATATTTATACAAAAAATAAACACTTCTCCCTTTGTTTCCTCTCTTGACCACTTCCCTTGGGACTGTAATTAGACCCAGGCCTTGGTTTCTCCCATTTGCACGTTATTATAATACAGGAAGCTACCTATCCTCTTCTTGTTATAGCTCCCTAATATCTGCTGGTATTAAGCCAAAGGGTCTGTATTTTCACTATCTTTGTATTTTAACTTATGACTTTTAGAAGAAGGTTTTGTTTCTTAATTTACTGATTTAATATGTCAACACAATTCAAAAATACAATAGATCTATTTTTATACCATATTACATTTGTCACTCTAGGATAGAATAGTTCTTGGCACTATAGGTTCAGAACACTTCGCAGACTTCCGCTTCAGAATTTCCCATGTTGTAACTATTTCATGTCTATATCCACCATTAAACTAAAACTAGGGGCCATGCCTTAGTCAACATGGCATCCCTAATCTCAAAAAGGTAACAAAATAAAATATACCACCTAACCTAAGCTTAATGAAAACATTTAAGACAAACTTGTATCACCACTAATACTAAACTTTTATCCCTCTGCAATTAGCTGATTTTAGTTGGTTGAACCTTTGGGGAAGGGGAAAGGTAAGGGAAGAGTAGCATGAGGTTCCAATTGTTAGGTCTCCTCTTCAGCTCCCACAGATCTCAGAGCCAGAACCTCTTTGATAAGTCTGTAATTGCTAAAAGTTTGACTTCTCTGTAGATGAAGTTGGAAGCTGTGGCTTGTAGGAGAAAGAGAGCAGAAAAAGAAAAAAAGAAAGATTAAAACTATGTTCCAGTTTTCTACATTGAAAGTCATGAGCACCCTTGAGATGTTTTGGTTAGCTTCACTTTTCATTACTGTTGATATTTCTTTTGATAATTATAGTATAGAAGTGCTTTTCAAGTGAACACTTTGTGACTCCTATGCTTATCTGAGTTATTATCTCTGTATGAGCTAAGCTATTGTTTGAGCCTGTCTCAAACAAGTTTATTGGCAATTGCAGTCTATTTGCCAACAACTTAAGAAGCACTCATTTTAAACTAAAGTACACCCCAATCCTTAGCTATAATCCTGCCTTGGGTTCACAAAGCCAAATCAATAGACTCATTTGAATCCAAGGTTAACTCTAATCTTGGAACTCTGCTCATTCCTATTGATTAAACTTTTATTTTTGCTTTATATTCAAGAACAATAGGACTTTGGGAGGGCTATAGGAAGAAGGCACCATAAATAATCTACTTTATGTCTCTTTGGAATATCAGTAAATTCACGTAATTTTTATTTCCAACTTCATTCCAAATATAATAGTGCTATTTTATTATATATAAGAATTTTTTTTCTGATTGTTGAAAGCCTTTTTAAATACCAACTATTTTTAGTATTTTCTTAAGATATTGGAGGAACAAGAAGAAAGGAAATAAATTATATTTACTGCACATGAATCAGACATATTTCTATAAAATCTGACAAGAAAAAAGTGTGTTCATGGGTGCTAATTTCCAAGAACTAATCTGTTTTAAGGAATTTTAATTTACATTTTAATTGGCACTAGAAAAGTACTTAGTATTTTCTTCTCTCTGCATTTTTCTTATGGATATTTTGATATCCTTTTTATTTTACGATGAAAAAAGCAGACATACAGGTAAGTGTAGGGATTAACAATTCATGGAGCAAAACTGAAGTTTCCCAGAGAAAGAATTCAGACTCAAGATGGTACAAGACTGCAACATCAACTCTTGCTTGAGTTACTGTCCTGCCACCTTGCCATACATATTTCAGGATTGCTAACTCCCAGAAATCACAAACCGATTTCTTATAACAACACCACACACACACACACACACGTTCTTTGGAGAACTCTCACTGATATCATAGGTAGATACCATATTTTCAACTACAAACAATGTGTAAGAAATGTCAAATTCCATTATTCCTTCTATATCAAATTAATTCCAGCTCCAAACTCCCATCTGACACGCCAGCAGGAAATTCAGCCTACGTTGTTAAGACCTCGACTATTTTGCCCATTGTACCCACTGATTTGGAATGGCTGGGACGATATCCATGCTGCCAGTTCCAGAGCTTGCTTCAGGAATGCTGGTGACTTTCAATTTTATACAACCCCTCAGAGCACCTTTCTAGTTACTTGATGGGATGCAGCCTTATTTATGAATTGCCTAATAAAGCCAATTAGATCTTCAAATTTACACAGCTGAATTTTGTTTTTTTACCACCATGTACAACACTTCTCATATTTGTTGGTCTTTTGACTACTTTATGCTCTTAAAAATATTGAAAAACCAAAGAGCTTTTGTTTATGAGAGTTAATCTCTTGATATTTAGCATATTAGAAATAAGTACTGATACATTTATTTAATATTTATTCATTTTAAAGTAACAATAATAAACATGTTACACTTAACATAAATAACATACTTTTATAAAAAACAACTATATTTCCAGAACAAAAAAAAAGAGTAGTATTGTTTTACATTTTTGCAAATCTTTTTTAACACCTGCCAAAAGAAGATGATTGGATGTTAATATCTGCTTCTCAGTTGAGATATATGATGAAAATCTGGTCTCACACAGATATACTGTTAAGAAAGAGAAATATGTTTTAATATTTTTCAAATAATTATGAAAAGCATTTTTTGATAATAAACCAAAACTCAACAAATGGTACATAAAAATATCTGATCTTACCCTTTGAATAGATCTTTTATTCACATATAATTATAACTCATTTGTTGGTCTTATAAAAAATATTAGTTTGTTTATGGCCATGCCACCCTGAATAAAGCAGATCCCATCTGATCTCAAAAGCTAAGTAGAGTCAGGCCTGGTTAGTACTTGGATGGGAGACCACCTAGGAAGTCCAAATGCTGTAGGCGTAAAGAATTAAAAATAAGAAATTGTAAACTGACTAGGTCCTTGCAATCTGTGAGGTCAACCTAGGGTTGCCTCGCCATAAACATATATATATATTTATTTATTTATTATAAAAAGATTTTTAAAATCACATTTGTATTTACCACCACCCATGTCACAAGAAAAATCTATGGGTATTGTGAAGCAGTCAAGTCACAGCAATCCCACAGTGACAAATACAAGTTTTTCAAAATCCTAAATTTTGCTTGCAAGATTGAATTTTATCATTGGCAATAAATAATTTTGATGGTTTTCAGTGAAGTGATAGTCTTAGTTTTTTTTTTTTTTCAAGAAAATATTTGCCAAGTACTCATCTGAATAACCATAGTTCAAGTAAAAATTCTGATTCAGAAGAAAAGCAAATAATTTAGCCTCCAACCCATGCATTATTTGCCACATGCTGTTTTTTAAGACCACCACTGTATTTCCATATGCACTAAAAAAGCTTTATAAATACTCCTTTCTGATTTTGTCACAGAGTGCTACAAAGGCATACTTGAGAAAAAGTTTAATAAAATCAGTAGTTTATACTGCTCTATTAAGTACCTTCTTAAGTAAAACTTCCTTTTCATTGGTGAGTATATAGCAATGAAAAATACAATGACTACTAACTAGTACTGTTAGGTACCACTGCTTTGATATGTGCTAAGGTGCCAGTTGTGTTACCCACCATTGCTTTTGCATTATCAGTGCAAACGTTAACACCTATAAAAGCAAAATAAACTCTCAACTTTATTATGAAAATAATTTGGAAATCATGGACACCCTGAAAAGATACTGGAGACTCCCTACCTTCCTAGTATCTATGTACCTCAATTTGACAGTGTCTAATCTATGATTTTGTAGTACTGGGAAACAAGGAATTGGCATGGTTCTTCCACTTACATCTTGGCAGAAATGGGCACCTCAGTAGCAAACAGCTTCAACTTTAGGTACCAATCCTAAACTAGAAACAGACCTTCAGACTAAGTAGGATGCAGAGATCAAATTTGCGTAAAACAGATTAGAAAAGGAAGACAAGCAGGAGGGCATTTACAATTGTAGTGTAGTGGTTAGCACATCTGCTTTATATGCAGAAGGTCCTGGGTTTGAGCCCCATTGGAGCCACAGTCCATTGTCTGCGGCCATGCTACCCTATACAAACCTGATATCTGATCTTAGGAAGCTAAGCAGTGTTGGGACAGGAGTACTTAGATGGGAAACCACCTAGGAAGACCAGGTGCTGTAGTCATAAATAATAATAATAAATAAATAAATATTATGTGGGATTATAATGAAGAAAACTCTATTTGAGATGGCTTCCCTGAATGCCATTTGAGCTAGATCATAAAGCTTGAGCACATTAAGACTCTGGCAAATGGAATTGATTCAGCTGAAACTGCTACTTCCAGAAATCAAACCAAGAAGACTTCATGTAATTATTGTCAAGCTACCTACATGCAGTTGTTAGATAAAGGCACGAGAGAGAATAAGATCTATTCAGAGCAAAAAGCATATGGAGAAAAGCAAAGGCCCATGTAGGTAAAATAAGAGAAGACAATGTTTGATTGATAATATGAAAAAAAGATACATAATTTTCTAAGATATTTTAAAACCACAAAATGAAAATTTGAGCTGATATAACTTAATCACTTTTTTTAAAACCCATTTTTTTACCAAAAAAGACAGCCAACAAATATACGGGTTGAACCAAAACACAAACACCAGTAAAATCTGTGCCATCTAATTACCTAACAGCCTAAACTCTAAATAAAAAGAGGGTTTCTTCTACTTAATAAGTGATTCTAGACAACTAATATATTTAATGTATTTCACATAAACCTAAATTTTCTTATTTGAAAATCAGAAATTATCATAACTATATCTTTAAAACCAGATTTTTTGTGAGCTCATATTCAAAAACATATGTGAAAGCACTCTGGAAATGTTTAAATCACTATACTATTCTTATAGCTATTCAAGCAAGGCTATCATAGCACAGTCACTAAGTCTAATTTTCAGATTACAACAATTTAAAAACCTACTTTCTATTTAACTGAACAAAAAAGCATATTTTGATTTTTAGCATTGACATATAAAAATGAAACATGAATTACATATTGAATTCACATGTAAATGTTGGAAAAATTTCCCTGTTTTAGAGAATCTGTTGCATTTCCTTAGGAAATTAATAATTTGATCAAAGCCATGAAATAAGGTTTGCTTTATTTACTTTGCCTTCTTTTACACTGTGGCTTTTTCAAAGCTATGTGTGTTATCTTTGCCTTACAGTATGAAAAAGAGTCCATTTACTAAATGATACCATTTGCTCTGTGTATTTTTGTATTTTATTTGCACTTGATGTTTGATTTAACATATCCCAATTCTTCCTCCAATTTACTAGTGAGTTTATTGTAGTTAGTTTAAAGAAAAAAAACCAAACCTGCAGGTAAGTTAGATAATAAATTGTGATTTACTAGGAGTCAGAAAGCTGTATAGACAATTGCATTAATAGCATTCAATAAGACAACTGATAGTGAATCAACATGTCACTTCATTCACACTATTCTGTAGGTCTCGAAGCAACTAACATATTCTTCCTCTAAAAGAAGTTAAGTAGCATATTCCTTATATATAAAAAAATCCTTTCCCCACAAGAATACATAAGAATATATTTTAAATACATTAAAAAGACCAATTAACATGATTTTCTCCAGCAGTACTAATAGTAGATAAACTGGAACGAAAAGATGACTTGTGGAAAGATGGCTAAATCAAGATGGGAAAGACTAATCTGGAATGGGCACAGTGAGTTCATGAGTTATCTGCCTAATCACCCTGCTCCCCTTCTTTTTAGCCATGATCACCTCGAAAAAAAAATGTGAAAAAAAAAAGAAACTTACTTGTTCTTATCTCTACATCCAAATAATTATTTTTGTGTCTACTCATATTCTACTTCTTATTTCATAGAGACTGGTACTTTCTCCACCTTCTCAAGGAGAGAATCTCTTCCTACATTCTCTATCTAGTCGTAGTCAGCCTCCCTGATTTTGCTTCATCATTAATTCACTTAGAACTCCTGCATCTATGCAATTGGTAATCTCTCAGTCTAGAAATAAGTTCAATCTTACCTAGAATCTCAAACATATCTTTCCCTATTTTTGTCAGTCCCTCAATCTACTTTCATTTCTTTTACTGCCAATATCCTTGAGTCACTTTTATTTATGGTTTCCCACTTTCTATTAAATTTTCTACGCATTATAATGTAGCTTTCATTGTTATCACCTCTAATAAGATTTGTCTCATTTAGATCACCAATGCCATTCTAACCAGAACCAATGGACATTTTTCAATGCTAGTACTATTATCTGTAGCATTTGACACAATTCCTTCTCCTAAAAACCTTCCTTTCTTGATCTTTTCAACACTACTCTTTCCTTCTTTCCCTCTACTTCTCTGATACCTCCTTGTGTTTTTCAAAAATATCTTTGTATTAGTAATTTATTACTGTGTAACAAATTACTCCAAAATCTAGTGGCTCGACACAACGAACATTAATTTTCTTAAAGTGTCTATTGGTCAGAAATTGGAGCAGCTTGGGGTTGGGGGACAGAGGTGTTCTGGCTCAGGGTCTCTGATGAGGTTGCAGTCAAGGTCTTGACTGGGACTATAGTCATCTGAAGACTTGAATGGAGCAGGAGGATCTACTTCCATGATAGTTCACCCATGGCTGTTGACAGACGGCCTCACGATGTTTCAGTTTCTCACTGGCTGCTTGCTAGAAGCCTCAGTTCCTTACTACACGGGTTTCTTCATAAGTGGCCTAAGTGTCTTCAAAACATAGTAGATAACTTCCTCCAGATCAAATAAAGAGAGAAACAGACAGAAAAGCTATGATGCCTTTTATTCCTCATTCTCTGAAATTTTACACTGTCCCTTCGATTTTAATTCTATTTGTTGGAAGTAAGCCACTAAGTTCAGCCTAACACTCAAGAAGAGAGGAATTAATCTACCTCTGTAAGAGTATCAATTAATTTGAGGGCATACTTATACATTACCACAGACTTCTACATACCATTTCTTGAATGTTACCATTACTTAAGGAATCTTACCTCAGTCCTTTACCATCTCACTCTGTTCACATTTCCTTGGCGATCTTGACTACTCCCACATTTCTAAGTGCCATCTATATTGTTAAAGATAGTCGTCTATGTTGAATCACAAATTATTAAGATTCATTATTCTAGTCCTGACCTCTCTTCTAAACCCCATATTTGTATTTTAAACTGTCATATATCACCTAGAAAGCCAACTCAGCCTGACCAAAATCAAATTCCTGTTTTATTCTTTCTTGCTTCCAATTTGGCTCTTTCTTCTATATCTTTAAAAGTTAGTTGTCTAAGAGAGAAAACAAAAAATCATGTTCCATTTCTACCTCTCCCCACCACTCATATCCTTTGATTAATCAATATACCTCCTAAATAATTCTCAACTTATTTCCCCTCTCCATCATCTCTATCTTTATACAGATTGTCATTATTTCTAAGACTACTGCAGCAGCCTAATAATTGATCTGAATGTATAGTCTCTCCTCTTTTGAATTTATCTTTTGTCAGATTTATCTTGAGTAAAATATATATCTGAATCATACATTTCTATAAAAGCCTTGAATAGCTAATAATTTCAGTTTAAAGCCCAAGTCCTTTAAAATCTGATCCTGGTTTGTTTCTAGCTGCATTTCTTATCACTGTCTCAACATTGCTTCATCAAATCATTGTTATTCTCCCCAAATGTCATGTATTTTCAGTCATATATTTGCACATACTATTTTCTCTGCCTGGAATATCTACTACTCCTTACTCTGTTTGGTAAACTTCTATATTCAGAGCTCAAACAGCACCTCCTCTAAGCCCCCCTCTCTGACTTCCATCGGTGAGAAATCACTTTTATCTATTATTGTTCCACATCATCTTGCATATACTGAGGACATATATTTTTCACCTACATGTCATAGATCTTTTTAGAGCTGTTTCAATTTCAACTGTTCTGTCTTTAGATCCTCATAAGAACATGTATAAATTTTCCAGACTATGTTTCTCACTTTTTGAATTTCAGAAAATATGATTGCTAGTGACACTATTTGTCCCCTCCAGGAAGTCCAAGAATAAGCTGTTACAGGAAGAAACTTACCTGTCTCTTGCAGAATTTTTGGAATCTTCTCTGATTTTATGTTGCAAACATGTATCATTGAAGATGACAATGTGTAATTTCAAGCCCAGGGCACAAGTAAATATTTTACCAACATTTATACCCTTCACCACATTGCTCATTTCCCATTCACTACAACCCCCAACATATTGTTACAAAACCACATTCCTAACAAGCAGCTGAGGCATCATCAGAACTAGAAGGTAGCCCACAAATGTGACTGTATACCTAATGAAAGACACTTAACCTTAGAAGTCTCATCTGTTAATTTTGTCCTTTTCTTGTAGAATCTTGGCATTTAGTGACATATAGCACAGCCCTATTATTACTAGAAAATTTCCCAGATGAAGCTGGGTGCTCATAACATCTTGGCACAGAGGCTTTTATTAATTCATTTTCAATAGATAGATTAACACCAAAATACCAAAACTAAATACTCCCTTAAAGAAAAAATGGAAAAAAACTCTCAGCTGTCAACTTCGTTCTCAGCCATCATTCATTTTTTTAACACATTTATTGAGTTCCTTCTAAGAAACAGGTTGCATTAGGTGCTATTAGTGCAGTCATAAACAAGAGAGTCAGAATCCCTGTTCCTATGAAGCTTACATTCTGGGGGGAAAGACACTCAATTAAGAAATAAACAAAAACACAAAGTTATAAATTGTGATAAATGCTATTAAAAAATTAAGACAGTGATGAGATACAATAGTTAGAGATAGCCATTTGGAAGAATTGGCATTTGAGCTGAGACCTCAGGGATAAAATTGAGCCAGCTATATGGGGTCTAGGAGAACATATTTCAAAGAGGTAACAAGGACAACCATACCCTAAATCAGTGGTCCCCAACCTTTTCAGCACCTATGATAATCTATCTAATGCCTGATGATCTGAGGTGAAGCTGAGGCAGTGATGCTAGCACTGGGGAGCAGCTGCAAATAAAGATGAAGTTTCGCTTGGTCACCCACCACTCACCTCCTGCTGTGTCCCAATTCCTAACAAGTAACAGAGCGGTACCATTCTGTGGTCTGAGGATTGGGGACCCCTGCCCTAAATACAGTAAAAATCCCATCACTCTGAATGAGTAGCTAAATCTTTAAGCCAACTCCACAATTAACATTACACTACCAGAAAGGTTCACGTAAGCATCTCTGTCACAGTTACCTCTTTTGTTTTGTCCAAGCTGCTTTTTCTATATTTGTCTTTTGGATGTTCTTCTCCACATCCCTATTTTTTTTGTTCCTCCTTAAATATATTCATTCCCATTGACACTATATGTTTCAAAGTCTCTCCTGAGTTTCCAAGTCAAATACCCCTATGTCATTGAATTTCTCCACATGGATGTCCCACTTACATCCTGAATTCAACACAACCAAAACTGGATACATTACTTCCTTCCCTACTCCCACACTCCATACATTGCCAACGTAACCTACCTAGCATTATCACTGATCATTTACCCATGCTTAACACCTGAAAGTCCTCTCCTTTTTTTCTGACTTTTTTTTCCTCAGCTCCCACATTTAGTCACCCAATCTCCCAATTTTACATTCTTACTGTTTCTTGGAGTGAGTCCCTTTAGAAATTGTCACACTATTTTGTCTTTACACTATGATGTGGACTATATGGTAATATAAACTATGTGCTTATTATGTGCCATTCTGAGTTATTCATATGCATTATATCATTTCATTCTTCCAAGAGCCCTATGAGTTACAAACAATATAATTATCTTTTTTATATATTAGGAAACTGAAGCTTAAGAGGTATTCAGCTATTTGCCTATAGTTACAAAAGTGAAAGCGATATTTATCTCATGTATTTTCTGATTCCAAAATCTAATTTTTTAAATACTCTATCATAGAAAGTAGCAAATGAGCTTTCACAACAGAAAATTAAGAATTAAACTTGATTTAAGATTATATTTTACATAAATATTCCATTATTTGGAATGTTCATAAAGCATGTTTTACTCACATGAAATGTTTTATCCATTTCTGTTTATTTCTTCTTTGTTCATCATATTTGATGATTTGCTAGCTAAAAAATGCTAGCAACCTACTGATTTTTAAAGGACAAATGTGAGGGAGTGTGTGGAGAAAGAAAGATGGCAGTAGCCAGGCTCCCTCCTGACACCCTTAGGTAACCTCCAAGCAGAAGTGACTCAACACTTCTTCCTTTAAGTAACCATGTGCCTGGTATGCATGCGAGGACTTCCATCATCTGACAGCATGCAACTATTATTTAACTTGTGTTAAACAAGTTAAAAAGGCACCACCGCCCTGTGCGTTGGGCTGTGCCCTTGCTGGAATAAAGAACTATGTTGCATTTGTCTAGGACTCCCCAAATTTTCTTTCAACTGCCCAAGTCTCATACCCCTTACCATGGAACCTCAAATCTGCAGCAACACAGGGAGAAAATTTGAAATTAAGAGCAAGAGGTTATTGCAATAGCTCAAGCAAGAGATGTAGCCCTAAAATGAGTAGTTAGAGAAGAAGGGCATAATTTGAAAGAAATTTAAAAAGTGGAGTCATTAAAACTTGACTGGATTTGGAGGTTGCAGAAGAAATCAAAGATGACTCACTGAAGTTCCTATTCATGGTACCTAATAGAAGACAGACTAGTTTTAGTTTTGGACTATATATGTTAAGACTATTTATGAAAAGCCCTAAGGCAGTAGAGAGTGGTAGGCAGAGTGTGGAGGTGGAGGATAGGACAAGCCTAAAATGGGGAGTATAAACTGAAATAGCATAATATAAAAAGCAGACATTATTGAGCTGAAGAAAGCATGGAATTCCTTGTATTAAATTTAAAAAGATATAGTAACTATCAGAAAGCCATTACTAGGGAAAGGATGTGATTGATGGGAATCATGGTAAATCATTTTAGCTTCGATGAGGCAAAAAATATTTGAAAATTGTAAATTTTGATTTCTTGACAAATACCATAACTATCATCATAATAGCATCAAGAAATATTTCAACTAGAAACAGATAAGTCACCCATCTAAGTCACTCATTTAAGAAAATTTTATGTCAGTGTAAATTGAAGTGAATTACAGAACTAAAACTCAAACTGACAAGTTAGATTTTATATGCTCTACTGAATCATTGGTAAATCTTTTGTAATAGTTTATTGTTTTGGAGAGAAAAAAAATGTCTTAAAGAAAACTGCCTACATACCAGAAGCATTTTGAAGCATTCAATATTTAAATCAAAATACTTGGTAATGTATATTGCCTCAACCCATAAATTGGATCAGCAACTTATATGCCCAAATTTGTCTTGTCTTTATAAGAATTTATTTAGATCAACTAGTAGTCTTGCTTCTAGTCACCATAATAGCAACAACCACAGCATAGTTTGGTCATTGATCAGTCAGGGTCTGCATAACAAAAACCACCACCTGAGTGACTTAAACAATTGTGGATGACAAAAGGGTTCAATGGGAAGTAACCTGCTTTCTGCAGAACCCCTGATCTGATCATAAATTCCTAACTGGGCAGGTCATGGTAGGTAGTAACACTTTAGGCATATAACTTCTTTAGCAAAAGGTTTATCTTTGTCTTAAGCAAAACCAACCTGTTCATTGTTTTTGTACACCTAGATTAACACGTCTTTGAAATGGCTCTTTTCAGGCCCCACAGAATCAAAATCACGCTCAAGAAAGCACATAGTATAGTTAACTACCCTCTAATCCAAATCCCACTTTGGTTTGTCCCACTTTCAGGTAATCTTCTTAATGTTCTCTCCTTAATTCCAAATGCATAAAAGAAGATGAAACTGACATTGAGAAGGATTTTCCTCAGTCTGTTGAGACCTTGCTTCCAGGTATGTCCTTGCTCAAATAAATTTTTATAAAAATTCTCTACAAGTTTAAACTTTCTTACATCGACACAATAGAAATTTATATTCTTATAGTTCTGGAGGCTAGTAGTTCGAGATCAAGAACAGGGTTGGCACGGTTGGTTTCTTCTGAGGCCTCTCTCCTTGGCTTGCAGATGGCTGCTTTCTTGCTATGTCCTCATTTGGTTATCCCCTTTGTGCACAGTTATCTCTAATGTCTCTGAGTGCAAATTTCTTCTTCTTATAAGGATACCAGTTAGATTGGATCAGAGGCCACCTTAACAGCCTCATTTTAACATAATTACCTCTTTATAGGCCCTATCTCTTAATACAGTCACATTCTGAGGTATTGGATATTAGTGCTTCCACATGTGAATTTGGGGTAGAGGTGGGGAAACAATTCATCTGAAAACATAGTCCTTGGTTGCAAATAATTAATATCAAATCTAACTTAAGTAAAAAAGGAATTTATTAGAAATATTGCTCACAGAATCTAAGAAATCCCTGGGAACCTTAGGCAATCTAGAATCTTGGAAAACCTGAAAAAGTAGGCTAGGAAAACAAAAGCAGCAAGAGAAAAATAACAAACAGTGTAATTAAAATCTAGTGCAGATGCTGCAACTGGCTTACCAGTACTGGACTTGTAATACAGGTACTCTTCTAATGCTCTGAAGTACTCCAGAACTCTTCCTGAAGTCTTGTCTCATTCTCTTGAGATTTAAAGCCTTAGGCATGGGTGTTGATGGCAGGAAGAATCTGCCTGACCAACCCTAATTTATGTACCTTGGATCTGGTTCTGTGGGATTAGGAAAAGAGAAATTTACCTTTAGCTTCTAAAGAGGGATTTTAACATAATGAGTAATCTCTCTCACATAATCTGGAAGGACCTTCGTTCTTCCATTTTATTTTGGGTCTCAGATCTCTCTATCCCTTTCCTTTTTTCTCCCTCTAGCTTTATTGAGATATAATTAACATGAATTGTGTTAAAGATGTACGATGTGATGTGATATATGTATATAATGCAAAATGATTACCACAATAAAGTTAAACATCCTTCACCTCATATAGTTATACTTTGTGTGTGTGAGAGAGGAATTTCAAGATTTACTCTCTTAGTAATTCTCCAATATACAATACAGTATTGCTAACTATAGAGAAGGCCTTTAGATGCGGATGCGGAGTAGCAGAACAAGAATTTCTACTTCAGTACCAAATCTCCTCCTGCTAAATGACACAGGTGCAGGAAATATATATTCTGGTATCTTCTAAAAGTGTAGAGGATTGGACAACATCCAAGGCAGTCTATCCGCAGTCCATCTACCAAATCGACCATCCAGGTTTGGCACTTTTTTCTTTTCATTTTTTTTAAAGCTCTCTTATGGACATTTACCTCAGGATGTGGAGGTGCCAGATAAGACAGGTTGGTCTAAAGTGGGGAGAGTATAATGTACTTCACTCATTTTGACAGCCAAGCTTCTATCCCTGCTTTCTGGGTCAACTGAATTTGTAATCCCTGGACTACATCTTTTAAACTTTTTTTTATGGACATTAGTTTGAATTACAAAGGAGTATAGAATTCTCAATCTTTCCTCCAGTTGCTATTGGACTTCAAAAACGAGCAATTTTCTTATTTCAGAAAACAAGGAATTCAATGAGTTAGATTTCTTTCTAATCCATGAAGAAATGGCTAAGTGAAGAGGGCTATCAGAGCTGGTATTGTATTTAGAAAAATGTATATTTTCACTTGCAGCAAGGGATGATCTTCTTTCTCTACCTAGACCACACTTCAGGCCAGAAGCAAAAGCAAAAGTCAGAGGTAGAAGGGCTATACAACTATGAACCTGGGGCCACTACGATAGGATTCTAGATTCTTCGTGATTTCCCTGTAGTCATTACTTACAATTCCTTGGTTTAATAAGAATGATTACTAATAAGATTTTTCAAAAAAACAAGGAGCCCAAAGTGTATCTTTAGGGGCACTAAAAAGAGGAAGTTAGAGCAAATACATTCTACCTCTACAGGAAGTCTTAAAGGAGAGGATCCCAAAAAAAGTCACTGGATTATAATTCTGAGTAGAGAGGCAAGAAGGGTCTGTCTTCTGACAAGAACAACTACAAAAAATAACAGAAGATTTAAAAGGAAGTAAATAAGACAGGGGAGTCCATTGACCTGGGATAGGAGCGAAATGAAGTAAAATTCATATATGGATATACAGACACACATATACGCATACTTGGGATTCTTTGGCATTATCTTATGTAGAAAGTTACTAAGCAAATAATTGTACTAATTAAGGAGACTTACAGCATTCTCATTGAGCAAATTAATGAAAAAGATTAAAAATGCTTCCTGGAACGAATTCTTGGCACCTAAAAGTAGTAACAGTTTAAACAATAATCATGGAACAAAAGTAATGGCTGAGAATGGTACATTTTTTAAAGATAGTATTTTGGTTTGTACTAATTAACAAATATTTGTTAGCTACAAATATTTGCACAAGCATTAACAGGACCCATTTGCTCATCAAACGCTTTTTCTATCAGGATCTACTACTTTTGTAGTGTGATAGGCATTTACGCTTTTAAGTCAGACTGCCGAAGTTGGAATCCCTGGCTCGCCTTTTAATATAACCTTGGGCATGTTTCTTCCTTTCTGCACTTCATCTAGAAGATGCACATAGTAACAACTCCTACCTCAATGTCGCTGATAACTGAATAAATGATAGTGTGTGCGATGTGCCAATTAGTTTCTGGACTCATCAAGCAACTAACATAAGCTGTTGAGATGTGTTCTCCACCCTCAAACTAAGTTTGGTTAAATTCTCATTATAAAGGAGACCTTAGGAATCATTTCGGCATTTTCTGAAATCTGAAAATAACTTGATCAATATAATCCGTCAAAGGAGTTAAGTGCCTCCTTCTCTGGGCGGTTGGTTATCTCTCTGGCCTCTTCAAATAAACGGAAACTTTTCCCATTTCTTCATAAACCTTCGCAGGAATCTGAAGCATGAGGTAACCAGGGTACCCGTGTCCTCCAACCAGCCCTGAGATGCTGCAGATGCGCTCGGTGGTCACTCAGGATGGGAAGGGTCCGGGAGGGGACCACTCACCGAGCGGAGGCAAACTCCACCCAAATACGAAAATGGACAAGCGCGGCCCAAGCTCAGCGAAAGAGATCACAGAGGGAAGACACAACCCACTCGCCAGGATTCATCCTGCAGCGTGTGGCGTCCTAGGAAGGGCCGGGTGGCTGGGCGACGTCACGTGCTACGCGGAGTCCTTTTCCCACGTCTCGTCCCCGCCCGCTCCCGGCCGCCGCCGCCGCCGCCGCCGCGCACGCACAGCTCCGCTTCCGGGCGCCGGGCCTCGCTACCCACAATGCTGTGCGACGCCGACCTGTCGCAAAGGCCGCGTTGGGGCGGCGAGTGAGCGCGCCCAGCTTTCCGCGCGGCGCAGCGCGGCGCGGCGGCGGCGGCGACGGCGGCCGGCGTCCTCCGACTCCTCCTGCCGCGGGGCCAGAGACCCTGACGGTGTCCCCGTGCGCCCAAGTCTGGCCGGTGCCACCAGTCTCCGCAATGCCCCCCAAGAAACAGGCTCAGGCCGGGGGCAGCAAAAAGGCGGAGCAGAAAAAGAAGGAGAAGATCATAGAAGTGAGTCCTAGTCCCCTCCCCCCACCCAACGCCGCGAGCCCTCGGGGAAGCCGCCTCCCGGGTGCCTGCTCCTCAGCTCGCCCTGCTCGCGTTTTCCGGGGCCACGTGTCCCTCCCGTGGGCTCTCTGTGGCCCACTGCCCCCTTTCCAACCCCCTGATGACGCTCTCCGCGTCTCATCACTATAGTGACGCGGCTGGCGCCCCCGCACCCAGCCTTCGCTTCTACCCCACGCCTGTCTTCCCCGACCCTGCCGCGAAACGAGTCCCCCCGCCGCCGACCTCATCCCCTGGCCCGGTGTCTGCCACAGGGTTTTGTCCTTTGCTAGTTCTCTGAATTGAAGACGTTTCTGGACTCGTGTTTTAAAAATATCCGCCGAACCTCCTCGAGCCAGACTCTCAGGAAGGCCAACTCTTGACGAGCCTCGTGTTCCTTTTTTTATTTACCCATCACCTAAGAGCAGTGGTTACTTCTTTGAGCCAGTAAATTACTACTTCGTTGGCTTTTTCGATTGATTTATCTCTAAACTATTTCAAGTTCCTTAAAGAGTGGAGGCTTCTTTCAGGTCTCAACCCACGGTCTTGGATATGGCGCTTGATACATATCCTCTGAATTAAATTGCATAACGCTTTAAAAGAGGTTGGGTTTCAGTGTCACTAGCTGTGTCAAGTGCTGTACCCGTTGTTTTATATATCTGGATATAGATAGGTATATCTAGAGATAGAGATATATGCAGATATAGATATATATATTCTTTAATATATTGAACCTATAGCTCTTTAATAGCCAAGGAACGCAGTCACAGTACTTCAACTGTTTTATATTTGTCTTCCAACTACTATATTAATGCGTTTCCTTAAGAGAGCCATAGTTGAGATTTCATAAACGTATCATATAGCCCCCAACAAGGTATTTATTCCCTTGGTTCCTGTTGTTCTTATAATTAAAATTAATAGTTTCTAGTGCTTTGGATGTAACTGGGAAAAGCCATGACCATTTTCCTGCATAAAGTATATCTGAGTAATGGATGGCTTTTTGAGGAATTGTTTTTATTAGAATGGGTCGGAAGTTCACACTGGGTGTTTTGAAATGAGATGTTTGTTTATAAATTATTTTAAATAAAGTCTACTGTTTAATTTAACATGCTTGTGAAGACGTCTAGTAATCTTGGCCAATATTGTTACTGCCAATTTTTATTATTTAGAACTCGCATGAGGTAGCATAGTTAGAAGTTTCAAAATAGACTGATTGACACTTTCACACCTAATGTCTGGTATCACTTTTTGAACAATCTTGACTCCTGGCATTTAGGTAGATCTCTGGGGATGGAGATCTGTGGTGTTCAGTACTGTGTAAACCAAGAGCGTTTTAGGGATGACATTTTGTAGTTTTCCTTTGCTGGGCTTAAATTAACATGGTAGACGATAATGCAAAGTAGAACTTTTGTACAGATGTGAAATTAGATGTTATCTGACAATTTAAAGTATATTTTATGCATTATTGACCTTTAACTACAGTAGTTCCTCTTTTATCAGCAGAAGATACCACTAAGACCACCAGGTTATGCCTGAAACCTTCGGGTAATACTGAACCTTTTATATATGTTTTCCCTATATGTACGTACTTATGATAAAGTTTATAAATTAGGTACAGTAAGAGAATAATGGTAATATAACAATTATAGCAACATACTGTAATAAAAGTTATGCAAATGTGGTCTCTTACTCTCTGATAACCTAGATGGTTACCAAGTGACTGGCAGGTCTACTAAGTGACTGGCAGATAGCATGTACAGTGTGTATATGCAACATAAAGGTTAAATAAGATGACTCAATAAATGGCAGCGGTTATTAATTTCATAAATAAGATCTAGTTAGGGGAAATAATCAGACTGACTGGGGCTGTCTATATAGGGCTTACTTTCTGTCACTTGAAATAATTTATATTGTCTGCATTTTTCCTTTTCTTCATTACACTCATCAAAATTTCATGAGTTCATTAACATTAAGTATTTTCTTTCTGAAACAACAATATCAAAAGGCTTATGGTTTTGTTAGACATTCACCCAATTGTCCTGAACAGCATATACTATTTTCTTATAGCTAAATTTTGATAAATTGAAGTTAGCTTTTAGAAATGGGATATTTGGTTATGGGAAGAGGGAAATAATCCTTGGGTTTAGGGTAAGCAAATGGGACAAGATATCTGGCAAGACTTGTAGCTGCAAGAAAGTAGTGATACAGAACAATAGAGATGGGATTCAGGTGTATAAAGGATGGAGAAAGAGAACTGATTAGTGACAAAAACAGCCAAGGTCAACTGTTAGTTACTGGAAACTGGATTAATTAGCTTAGTATCCATTGCATGGATGGACAACAAAAACACATTAGACAGTGCATATGTGGGGGGAAAACTAATGAGTTAAAACAGTATTAGTCTTTGTTTACCCTAGCGTCCCAAAAGGTAGACCCTCAGTTATCTTGGAGCACTGTTCAATATTGACCTGCCTTCCTGTCCCTTCCTTTTTTCAAACATCTTTTGAGTGGAGACCAACCTGTAAAAGAAGCAGGATTACATATGGGGGAAGAAAGGGTCAATTTTAAGTGAAATCTGGAATTACTGAGGGTTAAGCCTCTTGGAGCCTCAGAAGGCCATCCTTTTCTTAGCATTACTACCTATTTTCTAAACTCCTTTGTATTCAGTTTCCCAAGTCTGGAACACACACACTATTCCTTCCTTATAGCCTAACCTTTGGAATCTTATATCCCTAGTTTTATCCTACATGATTTGAAGTTGATTGTAACCTCTAGTCTTCCCACTTCATATCCTCCCTTCCCCAAATCCAGATTAATCCTTAGGTAAGGGTCTGTCCTAAAGAAAAAGGGAGGAAGCCCTTTTGAAGTATTCCAAATTGCAAAGCTGTTTTTTTAAGAGGTATCATTGGTAACCCAACTCCATAGTTTGGTATTCAGAAAGCTTTTTGTATGCTAAAGGGTCCAATAACCTAATTAGGTTTCTCTGGGAAGTAGTTTTTCATGGTGAAAAGAACAAGGACTTTGCTAGGAGGCAAATGTACCTTGGTTCATATATCATCTGTGTCACTTAATAGTTAACACTTCATGGGCCAGACACAATTCTTGGTGTTTTATGGAACTGGAGAGAAGAGAAACAAGCCACCTGCAAGTGATAACTTTACACAGCTCCTTTAATTCTCTCAGTGGGATAAGTATTATTACCCTTTTTACAATTGAGAAAACAGCAGTTAAATAACCTGCCTGAGATTACTAAAATGAGAAGTGGTGGAGCTGGGATTCCAACCGTGGAAATCTAACTATAGAGTCCTTGCTGTTAACCACTATACTGTACTGCCCTTTTGTAGTAAGTCTTTTAACTTTCACAACAATCCCGAGAGATTAGTGTGAGACCCACTTTACAAATAACAAAACTGGCAAAGAAGGCGAATTGCCCATTTCTGTTTGAGATTAGAACTTGGGCAGTCTCACTATGGCCATGCCACCTTGACCATGCCCGATCTTGGAAGCTAAGCAGGGATGGTCCCGGTTAGTACTTGGATGGGAGACCAAGTAGAAAGACCAGGTGCTACAGGCAGGAAAAAAAAAAATATCAACTAGGGCAGTCTTACTCCAGAGTTTATACATTTAAATCATTACTCTATACAGCCCACCCCTTATAATAATGTTACTTAAAAAAAAATTGAACATTTCTGAATTTCAGTATCCATATTTACAAAGTGAGATAATAGTATATTGTAGGATTGTTCAGAGGATTCAATGAAATGTATAGTTTATGTTTAGTAACTGCTAGATAAATAACTGTCCCCATCTGTGGAAAAAATAATTTCTGAGCTCTAAGCTAATTAGAGGCTTTCAGAACACAACTCATTATCTCTTTAGACTGGTTAATTAGGTGCTAAAGCAGTAATTGAAAATTTTTCTTGTTTGAGATCTGGACCTCATACACCTCTACTGTTGTCATGAGTACTTTCTTTTCTAGCTGCTCAGGCCCCGTTGAAGGACTTACTTATTCCTAAGTCTTCATATATTAATATCTCCCTTTCTATTTGGTCTTCTCTGTTCTTAGCTTTCTTTTTCTCTATTGTACATGTGGGACATGGGTTGAACCTCCGTTATGGCTTCTCTGGTGAGGTATATGTAAATGTTGCACTTTGATCCTAGTAATATTTTTATCTAGAGTTCTCCGTTCCAACCCGAATGAGAGCTCACTGTTTGTAAAAGGAAAGTATGGCATTTCATACCTGATTGCTGCATATGATCAGCTCTCTCCATGACCATTTTCTCTTCTAATTGGATTGAGTGTTAAACTTCTTTCTGTATAAAAACAAGGGAAGTCAACCATAAAAAGCTCAAAGCAGAGAATTTCAGCTTGTATGTATGTGCCTCCTTCCTTTTTTTATATGGATAGGCTATAGAAAATTCAAGTGGAATTTTATAATATGATAGGATATCCAAACATAAGTTAGGCTTTTCGGGAGAATTAAAGTTTTGATGTAGATAGTATAGATTTGTTGAATAAAGAAATATTTCCCAATGAACAATAACCATTTAGAATTAAAACCCTCTTTAACTCTGTGATCTTAAGAACATTGAAAGATCTATTTTATTGGTTTTGAGATGCTGTAAAATTGTTGTTGTGTTTGATGTTTTCAAATACTAATTCTATTAATACTGTTTTCTATTTCCAGCTTGTCCACATAGGAGTATAGGTGTTCTGTACCTGTAATACTTTCTTCCTGTTACCCTGTCCCTTCCCTTAGAAGTAATACCAAAATAAAAGCTTTAAAAAAGCTACTTTGTTTCAGCTTAAATGCCTCTCAGATGGTTTAGGCTACTTTCAAAAGTAAAGAAAGACCTATTTGCTTCTTCTTTCTTTCTGAAACCCATCTATAAACAAGAATAAGAAATAAAAACTCGATCTTGAAATTAGGAGGCATCTTCATTTTCGAACTTCAGTATATGAAGATTGATAGTGGATGAATTTGTTTCTGGCTTAGTAAAGCAGAACAGTCTGGTCTGAGTACCCAGCTAGGACTGTGCCATTGAGAAGAAAGTGGATCTGCTCTACAGAATTCTGGAAAAGCTCAGTAATGGGAGGAGTAGCTAATTCAAAAGGCAAGAGGTTGAATATGGGTAGGGGAGTGTTGTTACAGTATAGGAGTAGCTAATAGTTCTTATCTGCTACCACTCAGCCCATGATTACCCCTGCAGGAAACAGGTGAGGGGAATAAATCAAGAGGCCTTTCTGCTTCTGGAACTTTAGGCACAAAGGAGATAGGGAGGGGTGGTTAAAATGTGAGCCTGAAAACGGCCACTAAGGAGTCTGTGCGGTAAACCAAGAGATGTCCTCCCCTTCCTGAGCTCTCCTCTGGTCCTTCAAACAGCTTGATTGCTTTCCCAGCGAGAGGATCCTTCTCCTGAGAAACAGAAAAGACAGGAAAAAAAAACTTGAGATACCAACATTTGGTGGTGTCCTGACATCTTTGCCACCCATTCCCCTTAGGGTAAAGCCCACTAGTCAGACCTCCTGTATTCATTTCCCAGGGCTGCTGTAACAAATTTTCACAAGCTGGGAACCTTAAAACAACAGAAATTTCTTGTCTCACAGATGTGGAGGCTAGAAGTCTATAATTAAGGTTGTAGGCAGAGCCATCCCCCTGCTCTGAAGGCTCTAGGGAAGGTCTCTCCTTGCCCCTTCCTGGTTTCTGGTGGTTTCCTGCATTCTTGGTATTCCTTGGCTTATAGCTGCAGCACTCCAGTCTCTCCCTCTTTCACATTGCGTTCTCTCTGTGTCCTTTCCTCACCTTATAAAGATATTCGGTTATAAGATTTAGGGGCCACCCCAATTCAGTGTGTCCTTATCTTAACTTATTAAATCTGCAAAGCCCTATTTCCAAATGAAGTCACTTTCTGAGGTTCTAGACAGACGTACTTTGGGAGTATGCCATTTTCAGCCCACTACAGCTCCCAAACATACACACTTTGCAGTGGCTTCAAAATGTTTCTGTACTATAATTATTAAATGGGAATGGATGGCCAAAGATTACAATTAGTGCTTTGCATATATGAGCATTCCATAAGTGATAGCTACTATTATATTAATATATACTTTCCCACATTATATATTAATATTCCAAATTTAAATAACATGTTGCTTTCTAGTTAAGTGTACTTTAATTTTAATATTTCCAATTTAGCAACAGCTAGGAATGTAAACTTTTGAGTAGTTTGAGTTCTTTAAATTTGTTTTGAGAGGATAACTCTACTCCCAAAACCAGTCCAGAATTTAATGTGTCGTCTTATGCAGTATTCCCCAAAACATGTTCAGTGTTATTTAATCCCTCAGGATACTCCAAGAAAAATGCATTCTGAAGTAAAATAAGATTTGGAATTGCTGCCTACTGTATCCATTCTGGTAAAGGCTCTAAGATATCTGTTGCTTAAAATTAAAAAAACAAAAAACAAAAAAAAACGCTGTTAACCAAGCATTTTCCTAAAATCATTTGACTATAGTACTTAATATCCTAGTACAGCAGTTCTGTAATCCTGTGGAACTAATGTTCCAGAACTCTTGAAAAAAGTATCATAGAGTGCCAAGCTTAGTGATCTATAGTTGTTAAGCATGTATTGAATTGTAAAGAATTCTGAGTGGATGTTTTGAGGTCATAAGTTGCCTTGATTTGATGTTTTAGTGTTTTTCAT
This sequence comes from Cynopterus sphinx, assembly GCA_030015415.1. NCBI lineage: Eukaryota > Metazoa > Chordata > Mammalia > Chiroptera > Pteropodidae > Cynopterus > Cynopterus sphinx. The sequence continues at coordinate 171,471,423 of CM057379.1, forward strand.
GTCTGTGTATAGTATAAGAAAGAATAATTTTCTTACCAACAAGTAAATGAAAGAATGATTTTTAGGTAGGACTAAAAAATACAGTTAAGAAATTAATATAAATTGTTAAGATATTTTTATATTCTTTTTCACTTAGGACAAGACTTTTGGTCTAAAGAATAAGAAAGGAGCAAAGCAACAGAAGTTTATCAAGGCTGTCACTCATCAAGTTAAATTTGGTCAACAAAATCCACGTCAGGTAGTTAAAGTTTCTGCATTTTCTTCATACGAATGTAATAGTCTGTTACATATGAAAAGTGTTTGGTGTTATAATCTTATTTTAATTGGAATCGTACAAACTTTTCTGTATCTTGCCTGTGTTACTCAGCAATACCTTTTAGATGATATTTCTCTAGCCATTTTGATATAGCTCTTAATCTATTCTGATGTCTGCAGACTATTCTATTATGTGGGTGTACTATTTGTATCCATTTCACTGTTTATAAGTGATCACTTTGTTTTCTACTTTCTGACTCTAAGAACGGTACTATAGGAAATATCCTTTTGTGTTCTTACATGCATTGTGCTTTTCTTTTGTGGCATAAATGATCTGGTGGCACATTTCTATATCAAGGGAAGTGGATTTCTAATTTTAATAAAATTGATCACTTTCCATAGATATTGTAATATTTCATATTTTCATTTGCAGTACATGAATTATAAGTTCTTTTTAATGTTTTTCAATCTTATAAGTATAAAATAATACCTTATTTTTTCTTTGTTTCCCTCACTACTATTGAGTTTATTTTGAAATACTTGTTAGCTATTTGGGTTTGTACTTCTCTGACTAGCTTCTTCAGATTCTTTGCTTTTTTTCTTTGTCTTGTCAGTTTATGAGGCAACTTTTGTGTGTGTTACACTCTGTGATTTTTCTTTTACATTTTTCTGTACAGTTTTTAGTTTTTGTATTGTCAGATATGTTTAGTTTTTTTTTTATGTATATGGTTACATATTTATATAGATATATATGGTAACTGCCACTAGATTATTTGTTTTTCCTAGATTTTTTAATAATTATTTTCAGTTCTTATTTGTCATAAAAATGTATGGCACTAAGTTTATTTTTTTTTTCAAATGAATAACTACTTACATTAGCATCATTTATCCCACTGAATTGTAATACTATGATTGACATATATTAAAGTCTCAGATATGTTAGGACCTATTTCTGGATTGCCATTTAATAGGGTAAATAAATTCTATTTATTGTGTACCCCTCAGCCAGTTTTACATCAATTTTGATTGTAGTGGCCTAGTAACATTCCATTAGCTATTAAGGCAGGTCTTTTCCCCAAATGTTACTACTTTTCTGCTGTTCTTGGCTTTTATTCTTCCATATGAATTTTGAAATTATTTTATTTGTTAGCAACTCATTCAAAAAAAGTTTAGCCCCATTTTCTTCAAGTTCTTTAGATCTTTCACTTTATTAGAGTTTAAGATTTTATAGACACAGATTTTTATTTTAAAAAGTACTTTTTTCACCATGCTATCTTCTTTTCCTTAACTTTTGAAAACACTTTTTTCATCTGAAACAAATATCTTCACACATGCTGTCTACAAATTAGTACCTTCAACACTTTTATTTTTCTTACACACAGCTTGATTTCTAGAACTAAAAGCTATTGATCCTTCTACACCTTGTTTAATAAAAATGTATGCTCAGGCCTTGGAGTTAGGTCAACTTGGGTGTTAATCTCCTAACTTGTTACATGATCTTAAATTATTTAGTGACGTTGTTCTTTACCTGTATAGTAGAAGGGCAATTACCCTTACAAGTTTCCTTTGGTAGTTAAATGAAAATGTAATGTAAATCTTAAGTCATAACACAGATATGTAAGAAGAATTCACTTTCTGCCCTTATTCATCCTCTTCCCCCCCTCTCTATTTTTTTTTCTTAGTGGGAAGTATGTTAATGGGTAATTTTTAATGTCATAAACCTGAGAAAGCCATAAAATTTGTGGTGGTAGTTAGGTTTGGTAGTATATTCAGTACATTTTATGATTTGGGGGGTACATGGTCCTATATCTGCAAATATGACGTACCTAATCACTGTATTTAACATTGGAAATGAGCAACAGTTCTGCTTTGAAAGCTGGGCAAGAGAGGTCCTGCAGACATTTGGTGGAATGAAATTTAGGGTGGTGAAAGGAAGAGCCAGGAGACTCTTGTTTTACTGACATGCTCCATTGTAGAATTTCATGGGGCCTGAGCATTTTAAATTTTAACCTCCTTTCAGGTCATTAGGTATATTTGTCAAATGAAACATACCATGTTTTATTTAATAAGTTTTTTTTCTAACTTATAAATTTTATAAAAATCGTCTGTAGGTTTCTCTTGTACTCTTCTTGCTCTGGGCCCCACAAATGTTTGAAATGGGCCTAATGAACAAAGGATACTTTTACTAAAAATAAAATGACGTTAAAAAATTTTCTCACTATTTTTCTGTTTAAACGCATCTATTGCGTGATCAAAGTCAGGATTTGGAAAGTCTTTAACTTAATTATAGCATTTGACCATTCCTTTCTTAAATTTTCCTCTTCTTTGAATACTTTTTTGTCCTGGATTTCTGCCTATTTTATGTTTCTTGGTCCCTTCAATGGGCATTTTAGGTTCTTTTGGCTCATTTAATATTGCTATTCTTCAGGGAACTGTCCTCTGTTCTTGTCACTTTTTATGCTGTCTTTGAGTAATCTCACATACACCCAAATCAATTATCTGTAAGCAGCTATTTCTAAAATCTTTATCTTAAAGCAGACCCTCTCTCTAGAAGTCAAGATTCATGTAGCTGCCTTCTGTGCTTCACCCAGATGCTCTATAAGCATCTCATACCCAGTATGTCTAAAACTGAGCTCATCTCCACCGTCTACCTTGAAACCTCCTGTATCCCCTGTCTCGTTCAACAGTACTAACCATACATATGATCATCCTCCTAGACTCTTTCCTCTTCCTTTTTCCGCCCTCCCTTATACCTCATGTCTAGTCAGTAAGTTAGTCCTGTCAGTTCTACTTTCTTAAGAACGCTCTCTTGCCATTTTTCTCCATCCTTGCTACTAATGCCTATTATAAGCACTGTTTTTTGCCTACAGCAATTGCATTAGCCTCCTAATTGTCTTTGCCTTTATTCTTGGGCTTCTTCTAGTCTACTTTTCATAGAGTTGCCATCGTGATCTTTATAAAATACAATCTAATTGTGTCACTAGCTTACTTTAAACCTCTGAGTCTTAACTCTGTTACCTACTAATACAGTCCAAACTTCTCTTCATTGTTTCTTGTACCTAATTTCTTTTGGTCCCTGTATCTTGCCTTGGCTGGCTCTCTCTGCATTCCTTTTGTCATCTATCAGAAGAATTCATCCATGAAATATTAGGTCATTCTAATTTTCTTAGGCATTTAGGGATTCCTTGTTCCCAGAGTACCATGTGTTATGTTATAGTCGTTGGCATGTCTGTCTTCACACTAGATTCTGAGCTTCTTTAAATAAGCATCTTTGTCTTTTCATCTTTGTATTCCCTGTCATCTAACATAGGACCTGACATATAAATATTTGGATGAATCCTCTAATCATATTAGGTATGTAAATTGTGTGCCTGAAACTATGTCACGTTTGTTTTGTTTAATCTCCCACATTAACTTGGCCCTTTATTTTTTCACAAGGCTACCATAGGTATTTTAGGTGGTACAATTCTTTATCATGTGGGACTTTGCATTTCAGGGTATTTTCATCTCTGGTCTTTAAAACATTTCTAGGGAGTGGGTTGTTACAAGAAGAAAATCCTAGATGAAAACTGTTTGCTAAAAATGCTGGGCATGTAGCAAATGCTTAATAAATGCTTATCGCTCTGAGCTTTTGAATATGTTTTTAACTTAGCATGGTACCACTAAAGATTTTTTTTAAAGTAACTGCCACAAGATTTAGCAGTTTTGTTTTATAGTTTAACCATGCTGTTTAATATATACTGAAAGGCCATTATAAAACTGACATTAAGAGGTAAGGACGACATATGTGTGTGTGTGTATATATATATATATACACATATATATAAATGTACAAAAATATGTAAATATCTTTATTATGTTAGTGTTATATATGTTACTGTATAGTGAAAACAATTTTAGTGTATGAAATCAAATCTTTATATTGTATCTGGGAATATTATAGGCAGCACAGAGTGAAGCTGAAAAGAAATTGAAGAAAGATGACAAGAAGAAAGAATTGCAAGAGCTAAATGAGCTATTTAAACCTGTAGTTGCAGCTCAAAAAATAAGTAAAGGTAAACTTTAAATTTCAGAAGTATTATTTCTATCAAATGTGATTAATGTTTAAAAACTCTTAATTATATATATATATATTTTTTCATATCGTAAGCTAATTGTGTCTGCTATGAAAATGGTACTCTCTTTGTCAAAATTATCTGTATCAATGACTTTTTTATGATTCCTCTATTTATATGCATAGGTATGTCATTGTTCAGCTTTTAAATCCAGCCATTAGCCTCACCACTTAAGACAAAATTAAGGATTTAGATAGTGTACTACTAGATATATAATATCTAATCTTTGGTAGTAGCCAAAGCAGTCTTATAAACTGTAAGTCCCAAAGTCTTGACAGTATACCTCCATTTATATTTCTCTTTTGCCTCCTGCCTCATCAACTGCTACTAGACAAGTGACTACAGAATAACTTAAACTTTGTTCAGTTTCCCATCTCCTATCCCCTTTGGTAAGAATGAAAGACACAAAAATAAATATAAAATGTTATAGAAAGAACTTGTAATGTCTTACTAGAACCCATAAGTGATATTTTCCTCTTATGTCAGTGAGTGGAAAATAACAATCAAAAGCTATTAATCTCAGATAGAAGCTATACTTTATGATCTGGCAGATTGAGATACAAAATACCATATGCCTTTTGACATAGGTGCAGATCCTAAATCTGTGGTATGTGCATTCTTCAAGCAAGGACAATGTACTAAAGGAGATAAGTGTAAGTTCTCTCATGACCTGACTCTGGAAAGAAAGTGTGAAAAGCGAAGTGTTTACATTGATGCAAGAGATGAAGAACTTGAAAAAGGTATTTAAAAAAAAAAATCTTCTTATAGATAGATGTCTGTTTTTGTTCATTGTTACTAAGATATTTAGTAACTTGAATACTTCACTCTTGGTAGGACAGGGTTGTAAAAAGTAATGTTTTTCATAAAATCTGAGTTCATTACATTATACCATAAATGAAGATTTTAAAAACCAGTGACCTTTTGGATTTCTCTCTCACCATTTCTTATAGTACTACTTTTCCATTTCCTAAACTACTTAGGATTTTAGTGAAAAATCTCACAGCACTGTTTATTCTTATCCTTAGTGTTTTAAAGAAAATGTGTTAAGTCACGAGTCTTATAATACAGGTTTCTTGTCTAAGCAGGTATACAGTGAATGTATTTTTGGAATAATAGATAAAACTATAATATTTAGTCTTCATTTCTCTTTATTTAGATACTATGGATAATTGGGATGAGAAAAAACTGGAAGAAGTAGTGAACAAGAAGCACGGTGAGGCGGAAAAGAAAAAACCAAAAACTCAAATAGTATGTTCTTTTCTTGAATTGAGTGGTATTTATCATTAGGGACAATTATGTGGCAAGGTATTGCTGCTCTCTTATACTGGATTATTCTTTATGTTATTGGAGCTTTCCATAAAGATAAGGTGCATCGCGTTTTGTTTTTTGGAATTTACAAGTATAAGTTATACAAAATTAGATTTGTGTTCAGAAGTAACATTTGAAAACCATGTGACTGTAGTCCTAATGCTATTTTCTGAGGTGACCTTACTTTCCCAGATGTGGATGAACACAATCACATATTCAGATAAGAATTCTTTCCATATTTTTTGTGCCAGATGAATGGCAGGAGAACTATTAAGCTAACCCACTTAATAATTTATTATGTTTTATTGGTAGGGGGACTTTTTAAATCACAAAGATAAAAATATTATTACATATGAATTGCAAAATGAGTTTTTGGTAGGTAATGGCTTTAGTATTCCAGGAAGTATACTTTTAAAAATTGATGCCTTATTTCTCAGACCCTGCATTCATGTTCACAACCTTTATTTATAGTGCAGTTACAGTGGAAAACCTTGTGTGTGCTAGAAAAATTCAAAATACTAGTTTTACTTACATCTATTCTATTTCCTCAGGAAAAGAATGTTCATTATTAGTGAATTTTTCTCTTATTTGCAGAGTTTATTACCTAAGGCTTCAGTACAATTTTATCTTGCACCTGTTCATGTTTTAAAGGGTCACTATCCTTTGTGTTCCTTTTGTACCCTGCTTCCTTCTTAGATATAAGAAATTGTCTATAATTTCAGATAATTCAAATAGTGTTTACATCTGCAAGTGATTAGTTTTGGGGAAAGTTCAAACCAAAATAAAATAATTGGTTTTAGTTTTATAACCATTTATATTTTCTCTCATTTAAAAATCAGACTTTCAGAATACACCTAGAAATGCTAAACTGAAACAAGTCCTTTTTGTATAATTCAGAATTTAGCACAGGTTGAAAACAAATTTTATATAGATCTTCTCTGAAAAGAATTTATCATTGTAATAAATATTTTAAAATTAATTTATATGTACATTTCTACACAAAGTTCTCTGTACAGTATGATTAGCTTAAGGATATGGATAAAAATATACTTGTTCTATATACTTAACCATTTTTCTTGAAATGGACTATACTGAACAATGACTTCTGAATTATATTGTCTCTCTAGGTATGCAAGCATTTCCTTGAAGCTATTGAAAACAACAAATATGGCTGGTTTTGGGTATGTCCTGGAGGGGGTGATATCTGCATGTATCGTCATGCACTTCCTCCTGGATTTGTATTGAAAAAAGATAAAAAGAAAGAAGAGAAAGAAGATGAAATTTCATTAGAAGATCTCATTGAAAGAGAGGTAACTAGTATCTTTTTCCTACTTGTAGAATAAAACCAAAACAGTATTTATTGTAAAATTTGAATATTTGCCACTTGGGGGCAATAGCATGTTATGAAAGGGAAAAAAATATGATGATCTTTTTCTGAAATTGCCTTGCTTTTTTTTTAATTATTCTTGTATATCTAAAATGTAAACCTAGCTATAATCATTGGCCAATTAAATTGTTAAATTTAGGATTATGAAATTTTTTAAGTACTAGCCACTGGTTTATCAAATAAATTGTGTCTATAAGGTTGATATACTAGTATATCAGTTCATTAAAATGTTTAGTCATTATTCAGATTCATTGAACTTGAAGTTTTAGATATTTTCCTTGATGTCTAATTTTTCACCATTTTACCAGTCACTAACGTTGTTTGGAAGGAAACAACTCTACCACAGTTTTTTCAGTTACATGTTTTACTGTCATCCTTGGACTCAAAAGGAAAATGAGTCTCATTGAAAAGAATCTTTAGCTACTCATCTCTGAATAAACAGAAGAGTTTGTTCTATGAGTTAGAAGATAGGGATACAGAGTTAGCAGGTACGGCTTGGGGAAGTGACACAAAAATGTTAAGATTATTAGAAATACTAGATTTAAGGTTGTACTTTTCAAACTATATCCATTTTGCCATGACTTGGATAATCTAAATATGTTGTGTCCATGTTTAATGTTAGAATTATATACATTTGTTCTTAAATGGATGTATTGTTTGGTGTCTCACACTGGAGGTAATACAGTACAATAGAAAATGTAGATTTCGGGATTGTTTGTATTCTAGTTCTACATATTGTTAACCTTTGGTAGATTTCCCATCGCCCTCTGTTTGCTCATTCTTGAAAATCAGTGTGTTAGCCTATGTGTATAAAGCATTGACAATACTTGACAGATGTTCAGTAAGTCTTTTTTTTTTTGCTTTTTTGTTTGTTTTATTTATTTTTTTAAGGCGGGGCAACCTTTGGTTGACCTCACAGATTGCAAGGACCTTGTCAATTTACAATCCCTTATTTTTTATTTTTTACATCTCCAGCACCTGGTCTTCCTAGGTGGTCTCTCATCCAAGTACTTACCAGGCCCGACCCTGCTTAGTTTCCAAGATCAGACAGGATTGGGCTTGTTCAGGGTGACATGGCTGTATACAGCAAGTATTATTTTTCTACTTTATTACTTGATTATTGGCCTGAGAAGCAGGTGGTGTTTTTCACTTAATTTTTTTCTCCTCTGCTGAAGAACACAAGTGAGACTTGTATATTGTTGGTGCTTTTCACATTTATTGTTTTCATCAGTTCACTTATTTAAAACAATTTCTCATGGCATGTTTTACTCACTTTCAATTTTGAAAAGAAATCTAGTTCAGAATAATATATTTCATTATGTTTAGAAATGTTGGTAATCTCTGGACACTCATTTTGCCCATTGCCATTGCCAGGTAAAAAAAAAAAATTAGGTTATTCTAAAATTAATGTCTTCATAATAGTCACAGGCGAGGACTTAAAACTGTTAAATACTATTATATGTGACTTAGGGGAAAACATTAACTCTTTTATCTTTGCAGCGTTCTGCCCTAGGTCCAAACGTTACCAAAATTACTCTAGAATCTTTTCTTGCATGGAAGAAAAGGAAAAGACAAGAAAAGATTGATAAACTTGAGCAAGATATGGAAAGAAGGAAAGCAGACTTTAAAGCAGGGAAAGCATTAGTGGTATGTCATAAATGCACCCAAATAGATGCTTTATTTCTTTAATTTTATGATTTCTGTGTCATGCAAGATTTTATCTTTATTTAATGTATATGTCTAAAATCAGTGACCAAGAAATATTTGAATTTTATTCTGACTTGATATATTTGTGTATCTGAATAGATCAGTGGTCGTGAGGTGTTTGAATTTCGTCCTGAACTGGTTGATGATGATGATGAGGAAGCAGATGATACCCGGTACACCCAGGGAATAGGTGGTGATGAGGTAAGAGGAAACTTTGATACCTCATCTCCTCATGTTGATTGAGAGAGAGATAGAGAGTAACAGTAGAGCAGCATGGTTAAGAGTGCCAACTCTGGGACCTTGGTTCAAATCCTGACTCTAACCTGGGAAATTACCTATACGCTAGGCCTCCACCCTCATCCATATTATGAATATAAGGATAAATCCCTACATCACAGGGTACTTGTGAGAATTAAATGAATTAATTTATTTATAGTTCTTTTTGGAACTTAGTTCACTGCCTGGTATATAGTTTAAATACTTATATGTATTAGCTGTAAAAAGCATTTGTTTTAAAAGGAAAGTCTTTTTTCTTGTATAATAGTTTATACAAAAAATCATGGTTCAGAGACACTAAAAAGATCTTTTGGTTGTAGACAACCTTAGAAATTTCAGATAGCTATTTTTTGTATAGCTATAAAGTCCTGACTTTTGTCTTAGAGTTGGAAGATAAGAATATTGTATTCTCTATGTAAAATGTGATGTCAGAGGAAGAAGCTTCAAATATGGCATTGCTATTTTTTCAAGAAGTTTAGAAATAGACGTGAATTTTGACGATAGTCATTTGTTTTCACCTGTCACTAGCAATAATTTTGATGCATTAAGATAAACGTCAGAAGTAAAAACCAAGTAATTTATGAAAATTATTCTTATTAGTAACAACTTTCTTTCCGTGTGTTTTTAAAGGTTGATGATTCAATGAGTATAAATGACATAGATTTAAGCCTGTACATCCCAAGAGATGTAGATGAAACGGGTATTACTGTAGCCAGTCTTGAAAGATTCAGCACATATACTTCAGAAAAAGATGGTAAGTAATCATTTTTGTGTAATTGTAAGAACTAGGAAGCTATCAAAGGGGGTTAGATCAGGCTTAGCAAACTTAGATGCCAGTAGGTACCAGACTGATAACATCAATGTGTGGTTTGATTATATGTAGAGAAGTAGCGAGTAATAGAGGCTTTAGAAACAGGTGGCTGGGAGATTGTCGAAGTCATTAACTGAGACTAGTAGGGGACAGAAATGCGTTTGGAGATGTAGCTAATGAGTTCAGTTTGGAACCTCATAAGGTTGAGATGTTTTAGCTATCAAAAGTGGCATTGTCTATGATTCTGTATAGAGATTTGCAGGAGAAAAAGTTTGAAGATCATCTACATTGCTGAGAATGAATTCACCCAGGTGTAATACTTAGGATGAGAACATTCTAGAGTATACTGTAAATAGTACTATTTGAGATTAGTCTGAAGAAGAAAAGTTTGAAAAACATACTAAGGACAGAGAAAAATTAAGAAAAATCAAGTAAGCTAAATTGGAAATAGTTTAGCTGCAGTTAGGGAAGGAGTTGTAGTAATGGGGTTCCAGGGTGCACCAGGACTGCAATAATATGAAGAATGAGGAGAAAAATGAGTACCAGCCACTCACTCTTAAGACTTTGGGAGAGGGTCCTGGTCGTGGGAAGGCCTTTTTAGGATATGAGAAATCTAAGTATACCTGTAGTCCAGTGAAAAAGAATTTGGGAGAGGAAGAAAAATTGAAGATGAAAGGATATTATAGAAGCAAGGTCTAGAAGTATAAACAATGAGTTCAATTAAAAGTGAGAATGGAGAAGGCTGGCTAAATGTGTTTGGAAATAAGATTGTTGTAATAATTTATATTTAATTGCGCCTTGAGTGAGTGGTCAGCAGAGAGGGAAATAAGTTTGGCATGGTTGCTATGAGAGAAAAAGGTAGCAAGAATACTAATCAAGGCACAAGTTGAAAGATAAAAAGCTAAACCTGAATTTTACAGTAAAAGAATACATTTTATAACCTGAAAAACCTGCCTGTCCTTCTGCTACTGTCAGACTATTGTCTTAATGTCAACCTGCAGACCCATATGCTCCTTTTAGAGATAGGGGTTTGGGCGATAGTAGGCACAATTATAAGTACTTAAGAGATTAAAATCCTGAAGACTTTGACATCAGAGATGTTTGAAATATCTAAAGTATAAACTGTCTCTGTGTAGCTGTTGATATCACTGAACAAGAAAAGGCAGCATTTTTGTTAATCATTTATAGCCTATAAGGAAAAGTAGATGTATAGCCCTTGGTTCTTTTTTCACATTTTAATGACAAGATGAAATGATTCACACTCATTTACAACATTACAACTAGTGTGGTTTAACTATGTGTAAAGCCAAAAGCTAAGTTGCTGTTTATATCAAACATTTTTGATTGTATAACCATTTATTCAAATAAATATTATGTGAAAGTTGACTGTTTAAAACCTAATTGCTGGGTCCTGGGGAACATGAGTTGTTTAAGTTAAATTTTGCCCTAAAATGTATGAACCATTAAGCAGTCAAATATCTGTAAAATAGAAGACATTTTATACAAGGTATAGATAATTGTTACAAATAACTCAGAAAAAGAAAGATCAGTTCTTGTTAGAGCAATCTCAGAGAAGGCTTTCATGGGAAAAGAAAAAGAGCAACTGTAGTATTAGTCTGTGACTGTCAGTTACTAATGGAATAGTGTTTTGTTTCTAGGCCTTATTGATTTCAATTTTTATTTTTAGAAAACAAATTAAGTGAAGCTTCCGGAGGTAGGGCTGAAAATGGTGAAAGAAGTGATTTAGAAGAGGACAACGAAGGGGAGGGACAGGAAAATGGATCCATCGATGCTGTTCCTGTTGATGAAAATCTTTTTACTGGGGAAGATTTGGATGAACTAGAAGAAGAATTAAACACACTTGATTTAGAAGAATGACACCAAACAAGTCAATGAAAAAATTAAGCCGACTCAGCATGAGTTGAAATTGACTACATTAATTTTTTTCCACCTAGACTTCTTCAGGATGTTTATTTCCCATGCTGGTATTCTGGAGGGCTTAAACTCTCCTCCAGAAAAGGAATATTTTCCCTACGTTTTGTCTTCTGACTTTGGCTACATCTCATAGTAAGTTCAGAGTAGTTCATGATAAATTGAAAATATAATGGTCATTGCAGAAAATGATTGATTGTTGTAACTGTCCACTCAAGTAGGAAGTGTAACTGCTTTTCCAGCTTTTGATTTTCATTGGGCATGTGTTATAACAAGGACAACAAAATTTAAAAATATTCTTTATTTAATTCAGTTTTTAATGAATGATTTTATTTCTTTTGTATTTATATATGTTTAAAAGACTGCCTAAAATATGAGTGCTGTACATCTTAAAGGAAACTGCATATGCAGATTCAGTATTGTAATTCTTTGAACAATTAGATGGACATTTAAAATGAAACCTTTAATCTGACAGGTTCAGTTGCAATGCCCTGTGTTAAACTGTTTTAAACTTTTCCTCTTCTTTTTTGCCAATAAAGTTGTAAATAAAGACCATCATACATTAAAATTCAAATATGGACCCTTTTTTTAAAGTTTTCTATGAAAGTTTTTTTAGCACTTAACAACTTGAGGATTTTAACTAAATATGTTATAGTTAACTAGCACAGAAAGCATAGACATTTAAAAATTTTCTAAAACATTACAGAACTATGTAAAGTACTGACAGTACTACTATGAGCTTAGTAACACTAATTCTCAAAAGGAGACTATAGGTGATGTTGCATGAAAGGGTTATTCCTGAATTGTTTATCAACTTAATTAAATGTCACCTTCAGTTGAACTAAATACTACTTAAGCATTGTTATGGAGATCCATGGTGTTATAATAGTACATATTAGAGTTTGATTATTTGAAAGAGTGTAAACAGATCCACCAGAAAACTGGGCTGAGGGCCTTTGACATTGAGATCCCCTGAAAAATTAGAGTAATAAATCTAAACCGGGCATAATTTGCTAATGACATATTAATACTAATTATACCTTTGATTATTTTTATGAAGTGTTTTCAAATATTGATAGTGTGCTTTCTTTGTTATTTGCAAATATAAATGGAGTTTAAGGCAGCTAAGATAATAGCACTGAAATATCTGGTGACTTGGGCCCAACTGTCATTTCTGCTTCAGATACGTTGCATTATTTTTAAATCCTTGAATCTTAGCTTCTTCATCTGCTTATAGAAATTAAAGTGCTTCTGAATCATAAAGCCTAAGAAAAACATGATTGTAAATCTTGTTAAATGAAAAAATCAAAATCAATAAAGAAATTGACTTCCTAGCTCTTCAATACTAGTACTATAATTGGTATTTTTCAGATGTAGGGCATCATTAGCCAAGTTTATTTTTCCATCTACAATGAAAGTGTACTTTTTGTTAAAAAGACTGCCTGAGTTTTAAAGTTTATATCTATGAAAGATTGTTCTGTTCTTTTTATTAAAAAAAGTTTTAATTATTATTTATTGCATTTTTAATGAAACATTTAAAATACTCTGATGAGCTTAAATCTTTCTAAAGCTATAAGCCAAAAAGTTTTTTTTTTCATTTTTAGAACCATCTAAAACTTTTCTAAGAAATCTCATAAAAGTTAAAATATATTTATTTTAGACCTTAATGTGTTTTTTTTTAATGTTCATAAGGTAGGTCTATGTAAACAAAAGTATGCAACTTTACAACAAATGTGTGATTTTGAAAACCAAATTTTTTTTAATAAATGAGTCAGGGGTAATGTTGCAGTGTGGAGGCAATTTTTGATACCTACAGTTCTTTAAGTTGGCCTTCATCTGTCTTGCCCTTAGGTTTCTTTTATTACAAATACAACATATGCTCAGAGAATGCAAAAGCATTTTATTCTGAGAATATCAAAATGCAAAATTAAATTCTCTTCCAAAGTAACAGTAGTACATTTCACAGGCCAGTAGGTATAATTTATGTATTGTTCACAGTACAGTTACCCTATATTAATACAGTAAACCAAAATTGGCTTTTTAAAACCCGTTTACACATAAGTTTAATTTTAAGTAGTTTTTTCTTACAAACTGCTTCTATATAATTCCCATTGTTAAGATAGATCTCTGTAATCCAATGTCAATTAAATAATTTAGCTTCATTTTAAAAGGTTTGTGGTTTAGAAATTCAGAAACTTAAAATGTAAGCCTTCCACAGGAGAGGAACTGTGGTTTCGCACTTGTTTCCTTATAGTCTGTAAAATGACATCATTTCCTCAAATGTATGAACATTTCATTTTCTCCTTAATATCTATGAGATTACATCAGCCTATACTTTTTATTTTATCCTCAGTAACAATTATAGCATGTAATAAGCTCATGTTTGCCAAAATCTTGTTCAAAATAGTTAAATTATAAATTTTTCATATTTTTGTACAAATTACATATGCTACTGTAAGCCCACCATGGATAGACTGATAAAATTGTATGATTGTACCATATATTTTTAATATTTGAATTAGTCAATTAACCATTCAGTGATTTAGAATGTTAGAGTTATGAAACTACAGGATCAAACATTTAGGTGTAGCACATCATTAAAGCATCACATCCATCCTCAGTTTTTGACAAAGTGAACCAGATGGAATTTGTGACAGAAGTTCAGATGATTTATGATATATGATTTCTGTTCATATTCTAAGCAGTGAAGTTTGTAACTCAGTATCACAGACTATACAGACTAATCCTCTACATTGAGTTTACAACTGTGATTCTGATCCATATTATACTATTACATTAATACTTCCAGATACTTAAACACTGTGCTTGTACTGTATGAACTCATACACATGTTGCAATGAAAGTATCTCAAGGAATACCAGATGAAGGATGGATTACCAAACTCTTGTGTTTTGGGTTTTCGTATTTTTTCAAGTGTTCATCCTACTAGTAACAGCAATGTTTTCTGAAAAAAAGATAATATTTTGTTTCTCAATAATTACAGAGGCAGAAATGAGAATTTCACAGCATTTGAACTCTAAACTAGAATTTAACATTATCTGTAAAATTTCATAGTATTTTCAGAAACAAACCTGAATGAAACATTAGAACAAAATGCATTTTATATCCCTATTTTAATGTATGTTTAGTCTTATATTGTTAATTGCTTTCTGTTAATATGAAGAGAAACATTTAGTTTTCATTCATTCAATTAACATTTTTATGCATTTTCACAAATAAGGCACTTATTTAGGCATTGTAGGTAGCACGAGCTATATGACTTAGCTAAAGACATTCTCTGCCTGATTTGAGAATAAATTTTTAGAAGGAGAAAATCACGAATAGGTAAGGCTATAAAACATGAAACTGAGATAAGTGCCTAACCATTAATAGGAATGCCTTTTCAATTAAACTATTGACAAGCTTTTTAATTATTTTGATTTCAAATGTCATTGAGTATTTAGAGTTTCTTTTTTATTAAAATGTCCTTTGTGAAAATATTGCGAGGTCAATTTTTAGGCAAAGGTGGTTATTTTATACGTGGTCCCCAGAGACATAAATTTCTGCAACAGCCAATCTGATTTTCAAACAGATGGATATGTGTAAAATAAATATCTTTGGAGATTTAAGCACAAGGACTTAGTTTCCTTAGCCCTGTCTAGTTAGCATCATGCTAAAATTGAAAAGACAATGAGTACTTACCATTTTTTTGTCAGTTAATCTTCAGTATATACCAATGTTTTCAAAGGAATATATCAGTTTCATTCTATATATGTCACTATGTTTACCTGTGAATTCTTTATTTTATCTAAGTTTTATGGAACTCTTTCAGCGACAAAGGTCATCAGTACCACTTTTACTACTATACATAGTTGAAGAATTTTGTCACAATATTACTACTCTTTTTGATTGGGTAGCTATTTTGAGCAGTCTTCATAACTACATCATGTGTATAAATGTATCAAAGAATGTATAAAATGAGTAACTGAAACCTTTCAAGTTAGAAGTATAGTATACAATAATACGCTAATTATGTGCATCATTTCATGATTGTGCATTATTGTATAAGTTGACCCTTGAAGAATAGAGGTTAGGCGTGACATGCCACAAGTTGAAAATCTAAATAACTACATCCCACCCTCCACAAATGCAGATTTCCAACCACAGATTAAAAATACATTGACCCTTGAACAATATGCGTTTGAGCTCTGTGGATTCACCTGATATGCAAATTTTTTTCTCCCACCAATAAGTGGACCTGCCCAGTCCAAATCTGTGGTGTTCAAGGGTCAACTGTATATTGTAAATATTGCACATAAATTTAGATTTAATGTGGTAGAAGTAGAATCCACTGCATTAGTAGGAATTTCATTCTTGAACATTTACTCATTCAATAGTGAAAGTAAAGATTTTCATAATGAAGTCCTTTTAATAATTTTGTGAATATGTAATTGAGAAGAAGTTAATTTGTAGAGATGCATAATCAAACCAGCTGTCACTTAACTGTATAAAACCTAATGAACTAACCACATTGATGGTTCACTCCATGGACCATTTTCTTCTAATATGCTAAAAATTATTAAGTATTTCTACACCTCTTGCTTTGATTACCCCAAAATAGAAGGAAAGGTAAATAAATACTTAATGAAACTTTATACTTCAGATCTATCTTCCACCCCTGTAGGGGAGGGAAAATTAATCACTAATTGTTTTAGCCTATTTACAATAAAAAAAGGATTAAAAAGAATTATGATGTAATCTAGTAAGAGCTAATCATTTCCATTTTTTTAATTGGTCTTTTCATTTTCCTCAGAGAAGTCTAAGAGTATGGGTAAAAGCCTCAGCTGTCTTAATATGCAGCCTTCAGGAACTCTTAGATATATGGGATGGCTTATATATAGGAGACCCTATCCATCCCTTGACAACCACCTCACCCCTTTTCTCTCCCAGGAAGATTTTTAACAGCCAATAGTTATTTTTAATTATTTATTATTCAACATTAGAACTAAAGATCATTTAATTTGTAGGTTTAATACACAGGTGGTTTTTGATTGCTGATATCTGTAAAAGTCAAAACTGAAGGATGAATATTGATACCCTTTATTAAAAACAGCAAATCATTACAAGTGACAGAAGTATCAACAGAGGTGAGTTGTCTATAAAAAGACAATGGAAGGCTTGGAAGACATTCACAGAGACAGTAGTCATGCTAATCATAAACCTTGTGTTACACAGCGTGCTACTATGTAAAAATACCATATTACTGTATAAAAATACCTTTTAAAAAGACAAATGCAAGGAAAAAACGGTTTATGATAAATTCTCTATAATACATGTGCACAAAATCAAAGGTTTCATCTATTTAAGAACAGTACTTTTCACTATACATGTGAGTCATAAAAGGGTGAAATTAAGAAATTCCTTTGAAGGATTCTAAAACGTTATGAAACAGTCTTACTTGATTAATACCAATGAGCATGTTAAAGTCCATCTGATACATTCTCTGAAAATCTAATTCAGTAATGTAAATTATAACTCTTCAGAAGGAAGCACAGCTCCTTGTCCCCGCATGTTTCAAATTTGGGGACATTTCCACAGACATTTGACAATAATTTCAATCAGCAATCTCTACTGAGGGATAAACTATGATAAAATTCTCAAATTGAAAGAATCAAGTGTACCTTGTTCAGATGTTTCTGTTATGCCCTATCCCCCCGCCCCACATAAATAGCTTATGTAAGCATAGTTATTCAAAGAAGTAGAAGATAAAATAAGGTGAACATTCGTTGAAGAGAGAACACCAGATACTATTCTACTGATGTTTGGAAATAATTGAGTTTTCTGAAGAATGAATTTCAGGGTAGTAAAATAGCCATACCAAAATGCTTATTTTTTAAAGTAAGTACCCTAAACTTTTCATGAAAAACTGGAAGTTCTATGAAAGTTCACTTTCGGATATGTTTTTATTGTGTTCAGAAAGCATCTATCTTTTCTTAAATACAGTATTTTTTAAGTGTTTGCTGAGTGTTTCTTCAAAAATGGTTGTCAAATCATTTTTGGAAATTTTAAACTAGTGACTATGAGGAGATAGAGGCCGTGGTAAATATTTACCACCACCACCCTAAATGCCATTCATGGGATAGAAACAGCAAACACGGAATTTAAGTTTTCCTGAATGGTTTTAGCCAGTTAACACTTTAAAATTAAGAGGTGTATAATTGACACAATAAAGCCAATCATTTTAAGCTTCATTAAGTTACTACCTCATTTTTATTAGAAATAGCACCAAACTTAATAGGAGCTTTACATGCTGTCTAGAACTCTGCCAGCTTATTTGAAGTGAAACTAATGAAAATAAGTAGAGATTTTTTTTTTTTTAGGTTTCATTTAGGTTTTTGCATGTGTAAGGTGAGGTTTCACTACTCAGTCTTCCTGAACAGAATTGCATGGTTCTGTTTTCAAAAGCTCATCCATCTTTTTCATCTCTTCCCTTTGATATTTGAAGATCAGAAGACCAAATGTAAAATTGACTGTTAGAACTTGTTCAGAGGCAAACAATAAAAGCATAGGCAAATTAAAGTGAGCCAATATGATTTCAGAGGTTTTGACAACAAACTTAGGCTGCTAACAGGTTTATTCTTGTACTGACATTTTTATATCTGATTTAATTACATACATATGAGTTATCATACTTGCATGTATAACTGAGAATGAATCCTTTGAGAAATATAACAATATTTAGGAATTTGCTGTGGGATGGCTTTTATATAGAGGTTTTTTGTGCCAGTTTTAAATGAAATTTTTCAGAATATGAACTTAAAAAGTGAGTATTTAAAAGTGTAAATTAAGCCAGATTTCAGAGGTAAATTAATAGAAATGTCTGAATTAAGTTCTTTGACAAAACTAAATGGCTTTCAAAGATCTTTACTACTTAAACAGCTTTATTGAGGTATAATTGATGTGATAAACTATATATTTAATTTTTTGATGTTTGACAAATGTATGTATCTATGAAACCATAATCACAAGATACAGTGTATACATTCATCCCCATCAAAAGATTCTTCATGTCCTTTGGAATCCTTCCTCCCCAAGCAAGTACTCATCACCATAGGTTAGTTTATATTTTTTATAATTTTACTTAAATAGAATCACATAATATGTCCTCTTTTACTTTCACTCAGTATAATTATTTGGAGATTTATTCATGTCATTTGCAGGTATTAATAGTGCATCCTTTTTTGTTGCTAAGTAGTATTCATTTGTATGGATATAATAGTTTATTCATTCACTTGTTGATGGACTTTTTATTTTCCGTTTGGGGCTTTTATAAAGTTAATGAAAATCCACATACAAATTTTTGTATGAACATATGGTTTCATTTGGGTAAATGCATAAAAGTGGAATGTCTGGTTCATATGTAACTTTTTAAGAAATTTTCACAATGTTTTCCAAAGTGGTAATACCATTTTATATCCTTACCAACAGTTTAGAAGAGCTGCAATTGCTCCACATCCTTACTAATGCTGATGTACTCAGTTTTAATTTAGGTCTACTATCCATTTGGGGTTAATTTTTTAAAAATAGTTCAAAGTTTGGATAAAATTTCACCTTTTTGCCGTGGTGAACAATGCAATTGTTTCAATGTCATTTATTGAAAGGACTTATCTCCACACTGAATGCCTGTGCACGTATGTTGAAAATCAATTGACCGCCAATCAGTTCAATTTTTAAAAAAACTTCTCTGTTTCATTTATCACTTTGTCTATCTTTACATAACACCATCCTTTCTTGATGACTGTAGCTTTATGCTAATAAAGTCTTGAAAGGTAGAATAAATTCTGCAACTTTGCCTTTTACAAAGTTGCATTGGCTATTTTAGATTCTTTACATTTCCATGTGCATTTTAGAATTAGCTTGTCCATTTTCCCAAAAAAAAATCTTGGAATTTTTATTGGCCTTGCATTAAATCTGTAGATCATGTTTGCAAAGAATTGGCACCTCACATCTTTGGTTATATTTATTATTTCTTTTTTGATGCTGTTGTAAATGGTGTTTAAAAGGTTTTTAATTCACTCTTGTTCATTGCTTGTGCATAGAAATACAATTAATTTTTGAGTTTTGATTGTATTCTGCAACCTAGCTAAACTCATTCAAGTATCTTTTTTGTAGATTTTATCATCTTCTACATATACCATCATCTGACAGACATCAGTGAATAGTTTTCTACCTTTTCAATCCAAATACTTTTTTTTCTTGCATTATAGTATAAGTCAGCGAACCTGTATTTATAAGTATAGTTTTATTCAAACATTTGTTTATGTATTATCTTGTGTGCTTTCATGCTACAATGGCAGAGTTGAGTTTTTGTCAGAAAGACTGAATGATTCCACAGAGCCTGACTTAATATCTGTTCCCTACCAACAACAACAAAAAAAATTGGTCAAACTCTGCCTTACTACACTGGCTAGGACCTTGATTAGGATAATCTATAGAAATGATAAGAACAAACAGTCTTGCCTTGTTCATGATCTTGGGTGAAAGAGATTCATTCTTTCACCATTAGGTAAGGGCTAGCTGTAGGTTTTTCATAGATTCCTCGTATAAGTTCCTTTCTATTCCTAGTTTATTGAGAGTTGGGGTTTTTTGTTTGTTTTGCTTTAATCAGGAATGGATGTTAGATTTTGTCAAATGTTTGTCTATGTAAGTGATCATATAGCTTTTAAAATTTTTTTAATGTGTTAACATGGTGAAATTAGCTTCAAATTCCTGGGATAAACTCTACTTGATCCTGTTGTATTTTTTTTAAATGTATTGTTAAATTTGAGTTGATAACATTTTATTTAGAATATTTACATCTTTTGGTAATTGGTGAATTGTTCTGTATTTTTCTTGTAATGTTTTTAGTTTTTGCATCAGGGTAGTATTGTCCTCATAGAATGAGTTGAGAAGTATTTCCTTTTCTGTAAGATGTCATGTACAGTAGTATATCTTAAATATTTGAAAGAATTCACCAGTGAAACCATCTGGACCTGTAGGTCCTGTTAGGAGAAGGTTTTTAATTAAATGTTCAATATTTTCTAATAGACATAGGTCTATTTGGAGTATTCCTTCTTGTGTGAACTTTGTTAGTGCTTGTCTTTCAAGGAAATTGTTCATTTTGTATGTTTTCAGTGCGTTACTATGAAGTTGTGCATAATTTTAATATTTTTGTCTTTTTCCTGACCAGTCTTGCTGGAAGTTTATTAACTTTTGATTATTGCAATGAACAAGCTTTTTAAAATTGATTTTTCTCTATAATTTTACTGTTTTCTGTTTCATTGGTATCCACTCAGATCTTTATTATTTTTTTCTTCTGCTTACTTTGGGTTTAATTTGCTATCATTTAGTTTCTTAACATGGCAGCTAAAGTTATTGATTTGATACTTTTCTAATATAGGCATTGGATGCTATAAATTTTCCTCTAATTACTGCTTTAACTCAATCTCTTACATAAGTTTTGATAGGTTCTATCTCATGAATTTTAATCTTTATTCAGATCAGACTACAGTTTAGTTTCCCTTTGACCAATGGGTTATTTAGAAATGTGTTATTTTACAAATATTTGGAAAGTTTTCAGGAATATTTGTTATCAATTCTTAATTCTATTGTGGCAGAGAACATACTTTTTATAACTTGGATCCTTTTAAAATTATTGAAACTTGTTTTGTGGCTCAGAGTATAGTTCATCTTGGAGAATGTGCCATGTACCTGTCTGCTGTTGTTTGTTAGTATGTTCTATAAATGTTTCTTAGGTAATATTAGTAGATTAGTGATTTTTAGTCTTTTTGCATCCTTACTGATAAGTGTTGGCATGGCATATCTTTTTCCACTCTTTTACATTTAAGATATCTGTGCCTTTATATTTAAGATGAGTTTCTTTTAGGCAGCTAAGATAAATCTGCTTTTTTTTATTCAATATAGTAAACTTTGCCTTTTAATTGGGATGTTGACACCATTTATATATAATGTGATTATATGATTAAGTTAAAGTGTGCCATCTTGCTGTCATTTTCTATTTATTCTATTTGTTCTTTGTGTCCCCCTTTTTTTCTTTTACTACCTTGATTTTGGATTATTTTGTATGATTTCATTTTGTCTTCTATCACTTACTAGCTATAATCTGTGTCAGTTTTGACTGAGTTTTCTCCTCATGGATTTGTTAACCAAAGAAGAGGTTCAGGCTGTTGTAAAGAACAAAAAAAACATTTATTCTAGTAAAAGGATTACAATCTAAGAGACAGCTTTAGGTAGCTGCTCAAACTGTGCTCTGGAGAGAGCAAAGACTAGCAGAGTTTAGAATGGCAAAAACCACAAAATGTAATTCATTCATGCAAATGAAGGATCCTAGCTGAGTCAACAGGGGTTGGTTAGTTCCAATATGCAAATGAGGAAGGTGAAGACTACAAGGAAAGAAGTAAAGTCCATATGTGTAGATGTAGCAGTTGTTACTCTAGAATGTTTTTTAATCCAGGATGTTTATGACTTCAGGATATTTATGCAGTTAGCAACAGGTTTAGCAACTTAATAGCTCTGAGAACTGAGGCACAAGATATGCATAGGCCCTACTTCCTTAACAGCCTCCTGACTATTTTAAGTGCCTCTCATAGCAATACTTCATTTTTTTTTTTCATTCTCGGGTTATATTTTTCTGCTTAATTTGTCTGATAAGTTTTGATTGGATGTAGACATTTTGAACTTTACCTTTGTTGAGTGCTGGATATTTTTGAGGGTTTTTTTTTGTTTGTTTGTTTTTTTGTAAATATTCTTGAGCTTTGTTTTCTATGTGGTTAAGTTACTTGGAAACAAATTTAGTCATGGTCTAATATTCCTCCCAAGTGAGGCAGAACCTTTCTGAGTACTATACCAGATCCTCTATGAATGATGAGATTTCTTCTCTGAATGATAAGAACAGGGCTATTTGGGCCCTGTGTGAGCTTCTCCTAGGATTCTAAAACTTTTGGGTGTTTTGTTCTGTTTTTTCCTCCAGCTTTGTGTAGTTCCCTGAGATGCATGGGCTGGTCAATAGTACTTAGTTGAAGAGACTGTATATCTCTAGAGTTCTCTTTATGTGTGGCTTTCTTCTCTCTGGACTTGCAAATTCTAGCTACCTTGGCCTCCCTGGACTCCATCTCCTCCTGGGTTTCTTTTTTTATGACCTGTGTCCTGGAAGTCCAGGCAGTAAGCTAGGAACTAACATAGGGCTCACTTGTTTCCTATCTCTTAGGGGTCATTGGCTATTGCCTGATACTCAGTGTCTTGAAACCAGTGTTTTACATATTACATTGAAATTTTTAACTGTTTCAAGCAGGAGGTAAATATGATTCATTGTGCCATCTTGGCCAGAATTGGAAGTAAAGTGTAAATTTAGATTTGCACTACCTCTTTGAATGAACCCTGCTGATGATTTTCTCTATTAAATCTGGTAGAAATGTGGAGATTCACGAAGTATCAAACTCCAAGTTAATTCTTCACCACAGATTCTTATATTTACCCAGGGAACTTACATTTTTAGTCAATACTAATAAAAATCTACCTGAGATTAATATCTTGATTGATATTAAAAATGTTCATATTCGAAAAGATTAATCTCATTTTTTTCTATTAAGATTCTTTTCTACTAGTTAAGCATTTGAACAGAAATTTTAAGTGAATATAGTATGAAGTATAAAATCTCAGGAAAACAGGTATAATAAAATAAATGTCAAAAACTTCAGGGAAAATTAATAAAGGGTCTCAAGTAATTGAAAGAACAATCTTGTCATAGTACATGGTTCCTTGGATTCCCTGTTAAAAAGATGTATCTATATTTAAAGTGATTCTTTGAAACCAAAAAGATGTCCCCAAATTACAGCTTTCTCTTTCCAAAGGCTGTTTATTTAAAAGCCACAATTACTAATAACAAGTTATTTAAAACTATAGAACTTTATAGAATCTAAAATATTCAGTGGGAGACCTCAGAGAAGATACAAATATATCTTTATGTCTTGTTTTTATTTCCATCTGTTTAGATTAAAATCTGCTGCTTTCAATTGGCTCTTAAAGCTCAGGATATATTTGGACACATTGACCTCTTTTGTTTTCTTGGTTCATTTACTTGCCCATATATTGATGTGAAGACTGAAGTTAACACCACACTAAAAATGGGGGAAACATTTGATGTGATAATAACAACTGGTTCAAGATCTCACCTTAAAAATTAGGTGCTAGGAATTCAAGGAACATACAAAATGACAGTTTATCTTGCCTTAACCTCTGAACATATCATTGACATAATCATTTAGCTGTATTATCATCCTGGGAAGGAGAAAACTGCTCAACAACTTTATTAAACATATGCCAAAAACAGTTTATAGAACTTTTTAAATGACATGAATGTGGTACTTCATTTAAAAAAAAAAAAAAGACCATTAATAATGTCAAACAACATAATATCTAGCTAGATTCTAGACAATCGTTTGTTGACTGTTTACAGCCTATTACTGAATATACTTTACCATCGGGAACAAGCCTACCATGGTCACCATGTTAAAAATTTTCACTTTTACATTCGAAAGACCCACTGCCTACCTGGAAAAAAATTGTTTTCGTTAATGAGTAATAAACTCTGCATATTAGAGATTTCCACAGTGCCTGAATTTATTTCACAATATCGGCAAAGAATTTGAATTCTTAACTGGATACATACATATGTGTTTATCTTCCAAGCAGATATTAAAAACACATTGTCTACTTTTCAGAGAGTTGTGCTAAAAGTTGCTGCACTATATCTTTCTGACAGTAGCTTAATTAAGGTTTGTAAAGTACTGAAATTGCTTAAAAAGATTCATTATCCTGCTCTCTTTTCTCCTCCATAAATTTAACATAACTCCAGTGGTCTGTCCCATTTGTTCTCAGATATGTGGAGAAATATGTGGTCTTCTTTAAAGCTGTTTTTTCTCCAAGAGGTGAATTTTGTTAAATGAAGGAAAATATAGTTAAATAATTGCAAAGTAACTTTTTTTCAGTTAGACTTACAGTAAATTATCTATGTTATTGGTACTTACTGAAACATCAAAAATTTTTTTAAAAAGAGACAAGTTTAAAAAGTATGTGGGTAATCCTGTTTAATTTCAACTTCTTGAATCATTAAATGAAGTTTTACTTTAAAGTGCTTTCATGTGGCTTCATTTTAAGGGCAAAAGAATATGAATTTGCCTTATAAAATGTTAAGAATTTTAAATACACTTTTTTTTCATTCATCAAAACAGCCTTGAAATTAAAAATTCAAATGCCTTTTTATATTTTTAAGGTGTACCTGGTGTTTCCTGGGTGAGATTTATATCTCTATATAAATGAAACACTGTCATGGGCTTTCACACATGAACACTTGTGCCTTGTCAATATACTGTGCAGTTCTGAATGCACTGATAATACAGACTTTAATTCCAATCTTTAGTCTTCATGCCATCGCTGATAAGTGTGGAATAAGGAACCCTCAGCTAGACAGTCTATGGCAGGAAAACAATAACTTTTTATACATATAATAATGAACAGGAAAGTGAGTGACAAAAAATGTAGACACCAGTGGCCTGCATCACTTACTGTTGTGTTCACCTTGTATCAGTCACTAGTCCTGGGCTAGAATATGTTTATAACATAACACTCAGGAGTTCACATTCACAAGAAGAATGTTGATGAAAATGTTATGAAATGATAAAAAGCACAAAATAGTTTCTGAAGTTGCCCTTTGATTTCCTGACCAGCTACTTAGAAACTCAGCATTCGCATGGGCAGTTGGTACTTTTGACTGGGCTCAAGATGATCAGGTAATTATAGAAATATCTATTTACTATTAACCTCATTTAGTATTTACAAATTGACAGTCTTTCTAAATAGTTCTTCCTTGAGATCGTTCAGGCCTCTTTGCCATCTTTGATTATTCTCTATCCCTTGGCAGTCTCATTCATTTAACTTCCATGATTTCATTAATCACTTCCACATGGTCAACTGTATCTCCAGCCTCATATTTCCAATAAGTTACCACACAGCTCAGTGTGAAATCTTGCCAGTCCAGTACATCAGATTCCAAACTAAAGTTATCATTCTCTCTCCTAAATCATTTCTTCCTTTTTTCTTTTCTTTTTTCTCCTAGTTATTGAGGTTTTATTATCCAAACACTTGAACTAAAAACTACCTATAGATTATTCTATTACACCAAGATTTCCTCACATCCCTTCTCCTGTCTATTTATATTGCCACTATCCTATATTACTCAGGCTCTCATCTACCTCCATATTTAGTCACATATTGTTTCCCTTCCAAACAGACATTTTTGAGAGTGAAAGAAACATTAAAGTCTCTTTAATACTTTAGAACAACTGGTATACATTGAGACTGCCTCTTGCACAAACTGGGCATGGAGTCACTGTACTTTAACTTATTTCCTTTTTCTTCCTGTAACTAATTCATCCAAAGCACTACTAAACTTATCTTCTTGAAGCATTGTTTTAATCAAGAGGTTTCCATGTTTATAATTCTTCAGTGGCTCTAAATTACCTACCAAATAGAATCTATAAACATTCAGGCAAGATCTTCAAAGTTGTCTTTGGTCTGGGTCCAGCTTCCCTCTCTTACATTTTTTTCACTTTTTTCCTACTTTTATTGAGATATAATTGTCATACAGCATTGTATAAATTTAAGATGTACAGTATAATGGCTTTCATATATTGTGAAATGATCATCACAATAACTTTATTTAAACATTTAACATCTTACATTGATACCACCCCTCCAAAAAAATTTTTACCTTGTGATGAGAACTCTTAGGACCTAATCTCTTAACTTGCAGGCAGACTATACAGCAGTGATAAATATAGTCATCGTGTTATATTATAACCGCAATACTTATTTTTATTTTATAGCTGTAAGTTTGTACTTTTTGATCACCTTTCTCCAATTTCCCCAGCCCCCACCTCCACCTACAGTAATTGCAAACCTGATCTTTTGTTTCTCTGAGTTTGTTTTTGTTTTTGTTGTTTATATTCTACATATAAGTGTGATCATAGTTTGTCTTTCTCTGACTTATTTCACTTAGCATAATGCCCTCAGGATCCATCCATGTTGTTGCTACACTATCATTTCTTTAGTCAGATAACTCACCATGTTAATACTTTTCTGATCCTGAGTTGCCTCGTTAGTAAAATGGAACTTAAACTGTTTATTCCTCAGTTGTGAGGCTGAAATGGGGTATTG
The DNA here is from genome assembly GCA_030015415.1 of Cynopterus sphinx. Taxonomy (NCBI): domain Eukaryota; kingdom Metazoa; phylum Chordata; class Mammalia; order Chiroptera; family Pteropodidae; genus Cynopterus; species Cynopterus sphinx. The sequence continues at coordinate 171,498,487 of CM057379.1, forward strand.
TGTATAAAGATTAGTTTGGTGCATAGGTACTTAATACTTGCTGCCAAGTACTTAGTACATAGGCACTGAAAAAATGGTAGCTGTTTTATTATTCTATATTGTACTTTTTTATATCTTATCTGCTTGTTCGCACTTTGTAAAATATTTCCTTCTCTTCTCCAGTCTCCCAATCTTCACATTTCTAAACCCTTTTTACCCTTGAATATTCCAAAGATACATTCCCTTGAAACCAGCATTGATTCCCCTGAAACTGGGAGTCCAAAATTCACATGGCTATTTATATGTATGATTGTCTTTCTACCTTATTTATTTATGTGTATATCTCTGCTTCCATGAGTATCGTTTTCTTGAGGACAGAAAATTTTGTCATTCATTATAGTGCTTTCCTACCCCCTATCCCAGTGCTGTGCTTTTAGGCAATAAATATTTGTTAATTAATTATTATTAAGATTTTAATGAAATTCCTTTGGAAGTATGTAGCCTTTAAGACCTATGGTATTACATTCACCAAATATGGTACGCTCTTGCACTGAAATACTATGCAGCTGTTTAAAAGAATGAAGCAAATTTTTTTATGTACTGACATGGGAAGGTGACCATAATATTCTGTTGAGTATTAAAAGAAAAAAAGACAAGTATGACAACTTTACTGAGAAGTATGTATGAGCATATAGTGTGTGTGTGTGTGTGTACGTGTATCTGTATATATTTTTAAGTTCTTGAAGCTATATACTTGTAATTGTCTTTATAATGTGGTTTTTATGTAGTATGTTTGTAGCAGTTTGTAGTAGGGTGGGAGTGTAATTACAGAAGCCCTTGACTTTCAGATTTTTTTTTGATGGCCAAAAAGATATATTAAATTCATCATTTTAATCATTTTTAAGTGTAACAATTTAGTAGTGTTAAGTATATTTACATTGCTATACGACGAATCTGTAGAATGTTGTCGTCTTATAAAAGTGAAACTCTATTTCCATTAAACAAGTAATTTCCCTTTCCTCCATCCCCCTTCCCTAAGCACTGGACAACCATCTTTCTACTTTTTTATGATGTTAACTACTCTAAATACTTCATATGAGTAGAATCAGAGAGTATTTGTCTTTTTGTGGCTGGCCTATTTTATTTGGCATAATGTCCTCCAGGTTCATTGATGTTGTAACACATGACAAGATTTCTTTCTTTTCAAGGCTGCATAATATTCCATTATATGTATATACCTCATTTTCTTTATCCATTTATTTGTCAATGGACATTTGGGTTGTTTCATCTGACTATTATGAATAATGGGTGTATTAAATACATCTTTATGATCTTGCTTTGAATTCTTTGGGGTTGGAAGACAATATTATTAAAATAGTCAATTCATTTATTTTTTTGATTCATTTTAGCAATGTTTTGTAGTTTTTAGTGTGTCTTTCACCTCCTTAGTTGATTCCTAAGATGTTATCCTTTTTAATTCTATAGTAAATGAAATTGTTTTCTTAATTCCTCTTTAAATTAGTCATTATTAGTGTATAGAAATTGAACTGAGTTTTGCATGTTGATTTTGTGTTCTGAAATTTTGCTGAAATCATTTATTGGTATTTAATAGGTTTTGCATGTGTGTGTGTGTGTGTGTGTGTGTGTGTGTGTGTGTGTGTAATATTTAGGGTTTCCTACATATAAGATCGTATTATGTGTGAACACTGATAATTTTACTTTTTCTTTTTCAATTCAGATGCCTTTCATTTCTTTTTCTTGTTCGATTGCTCTGGCTAGACTTCTAGTACTATGTTCAATAGTAGTGGCAAGAGTGGACATCCTTGCGTTATTCTTGATCTTAGAGGAAAATCTTTCAGTCTTTCACCTTTGAGTATGATGTTAATTGTGGAGTTTTCAAGTATGGCTTTTATTATGTTGAGATACCTTTCTTCATTTCTCATTTGTTGAGTGGTTTTATCATGAAAGGATGTTGAATTTTGTCAAATATTTTTCTGCATCAATTGACATTATCATGTAGTTTTTGTGCCTCAATCTGTTAATGTGCTATATAATATTGATTTTCTTGAGTTTACTTTCTGTTTTATACATGTCTGTTTTGTTTATATCATTTTTACAAGAATTGTGTATTCTAAAATTTGAAAAAAACTATGTGTTTATGTGTATGAATATATATGATTGACAAGATGAATAACTTTACCATCTAAAAATAAATTTCTTAAAATTAAAATGTTTTTATTCTAGAAAATTTAGAAAATATAGAAAGTATAAAAAAATCTTCTAAATCCTACAACTCATAGATATCAGTTAATATTTTTTCTCAATTATTCAACATTGTAGCATAAGTATTTTCTTGTTTTAAAAACTATATATACAACATTTAAATAGGGTTAACGGTAGGAAAAAGGTTTCTTTTCATGAGATTATGCCTAAATTTCTAAAATATTTACTTAACATATAAATATATTTAGATTCATATTTTATTATAAATACATTATAAGTATTTAAACTAAAGATAATATAATTAATTACTAGATACTTAAATGGAAGCATTTTTGAAGAAAATTTTTTTTTCTTTTTACCTATTTGGGTTTTGTTAATTTTTAGATTTGATTTTTCTTTATTTGGTGTTCAAACTCTATAGAAATGAGGGAGAATAACATTCCTATGTAGAAACATTAGTGCTGCTGATGGTGGTGGTAGCATTTCATATTTTTTGAGTACTTTCTGTGTCCCAGGCATCATGCTCATTTCATGTATTCCTCACAACAGCCCTATGAGCTGAATACTATTTTTCCCATGTTACATAAAATGTAAATGAATCCCAGAGAGGTTAAGAAAATGTCCCTAGGTCAAATAGCCAGTAAGTATCCGAAACAGAATCAAATCTCAGTCACCTCTAAGGGCTTTATTTTATGAATAGTTCTTTATTCTTAACCTTAACTAATATACTGTGGGGCTATTGAGATCACCAATAGAAAAATCAACATTACTATGATTTAATCAGAAGAATATCTGAGTCTATTCAAGTACTCACTTCTGGGCAATGGATCTTCAAGCTGAATTAATTGGGCTAAGGCATAGCAGATCCATTCAGAATGAATACTGAACCCTGGGACCCTAATGATTGTGCAGTGATACCAATGAACTAAAGCAAAGCATAGCAATTTAATGAATCCATTCATTCTATTCCTGCATCTAATCATTTCTTTCTCAGTGTGACATTATCCTGATTATAGTCCTTATTACTAGGGCTTTTTAATTAGAATTACCCAAACACCCCCATTAATAATGTGCTGCTATTATTCATAGCATTAACTGTGTGAAGACAATATTATTGCTTCACATTGATGACTTGCTGCCATAGAGTAATTTACTGAAATCATTATAGGAGAAAGGATCAGTATGGAAACTGACCATTTGGATGCTGTGTCTACTTAGAAACAACTTTAGTTCAGTCAAATGTGGAGGAAAAAAAGTGGTAGATCCTGACAGTTTTGTTTCTTTGTTAAGCGTCTCAACTTTTTCATTTATTCAACAAACACTTGTGCAGCTACTGTGTGCAAGCAATTTAATAGGTTTGGGGGATAACAGAAGTTATTATATTAAAAAACAAAACCTAAAAGCAACTGTCTCCACAAGGCCCCAGACTAATGCAGAAGATGGAAAAATGAATGTATAATTTTAATACAGTGTATACAGGTATGTACATGTGCTTTGAAAGCATGTAAGAGGATCGCCTAACTCAAACAGGGAAGATCAGGAGATATCCCAGATATCTTTGTATAATAATACTTTAACTATATTCTGGGTAAGCACATGTACACTGGGCATTTAAATAGCAGCCAGGTGTCAATCAAAAGGACCTCACTTGCCAATCACTTTGGAATGCCTTTGGAACCACCCATCACAGCCCAAATATGTGGCATACATTCCCACTTCTGGGCCCTTCTTTTTGCCCTCTTGTTGTGGTGGTTGTTATAGCATTCTGTAGCAGCTCTTTGTGCTGGGACCATGTGCCTCCTTGGGGTATACTTTGTCTTTTCCGTGTGCTTCTTACAACATTCTTTGCCTTTCTGAAATGTACTGTTTTTCCCTTCTTTAATTCCCCCTTCTGCCACTTCCACCCCTGACCCATAGATATTGCTGTTTCCCCTTAAGAACTGGATCTCTGAAGGCAGTGCATCCCCTCCCACACACAGCGTTCACTTGGGGCATGGTGCATCTAGAGTATGTTCCATCACTCCACCTGGGGCATGAACCCAGGACCTTCTGCATGCAAAGCAGACATGCTAACCACTACCCTATGGAACCACCCCCTAAAATATACTTTTAATAAAACTATTAAATCTCAATGCCCTGTGATCCTTCACTGGTCATTTGGGAAGAACTGAAGGAAAAGATGGCGCATCTGCACCATCTTTATCCCTCTGCCTCCCACTACCAGTGGGGCAACACCTGAATGCCAATCGGCCCCAAAGGTGACATAACGAAATCTTAAAGTGCAGAGGTACAGAAGTGTAAGCAAGTGTGGCTCATAGTTCAGTATAATTGGAACATGAAGAGAGAAGGAATTATGAGATATTTTTGATATCATGGTTGAAAATGTTCTAGGCATTAAGGAATCTATAATTAAGGTTCAGGATCCTAAAAATCCAAAAGTAAGCTTTCATAGTAAAAATAATGTTACTATAAGTAAAGTTATATTGTAGGCTTGGTACTCTTTTTAAAATGATAGTATTCTTAGATTCTTTTAAGGCTTTTAATGACTTAAGTAAATTAGTACTCTGGCCTTTAGATTAGGCTAGAAAGTGAGATTTGAAGTTCTGTGAGGTGGTTTGTGCAGGGGAATGAATGAGGATCATTTCTGAGATGATTTGACACAAAGTCCACATGGCAAAGAGCTAATCAGCTCCTGCTTCTTAAAATGGCTGAAAAGCCCTTGCTGCTTACTGAATGCAGAGTGTTACCAGAGATGGTAATCTTCTTTAGCAGTCAGTTTCGTCAAACCATAGGGTTGCCAAGTTAATTCTATTGATTATGTTATGTCATCAAAAAGGACCAGATTTTGGTCTCCAAAAGATGGATTTTCCCCCTAACTTGCATATTCCACCCACCCCAACTTCCTTTGATTAAGGTTATAAATGAAAATTTCAAAATGACTGTTATACATGTCCAGTATTAATAATCACAATTTATTCTTGAATTATTTCATATATTCATCATTAAAATGGAAAAATTTATTTCCAGAGTTTCTTCCAATTTCAAGTTAATTTCTGTCAACTGTATAGGTCTTTCAACCATTAACTTATGTATTTTTTTCTGAAAAATATCAAAATGACATGTTGAAGATTAATATTTTTCATTAAATTGAAAGGTGTTACTATAGATATGTTTTGGAGTTCCACATTTGAACGTAGAAAGAATGTTTCTCCTTACGTTCCTTCATCCTTGCACCCAAACTTATTATACAAAGACCACAAACTGACAAAAATTGTCTATCCCGTACTGGATAAAGAAGAAAAAATAAAATTACCTAGCAGTTAGGATTCCTTGCTTCTCAGGGTCCCTGAAAATTACCTCATGTCTGAACACATTCACAACAATCATAGACACCTCACCCAATCTCCAGAAACCATACCAGCCAGGCATGGCTGCCAGTACTAATAAGGGTTTCTTGAATCTGGACCCTCAGAACCCCAAATTGGATTGGAGAGCACAGAAGTGCAGGCATAAAGGCCCTCTTGGCATCAGAAGTAAAAATTCATAGCCAGTGTGTCATCCCTCCTCCTCCCACAGCTGTATTATAGTCTTGTTTGCCAAGTGTTTTTCCCACTGGTGTATAGACACTGCTGTGTATGTATATTGAAAGGCGTAGCTAACTTGGACTTGAATAAACTTTTTCTTGGAGTCTTTTAACTGTATGATATAACACCGTGAACAACTTCCTTGTTATATGAAAGGAAAGCATGATAACACACTGGTTGCCCCAAATGGAGTTTGGCTGCTATTGCAAATTCTTGAGAGAGCAGAAACAAACCATATTATATAGATTAAAATATTGTTTTGATAGGCACAGCACAAAATATTAATGGGGGTGGGGATATCTTCAACAAATGAACTGAACATCGAATCTAAATAGAAAAGTGGATATCAAACTGGTATAGGTAGAATATCAACAGTGAACCTTGGTAGGGGCAGCCGTCCCAATGAAAACCTCTAAGAAAATTTTTGTAGCTATTTTCTTAGTATCTTAATAATGGGAATATGTTAAGTGTTGTCGTGTTCAAAGAATAGCAATAAAAAAATGTGCAAGACAGATTAATTTAGAAGAAATTTAAAAGATTAAAAGTAGGTTGGTTCTGCTAAGGACTGAGAAAAAATATCCTGCTCTTATTTTATTTAGTTCTCCCTGCTCTGTGAAGAAGGTGAGCTGGCCAACTTCAATGACTGCTTTGTATCCAGGATATAGCTCATCCCAAATAGCTTTTGCATTGCCTGGGAACCCACAAAAGAAGAAGGGTCCCTCAAGGATTTCTCGAGGCTATGGACTAGTTTGAGTACACCATGCTCTCTTTGTACATAGTATCCAACAGAGTTCAAAGCACAAATAGGCACTTAATAAATAATGTTCACTTGAGTGGATTAACCAGATTTTTTTTTACTGTAGTTTGAAGTTAATCTCTCTTGAGACAAGTGTGAAATTATCTTTCTTTAAATGTTTCTATTGTAGTATACTTTAAACCACAATGTAAAAGTTAACAATCAGAATTTCTTAGACATATACTATTAAAAGTGTTTTGCTCAGTAAAAAGTAAGTTCAGGGCAATGCTCAAACCAACTCTTATCCTGGATACTAAATTTCACTGCATCTGGTAACAACAGATGAGCTAATATAATCTATTTATAGTTGATTCATATCCTTCCTTGTCATAGAATGGGTTCCAGGGAATAGGTGGAATATTGTCTCCATGTGAAGTAATATTTTATCATTCTTTAATTCAATGAATATACTGATGGTAAATTTTTTTTCTCTCATGTTTCTACAAAAGCCTGAGTTGCAAGATTTTAAGCTCAATGGTAAGAACACAGCTACATATTATCACTCTTGACATTTGTGGACTGAAAAGAACTCTTTTTTCCACTTGGTTTCTGGCTTCACTCACTGACTCAATAAACAGTACTTATTTATTGTAGAAAGCTTTAAAGACCAAACCCAGCATGGTGAAAATGCTAAGAGGATAAGTTTTAGAGTAACACAGCCCTAGTTACAGATCCTAACTATTCCTCTTAATAGCTAGATGACCCTAATCTTCGGACCTTCCTCATCTGTAAAATGTGGAGAAAAAGATTTTCCCTGGGGTTGCTGAGTTTTGAAGAAGAAAATGCATGTGAAGCACTTAACACAAAGCCTGACAATTTATAACTGTCAACTCCCTTCCCTTTGGCTCCCTACCCTCTCTCTCTTCTCTTCACATTGTACAATATAATAATGTCCCTAGAAGAAAACATTAAACAATACATTTCTCCATTCTTTATTTATACAAATTACAATTTTATCTCTGTTAATACTCATCATTATACAATTCTGTTATATTAGAAAATGAACGATAATAAATTATGAATAAAATATACTAATGATAATGATATCTTTCATGTATAATGCCTTTCAAGTTGTTTGACAGATATTATAATAAACTCTAAAGGGCATGATTGCCTCATATAATAGTCCAAGGGTAAGGCTATCATTAGGTAAGCCTTGATCTAGATGCTCAAAGGATGTTATCAAGAACCTGAGTTTGAAGTTTTGACTTAATCTACAGGCTAGTTCCTCCCCTAGTGACCCTGATGATGCAGGAGAGAGAGGAAAACTCTTTTGAGAGAGATACTGAAGAAGCTAATGAAGGTGAGGAGAGGCATTTCAGCAGATTTTCTGGGAGAAGGACATTCCAGGCAGAGGGAGATCACACACAAAAGTAATGAAAGAAGGAATATTTGAGAATCAACAAGGAAGCTAGTGTGCTAAAGCAGAGGGAACCACACAGAGTAAGAAATAAAATCAGAGGAGCAAAGGCTAATTAATCTAGGGCCTTGTAGGCCATTGCATGGATATTGATTGCTTTGAACTAAGATGAATAGCCACTGGTGGATTTAGAACAAAAGAGTGGCATGATCTTACTTAGATTTTAAAAGGATTACTCTGGTTGCTGTGTTGAACTAGACAAAGGAGAAATAAAAGGGGTCAGACTGATCAGCATATTTGCAATAGAGCTGGTGGAAGATGGATTTACTTTAGATGAGGATATAGTGATGAAATATTGAGAAGATTTGGAACCTGAATATATTTGAAAGGTAGAAAACCCAGGGTTTTCTCATAGACTAGATGGGGAATATGGTAAGAAGCAAAGAGGATATTAGAAAAGGCTGCAAGTGGGGGAAACTAAGGGAGAAAAATTGGAAGTTTGGTATTAAATATGTGATGTTTGTGTTGCTTATTAGACAGCTAACGAATTTATAGCTGGTTTTTATAGAGTACTTTGTTCCAGACACAGTTTTAAGTGCCTTATATATATTAACTCATTTAATCCTCACAACAGCTCCGTAAACTGGGTATTTTGAATTAATGCATCCTCAGTTATCAACAGCATTTAAAACCTTGAGTCTGGATAAAATCACCAAAAATGTGAGTGTAGATAAAGAAAAAAAGGCCAAAGAGTGAGCTCTAGTGATTAGTATTTAGAGAAGTGAGGGGAAACTAGCAAAGGAGATCAAGAAAGAGTGGCAACTATGAATAGAACTGCTATAAACATTTTTATGTGCAAGTTTTTGTATGGACATAACTTTTTAACTGTCATTTGAGTAAATACTAAGGAGTGCAATTGCTGGATCTTATGCTAAGATATGTTAAGCTTTGTAAGATATTGCTGGATAAAGAAGATGGCACATATTTACAATGGATTATTATGCAGCCATTAGAAAAGATTTAATGCTGCCATTTGTGACATGAATGGATCTTGAGATTTTCATGCTAAGTGAAATAGGTCAGACAGAAAAAGTTGAAAACTGTATGATTTTACTCATATGTAGGGCATCAAACAAACAAACAAACATGACAAACAGAAACTCATGGACATAGACAATGGATTAGTGGTTACCAGAGGGAAGGGGAGGAGGTGGGGAAGTAAAAAAGGGGAAAGGGGGTCAAATATATGACAACGAAAGGAAATTGACTTTGGGTGGTGAATATACTTGCTACATACTTATGACGTGTTATTGAATTGTACAATTGAAACCTATATAATTTTGTTAACCAATGTCACCCTAATAATTTTAATAACCCCTAAAGAAATTGATAAACAGTTTTTCCAAAGCAGCGATACCATATTGCATTTTCACCAGCACTGACAGCTTTTATTGATCCATCCTCACCAGCATTTAGTGTTGCAGTATTTTGGATTTTGTCCATTCTAATAAGTGTGTAGTAGTATCTCATTATTTTCATTTTCAATTTCTTAATGACATATGATGTTGAACATCTTTTCATATGCTTATGTGCTTTCAGTGTATTTTCTTTGCTAGAGTGTCTGTTTGGATCTTCGGCTCATTTCTAATGCAGTTGCTGGTTTTCTTATTGTTGAATTTTAAGAGTTCTTTGTGTATTTTGGTAAATGATTATTAATCAGATATATATTTTGCAAATATTTTCTCTCATTCTGAGGCTTATTTTCTCATTCTCTTGACATTGTCTTTTGCAGAGTAGAAGTCCTTGGTCATAATAAAATACACCTTATTCTTTCTTTCATGGACTTGGTGTTGTATCTAAAAGTCATCACTGTACCCAAGGTCATCTAAGTTATTTTCTGATATCTTCTAAGAGTTTTATAATTTTGCATTTTTGGACTGTTATCCATTTTGAATTAATTTTTGTGAAGGGTATAATTATCCTTTAAATGTACATAGATCTGTAGTGATGTCCCCTCTTTCATTTTTTTTTTTTATTCTTCTTCAGGCATTCCTATTATGTGTATAGAACTGGCAGCTAAGGTTTGAAGAGACAAAAGGAGTGGAGAAAGGGAAAACATTCTGTAGTCCTCTAGTTAGATTTCAAGGCTTTTAGAGAACCTGGGCCTCTGGACTGTGAACTTCACATGTGCTTCTCAGCTTTTGCCTCCTACTTAGGTGGGACAAGATAGCTGAAGGAGGTTGGAGTCAACTATTTCTCTTTCTTCAGTGAAAGGCTAAAAGGATAGGAGTTGAGCATTTCTCTTCTTCCATGCCATGTAGAAGGCTAGAGCTAGCTGGTGTTGGGTATTTCCCTTTTCCCAGGTTGGTTAGGCTCTGATAAAATCTTAATAGTTTAGGCTCTAGTAAAATAGTTTCTCTTATGGGCAGGTCTTATGAAAAAAAAGAATGCTCTTGCATATTTCAAAATGGTTTCTTTTCTCCTCCCTCTGTCAGAAGCACAAGTGGATTTTTTTCTGATATTCACTGTGATAACCAGGTAGGGCTCCTGGTGGTAAAACTCACAAAATCATGAGACCCTTATGACTGGATTCCCCCAGAGTTTTGAATGCTCAGACTTGTCTACACTAAGCCTCTAGCAATTTGGAAATTACAGTTTAAGTTCTCCTAGCCCAGCACTGGTTCTCATGCAAATTTCTGCTCTAGTAGTTGTGATTCTCGATATTCACCTGTCTGTCTCCAATTTTGGAGAAAGTGGTTTCCATGTGACCTCACTTCTCTGATGGATCTAGAAAAGTTGTAAATTTTTTAAATTGTTCATCTTTTTGTTTGTTGTTAGTACAGAAGTACAACCACCAAGCTTCTTACATGAAAGACCAGAAAAACAGACCAGAAGTCTGTTTTTGTTAAGATAGATATTACAGTTTATCCTCATACTGATGGGAATTAGTTAGCCATGGTAGGAGAATTAATGATATAGAAGGGAGAATAAATTTGAAAGAGAGATCCTACAGTAGGTTAGGGGATAGGATCTAGTGCACAGTAAGAACCTTTTGGATTTAGACATGAGCATAGCCATTGATCCATGGTAAAATATCAGGTAGCATATATGGGGCCCCATGCAAGTACATCAGGAGATGTGGTGGTAGCAGGTTGATATTCTCTTCTGGTTTTCTTTTCTTTTTTTTCTTTTCTTTTTTCTTTTCTTTTCTTTTCCTTTCCTTTCCTTTCCTTTCCTTTCCTTTCCTTTCCTTTCCTTTCCTTTCCTTTCCCTTTCTTTCTTTCTTTCTTTCTTTCTTTCTTTCTTTCTTTCTTTCTTTCTTTCTTTCTTTCTTTCTTTCTTCTTTCTTTCTTTCTTCTTTCTTTCTTTCTTTCTTTCTTTTTATGAAATGGGAAATAAGCCAACAGCAGAGTGAAGATTATAGAACTGGCAGCTAAGGTTTGAAGAGACAAAAGGTGTGAAATAATCAACAAATGAACTGTCTTAGAAAGTAGAGTAGGCTTTCAGGGCTCTGCCAAGGCCTAAATCTGAAGGGAGAACAATTAGCATGGGTGGTTCAGCTTCCCACGTACAGGCAGGGGAAGTACAGAGTTGAATTTAACCAGGGAGGAATTTTGCTGTCGTGCATGAAGGCTGAAGGTACAGACTCTGGAGTCAGACTGCTCAGATTTTAATCATGGATATGCCACTTTGCAACTGTGCAGTCTTGAACAAACAGCTTTCTCTTGCTGGACTTCGGGTTCCTCATCTGTTTCTCATTTACAGAGGGACTAGATGCATTTCAGAGATCTTTACATGCTTCCACTACCTGTCTTTCAGCCTACCTGCATCTGGTCCACGAGTGAGTAGGTATATAGTGCTTAGAACAGTGGTTGACACATAAAAGAGATGATAAAGTGCTTTATTATCTGCTAAGAAAGTAAGATGGAGAAAGAAAGTAGCAGGAAAGCTGAGGGTATCTACAACAGTATGATTAAAGTGATGAGTGATGAATGAGGAACTGAAATCCTGTTTCTTTAGATCTCAAAAAAAGTGGAGGAAACTCCATTTAACTTCAGGGAAACTCCTTCATCCAAAGAACACTGTGAAATTTGATTTCGATTCAAAAGAGAATGAGACAAACTTGAAACACGTGATCTCTCATACAGTTCAATGATGAAAGGAGAAACATATGCCAAGAAAGTGACAAATACTTAATGCAAATCAGAGAAATTCTGCAATTTTGTTGAAAATGATCTTTTTCTTTTTTTCTGCTGTAATTACTTTAGTGGTGTAGGATTGATTTTAATCCCTGCCCCAAAGGAGCCTTAGAGCTGTTTTCATACTACCAGTTTTAGGAATCTAGAGTTACATGGAGGCTTGCTGCATATTTTAAGTCTTCCATGTTCATGGGCCACAAAATTGCTTCCATATTCTTATTCGTTGAAGAAAGGGAGTTTCAATAGTTGTCCTTATAGAGTTCCACCAAAATTTCTTTCTTTTCCTGTTTGAAATCCAGTGACTATATCACGTTTGTCACGAGGGTCTTTCCTTCCTAATGTATCGTAAGGGAGTCTGTTAGAGAAAGGAAGAAGAAAACAGCTTTAGGAAACAACAGGGCATTTTGCAGTCAAACAAATAAGCAAGTGACATCTAGTGCTTAAGAGTGTAGTCTCTGAGTACAGACTGTGCAGGCTCAACTCCCACCTCCTTTCACTGCTATTAGTTGTACGTCCTTAGAGATTTCTTTTGGTTTTCTCATTTGTAAAATGGGCATAATAATAGGGGTAGGGGTGAAGATTCAATAAGCTAATATATAAAATGTTCAGAACAGTAATTGGCACAATATACACTCAATATATTATATGCCATAATCCAATAAATAATGCATGAATGGATTGTAGTTTTCTTCCTAAACCCCATGGCTTTGCACTCAGCATGACCAAAACACATTTGAATACCTCTGTCCTTTTTTTCCCCCCTTTCTTTCTCAAATAACCCTGGGCTTGTCCCTACAAAACCTGTCTACTCTCTTAAGGCTAGCTCAGCATATAGGAGCAGAAAAAGGCAAAGCAAAGATTTTCAGGAAGGGTTCTGAGTTCATACATTCTACTATACTCATTGAGTTATTGTTGAATTAGAGTTGAGTTAGTATGTGTAAAGTGCTTAAAACAATGCCTAGCTGAAGGATTTGTTATCTTCTAGGAGAGAAAGAAGGAGGAAGAGAGTAGCAAGGAATCTGAGGGAGAACTATCTCCAGTTATCCAAATCATTGCCAAGTCCTGTCTGTTCCCTCTTAATTGCTCAGGGTATGCATCACCTTGCCTCCAAGTTTCTGGAACACACTTCTCCTTCCTCCTGTAGGACCCCTGTGAATGTTTGTTCTGCCTGAAATGCTTTTACCACAGTCACCCTACAACTCTTTTACTTTATTAGCTCTCTTCCTCCTTCAGATCTCACCTCAGGAGTTCTTTCTGAGAGAAGTTTTTCTTTTTTTTTTAATCCTCAGTCAGGTATTCTGTCCTTTGTTACAGAAGACCTTCATAGCATTTACCTTCAGTTATAATCATGCTTATTATTATTTGATTTGTCTGTCTACTTATGGTTAGTCTAATACATGGTAAGCAATCTGTAACTATTGATTAAATAATGAATAAATATTATTCTCATTCTCACACTTTGGAAATTTTCTTCTTCCTAACTCACTGTTAGTGGGTGGACAGTGACTTAAAGAAGAGGAGAAAGAGAAAAGGGACTGGGGCTTTATCATCTAGTGGCTACATGACTGGGGCAAAAAAGGGGTAAAACTCATTTTAAAAAGTTGACAGCATTTTTACAGATTATCTAGCCCTACTTCTTTGGTATTTGATAAAAGGAAAATTCACCATTTAGGGGTTTTTTAGTCAAAGGCTTTAGCTGGCCATCTTCCAGCCAACAGCTTCATATACAAATAAAAAACATGTTTCAAACTATAAGAGTTTAAATGTGACTCATCAACATCTGCTTTCTTGAAATATTTTTCTCTTAGAGACTAAAAACTATTTACAAGGATAGAACAAATTCTCCCAACTTAACACATGACAAAAGACAAGGCTTTTATGCCACTTACTTTATAATCCCCTCATTTTCAATCTCAAATGACTGTCTCTACCACGAGATTCTTGTGAAGAATGTTTGAAAGTACCTGTTGAATCATAGCATAGGACTGCTTATTTAAGGTTGCCTTAATAAAGGAATCATCAAAGCAGTATCTAATTTCAGTGAAAAACTATTATAGTTTGATACTGACCTAAGCAAGTATCCCAAATATTAGAGAACTGCAAGAACTCTAGGCTGAGAGGAGGAAAAAAAAATCAAAGTTTGTTTGAGAGTATTCCCTTTTTGTCTTTCTCCTCTCTTCCTTCCTGACAAAGAGAAAATTTGTACTGAAGCTGCCTCTTTGTTACCCAAAGCCCTCCATAAAACTTCTTCAAGAACAGAGACCATGCACTATGTTTCAAAGATTCTTTACCCTACCCGTCCATCTCATTTTCTCCAATAAAAATGAATGGCAAAACATTTAATCAGAGAACGCAATCATTGTTAATGTGTTAATAGGCTAATATCCTGTCTTAGCAAGATAATAACATCCTTCACTTAAAGTCCCAGTTGCCAGAAAGTCCCTTAGGAATGACTCATAAAAATTTCAGTCATGACATCAGACTTATGAGTTGAAATTTATTTAAGCACTTGAGCCTTTCTCTTCTTAATCTTTATGAAACTATGTAAAGGGTTCATATAGTTGTTTTTGGGTAGGGTTGATCCTGGAGATCAAACAACTAATTACTTCCAGTAAAACAGCCTAAGAACCAAAGTGTGCAAAAAGTTCAAATGAAAAATCATTTCCTACCATAGACACTTTCAACAAAGCTAAAAGAGAAAGGATAGACATAGATAACAATAAAAGAATTAGTAGCCAGACTACATGAACAATTTCTACAAATTAAGGAAACACAAACATTCTGACAGAAGGGCAAGCAAAAGTTATCAAAAGGAAGCTCAGAAAATTAAATGCAGATGATCCACAGATTTGAAAGGATGGTCAATTTTATTTGCAACCGGGACAATGCACATTGAAAGAGCAATGAGATACATTTTCATCTGCCAGAATAACAAATACATAAGGTTTGATTTTATCAAAATTTAGATAGGAAGTAGGGCAATCTTTATATTTTTATCAACTAGTACTAATGAGAGTGTAAAGTGGTAAAACCAATTGTAAGATTTCACAACATTTGAAATGTGCCTCCTGTCAGAGCAATTTTATATTTCCCTATTCATCCTAGAAAATACTTTATATATGCATAATGAGGCATCTACAAGGGTGTTTACTGAAGCATCACTTGTATAACAAATATTAAATGGTATTTCTCAGTTGTCTTATTCCCCCAAACTGAAATCGATAGGTGTTAATCCTCTCATATTCTAGAGAGATCCACGAAGGAACCCCCAAACTCAGTGCCTAAGAATGTCTGAAACTGCAGATGCAGTTGGGGCCATGATGAGAAATAGCCTAAAAAGATAAAAAAGAATGTGGGTCTTTCAGGATATCATTAGGCCAATGGTACTAAACTTTGGAGCAGTTCTGCTAGGGCTTTCTTGTTTTGAGAAAGTCAGTGTCTATTGTTGAATTTTAGTTAGGCTTTCTAATAGTCCTTGCCCAATCATCCACTGACATCTAAAACCTGATATCTTCTTCATTGACTTTACTACTCAATCCACAGTCTTCCTCACCACCTTAAACTGTGTCATCCTCCAAAGGACCAACAGGTATGATTCATGAAAATACCAAAAGTTAACACCAAGTATTAATAAAACTATACTTTGAGCCCTTATTAAGTATCTCATGTGAGATACTTTACATACATTATCACATTTAGTCCCCACAACAACACTAAAGGTTGGGAACTAATATGAACTCCATTTTACAGATAGAAAATGTGGAAAAGTTTAGTAACCCGCATAGGCTCACCTAATTGGGGAGTAATAGAGCTGGGCTCGAGCCAGGCCTCTCCGACTGGCCCACTGGATCTTGCTCCTACACAGACTTTTCTAATGGCTTCCTGGACTTCCTGAAGCAGAGCGCCACCCCACTGGGCTGTCCCGCGATGAGGCCTCCCTAGGCCTCTTTTCACTTGATTTTTTTCCACTTCTAAGATTGTGACCCCTGAAAATACACATTCTTACCTTAACTTCAAGTTCTTTCATTTCTTCATGATTACTAAACTTGTTTTCATTCCTAATGGTATCCATTTGTGTCTTGAACTCTTTCTTTTAGTGTATCCTCCTTTCTGGGTTTGTTTGTTATGTCAGTAATATACCAAGCCATGTCAGTAATATGCTATTAACCACTACATGGCATCTCTTGCCATTTTTATCTTCTCTCATTCCCACTTCAGCATTATCAAGCTTACTATAATGCAAAATACGCTTTCTCTGCTCTTCCTGGACATTGAACATTTCTAGAAAAAGTCAGTAGAGGAGATCTATTTTTAGTGTTTAACTTCAACTGAGCTCTCGTTACTGCACAGAATTACTGTATTCAGCTATAATGCAGCAGTTCTTCTGTAAGGTTCCTCTCGTCCTTCAGTTCCCACCCAACTCCCAGACATCTCTGAGACTACAGTAGTCACTTTTTTGTTTACCAATAAGATTCAAACTATCTTACGGAGACCTCATGCAATTCCATTTGTTCTAGCTCAGTATCTTCTGGTAGCTTTAATATGCCCACTCCTTTGCTTTTACTCTTGCCTCCAAGAGAGATGTACATCTCTACCTTTATAAAACTCAAAGTAGCCTCTATTCCCATTCTTTCCTATTTCCTTCTAGGTTCTTATTCTGCCAAGAACCTCTCTTGATGGTGTTTTCATTTGCTTTCCCTGTTTGAATTCCTATGAAGATTCTCCCTCCTTATAAATGTCTCTCTTCCTTGACCTTACTACAGCCACAGTTACCATCCTGTGTATTTTTTTTTTCTCTTCTTTGGAAAACATCTTTAAAAAGTAGCCTATAACACAACTTCCATTTTTACTACACCCACACACTCCTCAGTTCCTCAGAATCTCTATTCCACCCTTGATTCTTTTTCTAAAACTGTCCTCTCAGGTCACCAATTACCCCACAGCTAGCAAAAGCTGAAATTTTTCTCAAGCCTTTGTGTACCATTTGGCAATGTTGAGCATCCCCCTTCTTCCTGCAATTTTCTTCTTCCTGGGACTGTGACTATCATTTTACTTCTGGATCACTAAGCTTTCCTTATGCATCCTTTCCTGGCCTCTCTACTCCCTCCCATCTGCTGTATAAGCAAACATCTAGTAAGATTCATTACCCCACCTTTCTCCCTGTGCTCCCTCAGGGTTCTCAAGTATTATCTCTATGCATATGATTCTAAAATCCATACCTGAAGCCCAAACACCCCGAAGTTACTAATACACAGAGCAAAATGTCCTCTAGATGTCTTTTGTTTATATTTTCAAACATCCATCTATCTGTCTATATACCTAATTTTCTAAGTAAATAGGTATTGAGAAGATTCTTTTAAAAAACCACGATAAATGGAAAGGTGATTCTTATCTACCTAATACAATAGTAGTAGTAGTAGTAGTAGTAATTATAATAATAATAGCTAATTTTTAGAGGCCAGTTAGTATGCCAAATACATTCAAAACTTAATAATCCTCACAACAGTTCTGTTTGGGAACTATTAGTACTATCCCCTTAAGAAATTCTGTGCACAGATCATCTCATAAATCTTTATAACTGTAGTTGTAATTATTTTTATTTTTACTATCCCTATTTTAAAGATGAACAAACCAAGGTTTAAAGAGGTTAAATAATCATGCACCTAGTAATGACAAAGGCAGTACTCGAACCTGACTCTGTGAGGGTTATGATGATAGTGGTAGCTATCATTTCGTAGCACATACACATGCCTAGGCCTGTGCAAGACAGATGCATATGTTATCTAATTTTCAGAAGTTTAAGAGGTTTTTGTTCTGACATGTTAGGAAACTAAGGCTGATAAAGGATAAGTAAAAAGCCCTAGGTTACAGGGCTAAAAAATCACAAAATTGGCATAGTAGATTAAAAGTGGCAACAAATTCTCTGCAGTTCCTGGCATAAAGAGGTGGAGTCTATTTCCCTACTGACTGAAGGATGGAGTGCAGCCAGGAATGACCAGAGCTGGTTCACCAGAATGTTCCAGTGGCATCTCAATCTCGGTATCCAAGTCTGAACTCACTGTCTCATCTCTCCAAAGGAAACCTTTTTTATATGCTTTCGTCTGATAAACGAAGGCTCAGAATCAAACAGGGAACTGAATCTCGGCTCTATCCCAGTTACTCCCACTCCCCAACCTCTGAATTGAATCTGCCTTACATATCATTGCCTAATTTACTGCATTTACTGCCCTGTTTAAAAACTTTTCAGGAGTTTTCATTATATGGCACAAACATGTCCAGCCCTCTTTCCCTACTTCCTTAGTCATACCCTAAACTTCAGCCAGAATGAATTAGTTGTTTCTCTACAGATATCACCTCTTTACCCTCCCTCTCCTGACTTATGTATTCATGCTTTTCTGCCTTCCTGGCATTACTGTTTGCTTAAAATGCTCTCTCCCCTGTAGTTCAATTGGTCAAAGTAATAACTAATTTAAATACTATCTCTTCCATAAGGGTTTTCTTGATGTCTCCAGATGGAAGTGATTTCTCCCTCCTTGAATTTCCCGTAAAATTTGCTTTTCTTATTTTATTCACCTTGTGTTATAGTCATTTATGAAAATTTGTCATTTCTTTTACTAGATTTCAAACTTCCTAAGGAAGGGAAGTTATCTTAGTTATCAATGTACCACCTCCAGTAACCTCCCAGAACATTATGTACAATAAGTGTTGAGAAATTGGAGATCCAATACATAGTATTATTGTCTCTCTGAGTCAAAAACAACAGAGGAAAAGACATCAAAGCAATATTGGTGGAGAAATATTACTTTATTACTGAAAAAACTATGTTGAAAAATAAGACCAAATGACTTGATATTATACCTCTAAAAAATGGGCTTATCATCTATTCTGTCATGGAAGAGCTAAACAAGTTCCAGTGTTCCCCCACAGGACCAGGCCTGATTGCATGGTGGAGAGCCAGACCAGAATGTACTTAGTTGGCACAATGACACATTCACTGACTACATAGCCCAGGTCCTTCTCTCAAACTCCCCAAGGCAAGAAATGAAGAACAGAGACCTGAGGTATTAGTGTACCTGAAATCCCTCCACATGGTAACATGAGGGTTAGCTTTGATGAAGATGATAAAATATGAAAGGATAGACTGTCTTCAATTAATACCCAACCAGATTCATGGAACAAGGAATAGAAGAAAAGAGATTTAACGGAGAAGAATTTAGAAATATAAATGAGTGTAATAATAATGATAGCACTGGTGGTGATATAGACTGAATTTTACAATAAGTCAAGGCATTGTTCCAAGTTTTTCATTGTATTAACTTGGTTATCATCTCAATTACTCTATGAAGCCTATCCTAATATTATCTCTATGTATCCCGGGATACATAGAGATTTAAAAATCTAAGTTCATACACCTGCAAGTAGTAGACCTGGGATTCAAAAAGTTTCCCTCTAGAACCCAACTGTTTATAAGGTAAAAAATATTAATGACCCTTTTCATACTGCTCTGTTATTTCAACCTCCCCAACTCACACTCCACTTCTCCACCCCCAGCAATTTAATAATTCAAGGTTTCTCTTTGTTACAAATAGGACATCGTTGGTTTAATAGCCTGCAAATGAAGAATGTCTATTACTGTGTAATTAAACCATTATATGGTTGTGTATCGTTAATGAAACCCCAGACTGCTTTTCAGAATTTAGTTGGCCTACTGCAAGTACCAAAGAACATCCTCCAGTTGTTCTATTTTTCAACTGATTTGTTTTTCCATTATAAAATGTATATTTGAGTGATAGAGTCTCCTGTCTAGAGATGCCTTCTGCCCTTTCTCACTCCCATTTCCCAGCCCATGAACGTGCAGTTTTTTTTCCCTTTAAAAGGCTCAGTGTACTACTAAGACATTTTGCTTAACTAAGAAAACATGAGAGAAGCTGTGTGGCATGAAGGTAGCACGAGAATGAAAAATTTCTTGCCAATTAAGTACAGGCCTGGCAAGCAAAAATGATTGTCTCTTGGGACATGCTGAGTTAGCATTAATCAACAGCAATGTGTTATGAAAAGAAGTTGGTACACACAGCATTAGTTACTGAGGACAGCTTCCTCCTACGTTCTTACCAATACAAAATTCCAGAAAGATATGCCCACGCAAGCCTAACACCAGATAATAAACCCTGCCTAACATTACTGCAAGCAGAGAAGTGATTGCAGCCACTTTAGAAGTCCCAGAGTACTCTAGGATGTTTCAGTATGGTAAAGTAGGGAGGGAAAGCAGGATAAGGTCAAGAGAGCAATACACATGGACTGATTTTTATTGTGCCATAGTCCTTTAGCTGTTATTGGATACTTGAATGAAAAGCAAGCTTTAAATTATCTTTGGAACATGTACAAAATCTGAGTAAAGTCTGATATGCCTTATCACACTTGAACAGCTCCTCCTCAGCCTCCAAGGCCTTGGACACCCTGTAGGAAGGAAGCATTAGCAACTTCAGTTAGCTTCTCAGGGACCTTCTCGGTATCTACCCCTGAGCCTCCACACATTATCCCACTTGCTATCTTTTGGCAAGTCCAGTGTCATTAGTTTTTTAAAATGTTTACTAAGCAAGGGACCTACATAAAATAAACATGGTCCCTATCTTCATGAAACCTGTAGTGTAGCCTAGAGGAGAATACATGTTCCTGTGGGAAGCACTTAAGTAGACCTTAGTTCATAGTAAGTGTTGGTTAGACTCTGATTTTGCTTCTTGGTACTTTCTTGAATCACCCTAAACTCCATGTCCTCCAAACAATTGGTCAATTTTCATTATTCTCTATGTCCCCTTTTCTCTGTCTCTCTGTCTCTCAAACACACACACACACACACACACACACACATACACACACACACACACACTCCTACCGCCAGGATCAGAGCTTAGGTTCAGAGTTTCAGATTTAAATGGGTACTTCTCAATCCTTAAACTGATGTGTTTATAACTTAGTTACAAAAGGAGAAAGAAATGAACTGTCTTACTCTAAAAAAATCGTATGTTCAAAAGAATAATAGTATGAGCCTATCTTCTAAAAACAGGCTAGTAAATTAATAACTTGATCTTTTGTTTCCATTTAATACATTGTATTGAATGAGTAATTGCTTTGTCGAGGGATGGTTTACAACTTTCCAGTCAGCAGGATGTTGTTCAGAGTGTGTTTCTGAAGAACATGAGTTACAGTGATATCACACTTGCCAAAAAGAATTATAATTCCTCTTTTGGATCCAACAGAAGCTCAAATGCTTCTGACTGTGTCAAATCTGACTGGAAATAGAGCCCTTAAGTGAATGAATCATTGAACAAAATCATTTATTAATACCGAAATTATGTAGGGTACCCAGCTATAGACTCTTGCCTTTTAGAAGCTTGCAAAATAACGAGGAGACAGGATGGATGTGCGTGTGTGTGTGTGTGTGTGTGTGTGTGTGTGTGTCTGTGTGTCTGTGTCTGTGTATGTATGTGTATATATATATAATGATGAACACTAAAAACTATTTGCCAATGAGTAGGATAGCCCAGTAATGCTAAGACTGTCTAAATTGGAGTGTGGAATGATTACTGTTACCTTTTCACTTTTAAGGGAATTTCACACCTAATGCCGAAGCAGGGGTGTGTTTTCTCAGGTTTCCTATTGTGCATAATACAATAGCATTTCAGTGCTTGAAACATATGGCAAGAAAAATGGAAAGTGTGGTAAACATTTTTATTTTGGCTACCCAACATCACAGTACCCTACTTCTGGTAAGAGCCCACAATTCATGTTTGGGATTGACCTCTCCTCACTCTCATTCCATGCGATTACTGTGCAGGTAGTTCCACTATCTGCTCTGGAGGATGTTATGTGACACAGACTTGTCCACAGCATCATTTTACGTGGTGCCCGTTACTCGTTCACAGGCAAGCTGCCCATGCTAATGGGACTCTCAGACTTTTGCTGGTGTCATCAAGGTGGCAGACTCCTTTCCTGCTGGACTCTAACAGGAAGGGTTGTAAGGCCAAGGCTGTGCAGCTCTCTTGTCCACAAGGAGCTTTGGAATGAAGCCTGAGCATGGATCCTCACATGGAGATTGTAGTCAAGTTAAAATACAGACAG
The DNA here is from genome assembly GCA_030015415.1 of Cynopterus sphinx. Taxonomy (NCBI): domain Eukaryota; kingdom Metazoa; phylum Chordata; class Mammalia; order Chiroptera; family Pteropodidae; genus Cynopterus; species Cynopterus sphinx. The sequence continues at coordinate 171,520,747 of CM057379.1, forward strand.
AAGCAAGAGTTTCCTTCCCCTGGATTTTCCAGTTATGTGAGCCAATATATTCCTTTCTTATGCTAGCTTACATTTGAGAGTTTTTTGTGTTTTTGTTTTTACCCAACACAACTTGAAAATGTGGTATATTTTATCTTAAGCAAACAATGACTAGCTAATTCAGGAGCTAGTTCTTAAGGAAACTCCCTTTCTCTCAAATCCATTGAGTCAGTGCTGTTTCTTTTCCAGAACCCATGACTCACATGGCTGCAGCCAGGATTGTAGCTCCCTTGCAAGGCAGAATTTCTCTGTCACCCACTTGATCCTGAAAGTGACCCAAGACCCAGTATCGGTGAGCTCTATCACCCTCTCCCACCATCCAGTGTCATGGTCCTGCCACTTACTGGCTGTGGGACCTTGAAAAACCCTCTCCCAACCTCCACCCTCTCCTCTTTTCTCACTGCTGCCTGATGCCATCCTTCTCTGCAGTTCTCTTGTGCAGCCATCCCTGAAGAAGGGTCTTGTGGGCATCATCTCCTAGAGTTCTGTTCTGTGAGCAAATAAGAATGGTTAACAAATGTCAAATGTACACTAAGAGAGAGTCACCGCTAAGAGCTTTATGTAGATGAACTCATACGATCCTTTCAACAACCCTGACCTGTGGATTTAATATTATCTCCACTTTACAGATCAGGAAAACTAAGGCATAGGTCAGCTGAATAAATTTCACAAGGTCATACAGCCAATAAGTAGCAGTATCACAAGATGAAAAGGAATATCACATCCTCATGTGAATCTTGATAATGCTTTTTTAGGACTCTGGTCTGATACTGATAATTTATATATTTATATAGGACTGGGTTGGGGCAGGGCAGAAGGAGCTCAAGGTCAGGCAGAAACCAAATGATTCAGTTATGTAGAGATAAGATAAAAGAATATATGTAAGATTTATCTAGGGTGACAAAGAAAAGAATGATAACGTGTAATTACAAGGAAACCAATATAATTTGCAATTGTTCATAGCAAATACTATTCTGGAAAGATGTGATGCCTTGAAAATTCATGTTTATTTTACCTGAACAGGCCTCATTCCAGAATGCTATTCTATCAGTATTCTTTTCCTCTAAATGTGTTGTCTACATATTCATTTCATTAATTGAGCAAATATTAGTTGCTTGTTTATTATTGCCATGCCTGTTGTAGGGGTATAATCATTGTAAAAAAGAGGGCAGTGTGCCTTCCTTAATGGAATTTACATTATCAATCTGTATATTACACAAATAAGTGTTAACTTACAGTTAAGGTAAGTGTGGAAAAAAAAGAGATGGATGGTCACATGTATGGGAGCCTATGATAGGAGAAGTGGCCCAGTGAGGGAGGCTAGGCAAAAGCTAAAGAAACAAAAAAGATATATGTTTGGAAAACATTTGTTCAGGCCTTCAACCCCCACATTTGTTTAAGCTGAAACACACCCTTTCATTATTTTCTTTCTTATCTCAACTTCTCAACACTTAAGTCTTCCACACTGAATGCCCACACTCTACCATGACTCACCCACACTTAGGGCCTAAGCCAGCTGTTCTTTACCCTTTCCCAAACTCTGAGTCCTAGTCAAAATATATCTTTACTTATGTCTGTCTCATCTCCCAGGCCTTGTTCTGTTTTAAAATTATATAGTTGTGATTGCAATGTATAGGAGTGGCAAAGACTGCCAATTGCCTAGCCAATGTCCACTGGTCCCTTCTTTCTTGGTACTAAATCCTGATTTTATTTGATTTACTAAAGCGTCTAGCTAAAAATACTATATTTATCAGCTTCCTTGGAAGCTAGGTGTGTCTGTATGACAACGTTCTGACAAATGAGATATAAACACAATATTAAATGGAAGCTTCCAGAAAACTTACTGAAAAGCCAATTAGTGTGGGCTTTTTGCCTCTTTTTCTTTCATATCTCTTTTTGTTTTCTACTGGCTAGATTATAGATAAGGTATATAAAGAAAAATACACATTCCTATCTCTCCTGGTGTCTGTCTACTCTCAATGCTTTACCTACACTCACACAGAACACTTTTACACTTATGACACCAGATGTGTGGATTTTCCACAGATAGAGCAATTCTACACCAGATTTGGGTGTCCTAAAATGTAACTCAATTCTGATGCTATCTACCTGGAGATAATACCAGATCCTCAGGTTAAAGTTTTAATCCACAAGTCTGCCCTCCCCTGCCATGCCAGACACCAGTTGTGCAAGTCCAGATTACTAGTTGTGCTTCTGACAGACAGCTATAAATCAGAGGTTCCCAGAACCCCCTCCTTTGGTTCAATTAATTTGCTGGAGTGGCTCACAGAACTCAGGAAAATAGTACACTTACTAGATTTCCAGATTATTATGAAAGGACATAACTCAGGAACAGCCAGATGAAAGAGATGCAATGACAAGGTATGTGGGAAGGGGTTCAGAGCTTCCTTCCAGGTGAGCCTTTCACCCAGCACCTATTCACAGGTTCTTTCCCCTAGCAACCAGCTCACATCTTTAGAGGCTTTCCAAAAACCATGTCATTAACATAAACTACTGTGTGGTTGAAAGGTGCTTTTTATGAGTAACAAAAGACACCTTTATCCCCCTTTGTCACTTAGGAAATTCCAAAGGTTTCAGGAGCTCTGTGCCAGAAACCAGAAAAAAAACCAAACAAATATTTTTTATTATAAATCACAATACCACAAGGTGGCTGGAACTAGAACAGCAGCTACACCTGGAACATCACTCACCACTTTAATCCTGATCTTATTTCATCTTTATCAAAACCATATAGGGTACAAGTCATCATTATTCCTATTTCACATACGGAGATGTCCTAGTTTCAAGAGGTAAGAAAATGTTTTGGGGGGCATGATGGACTAAACTGAAAGAAAGACCTTCCTACCAACACCTAGAACTGTTAGGCAAAATAAATTACATTTTAAATAACTAGGTGAACTTGCAAACAAAGAATGGGAAACCGCCAGACATCGAGAGGGAACTAAAGCCTCATGTGCTAAAATGAGCTGACACTATGCCTGCACCAGGGTGGTTGGTTGTAGGTTTGAAATGGGTCTTAAAGCCCAGAGAGATCTGAACCTTAACATTCAACAGAACAAGGAGACAAGGTAGCGATTTGAAGCCCAAACCCCTATATGAGCCAAGACCCCCAAAGATCCCCTCCCTTGGTTAAAGGAGAACTAGAAAAAAAAGCCCCCAGAAGACTCAAGGAACCTTACCTCTGCCTGGACAATCTGATTCTGGACCAGTGATGGTCAGCAATGCTTGATAGAAACAAATGAAAGAGCATTAAGAGGAGCACTTCAGTAAATAGAGCCACAGGAAGTTTCTACAGTGAAAGCAATTCCTGATGAATTCTAAGATGCATAAGAAAATACTTTGTCATGAGTGAGAGTCAACAGATACTATAATTGGAGGGGTTAACACCTCTGTGAATTTTAGAAAACAGAATAATATGAAACAGCCTACAAAATGTGTATTTTGAAAATAAGTAAACATGTGAAAGAAGAAAAATATTAAGTGAAAAAAAAAAGCAATTTACAATGAAAAAAAGAACAGGTAGATTTGAAAAAGGACCAGATAGAATATCTGAAAAAGAAAAATATGGTCATTGGAAGGTTAAATAACTTACTTGAGGTCTCTCAGCTTAATAGAATCAGAGCTCAAAGCTCACCTTTATCTGTCCCATGCTATGTTCTAAACATCAAGCCACACTAGCTCCTTGCACATCAAAATCTAAGCTAATGAATTACACAGGAAAATCTCATTCTTTTGACTTGGCAAAATTTATTTAGAGTAAGCGTATTACTAAGAATTACTCATGGGGACTTGAAGTAAAACAAAAGTAAACCCTTGCTCTTCTAGGGAATTAACAATTCACAACAACTAAAAAGTCCTGAAATTGGTAAGGTGAACAGGAAATTTTTTACAAATCACTAAGTGAACAGATCCATCAGATGCTTTTACAATGAATGGCACAATTCAGCTACTTTCCTTTAAACTTCTGGTGTGCCATTCATCGTATGTGGTTATTTGCATGAGTGGGTAGGAGTCTGGGTGAGATCACTGGGTGAAGATAGGTCGTTGAGCCACTGAGGTGATATTTAACAGAGAGTCGAGGGGTATCTACTGTTCTAGGAAGTCCAGATTTTCCTCCGGTTAGCTCTCTGCTACTCCCTAACTATACTGACAAATGGGTAATTTATAGATAATTACTCCAAACTGAACAGCTATGGCAGCTGAGAGTTTCCTCAGGTTTACTGCTCTAGAGGTCTGTCAGTAACCCAATTACAGAGACACTGCAGGTCATGGAGCTAGATTTTTGTACCACACTTTTTGTATGAGGGTTGTTGTATTGGACATTTAACAAATACAGTATTGTTTTCAGTTAATATAATCTCCAGTGCAAGAACCTATAAAGGTTATTGTTAATGAAAAACTCACTATATTGACCTTTTCATAGATGATCATTATTTTGTGAGTATTTATTGCTTCATTCCCAGGGAGTCAATACAATAAATGCCTTATACTGTTCTTTTCACACTTTTCATGCCACCTTATGCATAAAGCATTCAAATTGTTAGTGAACAACAAAGAAGACTATTATCTAAGCTAATGAATTCCAAAGGAAAACCTTACTCTTTTTGCTTGGCAAAATCTCTTTAGAGGGAGCATATTACTAAAATTATGAATTACGTAGTTGATACATGTGGTAAGCGGTAATGAAATGAACATGATATATCCTTTTTTCTTACTAATGCCTGATTACAGGACACATTGTGTCTCTTCCAAATATTCAAGAAGTTTTGAAAATCTGAACCAGGCAAGTAGGAGTTTAAATGGTCTTATACAGCTAACAAGGACTGATCTTGTGTTTTCTGACTCTGCGCTTTCACTGTGTAATTTGATTTTAATTTTTGTCAGGCAATCAGAACCTGGAAGATTTACAGGTACTGAAATTGGTCCATCTGTTCACTCTGGCAGCAGTGCTGAGTTGGTTGTGCAGGTAAGCAGCCCTGGAAAAGTGGCTCTCTGCAGTTAGTCATTCAACAAGGGAAGGTAGTTTAGTCATCCTTTCAGGCCATAATTACATTCTATTCTAGTGACCAGTGGTAATTAATTGTACTTTGTGCCCAGTGTAAAAACAAACAAACACGGGACAGTGTAGTGTTTGGTAAATGCCACAGGTATTCCTGGAATTTAGGCTAGTTTCTTTGGCATAAAGGAAGTGAAAGCATCTCTTTGACCCAGAAGAATATCAGATTGTAACAGGAACTGACCTGTAATAGTGCTCTTAAAGTCAATGAGACTTTAGGTTTGGTAAACTTTGATGAAAACAGAACTTTACACAACAAAGCATTAATATCACTTATATTCTGTCAAAAGAACATGTCACCTCTGCAGACCTACGAAAAGCTTCACCTAATTAACACATTGGAAGGAAGATAAATGTGTAGACAATTGAGGTGATACATTGAATGTGGAATCACAGAGTAAGAGGCTATGAGAAACATTTTAATTCTTTATTTCTTGAAAGAGAAACTGAATTCAAGAAAGATATTAGGATCTTTGTGAGGTTAGTTAGTAGTAGCAGAGTTTGGATCTAACCTTCAGCCTGGGAAAGTGAACCAAGAGCTCTTTCTATGATGCAATACGGCCTCATAGCAAGGAAAGAGGAATAATTAATTTTCCAATAGTCTAGAATCTTCTCATCTAGAGCCTAAGTAATTCAAAGCAGTTAACATTCTGTTATCTTTAGAATTGGATTTTTCATTTCTTCTTTAATTCAAACATTTTCATACGGCTAGTGGAAATAAGATGGTAGTTTTCTTCCCCTTATTTTGTTTAAAGTATTCTAGACTTTAAACTTTGAAGTTTAACTTTGAACTTTAACCCTAATTTGCATGATTTTTGACATATTTCTATATCAACTGTACAATGTACTTTTAAAAATATATTTAAATTTTATTTAAGAGGATATATAGTCCTGTCATAAATGGAAAACATAACAAAACAAAATAGAATCACTTGTCATAAATAGAAGGTAACCTTAGAAATGAATTTAAAACAAAGTTACTAAATTTTCAGTAGATACTGTTGTGTGCTAAAGATCCCCAGTCCAAGGCCTGTCCCTTTCTGTCAAAGAAGATTAGCAAATGTGAGTAGGAATGTTAACACAAATCAGCACCCATCAGAACCTGACTTTTGTTATAATCAGAATGACTGAAAGAAAATGGAAAAGTGAATAAACTTCTTATTGTGATTCACTTATATCACACTTTAAATAACCCCTTTAACCACTGGTTCAGTTGGGAGAAAACTACTTCAGTTAATATATTTACTATCATTAATATTTAAAATTAAAGTCCTTCAGGGTTCTGTTATTCCCTGTAAGTACTAAGGAGTAGTGTAGCGTAGTGGAGGCCCTGGATACATTCAGATGCATGGTAGTTAAACTATACTCAGGGTTTCACCCCTACCTTGATTTGTTGGGATTCACATCCTGGCTTTACTACCCATTTTACCTGTGTGACCATGGGCAAGTCACAATTCTCTAAGCTCCAGTTTCCTCATCTTTAAAATGCAAGTAGTAATAGTACTCGGAGTGGTTACAATGATTTAATGGTCTAATGCATATAAAAATACATAGTGTTTAATCTATATTAGTTTAGCTACTGTTTTGTTATGATATTATACACTGCATTGCTGTACTGTGGACTAAGTTTTAGGAAAATGTGTATAAGTCTCTCATGGCAGGATGAGTAAAATACCATTATTTAAAACAAAACACTTTTAGGTAGCTACTTTGCATGCAAAAGAAATCCATTCACTTCCTCCTTATCATGGGAATCTTCTAGTGCCTGAAAGCCACTTTCTACTTTGTGCCCTACCCCGAATTCCCCCTCCCCAGCTAACTTGGAACCCACAGTTAAATGTTTGCACAACAATTTGCCACCCACCCTCTAATGGTCTGGTTGTACCTCTTTTGAGCCAACTTTTCAATTTGGCAGCCTTTCGACCTGCTGATGGGGCCACCCAGGGTCAGGGGCATGTTTGGGCTTCTTAAGGTTGCTGCCCAGGGCACAGCAATTAATTCTGGAGTTAGTGAAGGAGGCAAGTCACATGAAAGATCTAGTCCCAGGTTCTAGAATGTTTGGGCACAAGGTGGGAATTGAGCAGAGGAGTGATGGATGGTGTAGGCTAGGCATGAATGAGAGAACAGACAAAGATGCATTATGAAGTAAATAATAAAAAAAAGGATAAATAAAAAGAAAAAGTATTCTGTGGGATAGCACTCCAGCAAAGCAAAAAGTGTTCTTCATGCTGAAGAATTCTGCATAAAAGATTGTGATTTAAGGAAGATGGTAATAAAATTGATGACTACAGTAACAAAATTAGAAGAAAAAAGAGGAAGGTTTTTGGTTAAGAAACAAGGCTTTTGTGGAAGTTTCCCACAGCTAATTTTAAGTCAATATCTGTCTGTTCTTCGATAAGTATGTGTCATACATTCCTACCAGTATCTTTGAAGGCACACTTTTATCTTCATTGATACATCTTTTTGTGAAAATAAGAACTTAAAGATTTGATTTTCCTCCTAGGTCACATTCCTTGATTCTAGCCAAGCCTCACAAAGAGTAACAGACAATTAATTCCAGTCATTACCTAAGCTGGACTGTCTCTGAGGTGGTGGCTGTTTGGTTTCCATTAAAACCATTAACAGAAATATATTATTTTAGACTCATGAAAGAAATGTATGTTACAAATATAAAACCTCCCAATTTGGAAAATATTTAGTGATCTAACAGTTAAAATAATAAAATCTATTGCTTTCTCAGTTGCTTAGAAAGCGTAACTAAAAGTAGACACATTGCAAAGACTGTGGTGGCAAATCCTTCACAGTTCAGTCTCTCAAGATTTACAGTTAATAAATAATAACCACCATGCCACTTTTGCTTTTTAAAGGTTTTGCCTCCCAGCCAGATGATAATAAACATTAACCAGCACCAAACTGGATTCGTAAAACACAGCTGTTCTCAACAGTGGCTGCACACTAGCAGTACCTGAAGTGCTTTAAAAAATACTCCCTCCTGGTTCCCACCCCCAGCATTTCAGATTCAATTTAGATGGATGGCAGCTTGGGCATCAGAAAATTTATTATCATTATTATTTATTTATTTTTTAATGTGTTATATTTTTATTTATTTATTTATTTATTTAGCAAGGCAACCCTTGGTTGACCTCACAGACTGCAAGGACCTTGTTAGCTTACAATCCTTTATTTTTTATTTTCTTTATGCCTACAGTACCTGGTCTTCCTAGGTGGTCTCCCATCCAAGTACTAACCAGGCCCGACCCTGCTTAGCTTTTGAGATCAGGCAGGTTTGGGATTGTTCAGGGTAGCGTGGCCAAAGAAGGTATCAGGAAATTTAAAAGCTTCCCAGGTGATTCTAATATGCAGCAAAATGAGGAACACTGAAAACCTTGTTACTGAAGTGTGGTCCATGGACCAACAGCATTGCTGTCAGCTGGGAGCTGGTTAGAAATGCAGAATGTCAGTCTCCACTTCAGGCTGCTGAATTAGAATCTGAATTTTGCCAAATCTCCATGTGATTTATAAGCATATTAAGTCTGGGAAGTACTACTCTAAAAAATTCTTGTAGTTGATAATTTTTTTCTTCAATTTTAGATGACCATCACATGATAATAAAAGATCATAAAAATATCTCTACTTTTTCTCTCTGAAACTTTCATCTTTGACATTCTGCAGAGTAATAAAAAATGGATAATTTGAAGTGAGATCCATATGTGTAAGGTTGCCAGATAATATAGGGTGCTTAGTTAAATGTAACTTTCAGATAAGTGATAATTATTATGGTTTTTAGTAAGTATACCATAAATATTGCACGAAACACACTCATACTACTAAATAAGTATTCATCCTTTATCTGAAATCCAAATTTAACCCGTATCCTGTGTTTTTATTTGCTAAATCTGGAAACCCTGCATATATTCCCAGGAGTGTCTTTTTGCTCTCTAGGCTCTCCCATCACAAAAAAGGGAAATGATACCATAAATGGCCAAGTCGCTGCCCCTTAAGCCGTCTAGACTGATTGACTGTGATATTGTTTCTCATCCTGCCCAGACAGCCAGAACTCTGACTTTCCTAAGCAGGGCTGGTGAGTCACCCAACGGGAGCGTAATGGGAAATTTACTTGCTGACTCAGGAAGACATAAACCTTGGCAAACATTTCCTTCAGCCTAAACCAAAAGAAAAAAATTTTCAAAGTAAGTATTAAGTAGAGCACAGTAAATTTAAAACACTAACTTGAGGCAGCAGGCAAATGCAAGGGCTTGTAATCACATGTTTTCTATTAGTTGATTAAAAAGACATTTTCTTAATTTGTTCCACTGTTGCACTCAGAACCTGGTATTTTTCTTAAGAATTAAGAGGCCACTTTCCAAGAATACATTTTAGATCCGTTCTCTGGATATTGTATGTAGTTTGCAAATAAAGTGGGAAATTCTTGGAGCAGAGATGTGGGTATGGTTTTGATGGCCACACTCCCTTTGTCACTGATTCACAACAGGCTTTGTAACTATAGGCAAATCTCATATCTCAGTCCTTCCTCCTAGAGTGATTGTTTCATTCATGTACCTAACTCTTCAGATTTGCTTTCAATCCCTCTTTATTCTACCCCACCATTTTACCATTTTCAAATAAGATCTCTTGCTGTTATTAAATCACTGAAGGATCAATCTGAAGGATATTAGAAGAGGAAACTAAATTTACTTAGCCAATTCTGACTGTTTTTATTTGGAAAAATTTTGATCAGAAAAATCTGGATAAAATAGTCATGAAAACTATTCAATCCTGTTATATTTTTAAAAATATAACTGCATAGTTGCTTTTGAGTAGATTGAAAATGGAAGTGCAGCTACCTGCTTTTTTTGTGAGCTTCTGAATCTTTTCTGTTGATGTAATGAGTCATGATATTGATAATCACAGTTTCAGGACCTGAAACTAACTTGTTTCTAACAAATATGAAAAGAAACTTCCATTTAAAAACAAAGCCTACAGATACCATATTTCAGAAGTTTCATCACCGCTTTAGTCCCTGCAGACATGATGATGGAGGCTTAAAGTATTAAACACCTAATATATACTTATCAATACACTGTGGCGTGTGGGGGAATACACACACAAATGTTTTGCAGCTGACTCTATCAAGACATGGGGTTTGTTCCCGTACTTTGAACCTGGTCTGACCTTGTCATGTGTTTTGACCAACAGAAAGTGGCAGAAATGACAATGTGCAAGTAAAAGCTAGGCCTCAGGAGAGCGTGCAGCTTCTACCTTTGCCTTCTGCGAAAAGGAGAACTGAAGCACTCCACTGACAGCCAGCACCAGCTGACAAGTATGTGAATGAGGCCATTTTGGACCTTGCAGTCTAGCCATGCCTCTACCAGAATGATGCTGGCCGAGGGAGCCCAGTTGAAACTGTTAGTCAACCCACATAGAAACATAACAAATAATAAATCATTGCTTCAAGCCACTGTGTTTGGGGGGCCAGGGAATGATTATTACTTAGCAATAGGAAACTAAAACTCCTCAAAGGAAATTGTTAAGAAGGCAGATCCCAGGCCCCTACCCCAGAAATTCTGATTTTAGTAAGTCTGGCTTGGGATCACACTTTTCACACAAGGACCCCAGAAGGAGGTGATTCTCAGACAATCCTTTAGCACAGAGCAGGCCTGAGGCAAATAGCCACATAATAATAGTGTGTCACACCAGCCTGTGGTGCTCCTGGAGTTGTACAGTGCACATTTGTGTCACCATATGCCATGTTCAGGTATAGATAGAACCTCTGTTACCCCCCCCCTTTTTTAATTAAAAATTATTGAAGTGACATTTATTAATAAAATCAAATAAGTTTCACGTGTAGAGTTCAATAGTATGTTGCATATATATTATATTGCAGAACCTCTGTTTTTAACGTTTGTGTGAAAAGATAGAAAAAATAGTTATTTAAATTTTTATTATTTTTACTTATAAAATAGTAATTAAAAGGTGATTTTTATTCTTCTCCATTTGCCCAATTTGGATTAATTGGGGGAGCAGTAGTAGCATAGGCCTCCTGGAGAAACAAGGTTTGTTGGGGGATTTTGAATGACATTGATGTGGGCTAAAGTCTTGAAGAAGTTAATGTATAAAAAAATGCTGCAGAGTTGATGCAGACGCAAAAAAGAATGTGCAGATTTTTTGAGCACTGTGAAAGGAGGAGGCAGGAGAATAGGGAAGGTAGACGCTCAGGGAGGTTTATTTGGAGAACATTATGAACTGCTGGTAAATATTCTGAAACCCCTTAGAAAAATGAAGGTGAATCTGCTTGAGAGAAACGATGAGTTTTTTACTTATATGTATGCTTTCATTATCCCCACGATAGGTGCATCATAAAACTAAGCTGGTTTGAAGTGTTTAAAGCCTTGACTTTGGTAGTGCTGGGTGGAGACCCTTGGAACTTCTGGATCCTGCTTTTCTGTCTTATATATGTGAATTCTTCTGAGATGCCATCGGAAGAGAGGGTTGCACTAGCAAGGAATATTTGAAAAACAGTGAATTAAAGCATGAAGGAAATGTTGTTTAATTGAAGAGAAATATTAATTATCAAAAAAGTGTTATTTTAGTTTGAGATGGCTGTTTCTCAGTGGTACATGAAAAAGTCTTCTCGTGGTTCTCTTGCCCTCAGGAGGTAATGATAACCAGAAACCCCTCAACAACTACTATCTGCCCGAGACATTTGGTGATGTTTGGTCCTGCATATGCTTTGCCACAGTGAAGCTAAACCACTTGTGCTACAAACTGCAGTTTCTAATATAGTATTATAACTTCTACTCAGAAGTGTCCCCTTTCAGCAACTGTTTGTGAAATTTTGGTTGCTGAAATAAAGTGTAAGAAAAAAGTCATAGGTCTCTTTGGCATAGAGGATCCCTCCTGGTTTTTAGAAGCTTGAGATTCTCTGACACTTCCCAAAATATGATTTTTTTCCCCCTTTGTCTTGGAAAAAAGGCGGAATTAACTGTCACTCTTAGAGAAATCACACAAATATAGATGGGTTTTGCCTAGAATATAAATTATACATATTGTAGTAAGAGAGTATAGTATTTGCATAATTATGGTGAGAATCATTTTGTTTATAAATTATCCAATTTAACACATCTGTATTTGTCAGGATTGGCTAGAATATATTATAGTATTAAATTAACTCACAAATCTCAGTGGCCTAACTCAGCAAAAACTTGAATTTCATCCTATTGTATGTGAAACACAGTTAATAAAAAATGTGATGCAAACATCAGGTTTTTAAATTTCTTTCTATATACCAAGACAGCATATTTAGAAAAAACTCAAATTACTCTTTCTAGCCAGTAAAATTTCTATAAAAATAATGATAAGTTTTTCTGTCAAAGCTAAAATAAATTGTCTCTAAATATAGTAGCAACCAAAGTGCGGTGGAGCCAAGAAACAATTTTCAAACCATCACAGCCACAAAACTAGGGTTAACTGAGGAAATAAATGGCTTCTTAGATTGGCAGTTTTCACAATATAAAAAGATAATTTATAACTTATTGTACAAAGAGCAGTTTGAAGCCAACATTGCATTTTGACCACAAAAGTAAAACGCCGATGACCAAATAATTTTCACAGTCTAAAACTAACAAAACTAGGTTTACATAACAATAAGAAAGAATGTAGGGGATATTTAAATGTTGTATAATCAAGATAACTGTGTAACACTGAAATTAAAAAATTTGGGCACATGTGGGAATATTTCTCCTCTTATATAAGTGCTAAGATTTATATGGGAAAACCTCCTTGAGGACAACGCATGTTACTTATCAATCCATAGTGGACACATATTATATATTATGTGTGTATATTTATATATGTGTGTGTGTGTGTGTGTGTGTGTGTGTGTGTGTGTAATATGTTGTATGCCTCACTGCATCCTTTTTTTTTTTTTTTTTTTTGCAGAACCACTTTTCCTTCATTCTGAGTGGTTAAGAACATCCTATCTACTACAGTGCTGTGCCACATCTTCACCACAGGAGTGACCACCGGACACTAGGTATGGTCAATCATAATATCTCACTCCTCTACATAAAATGTTTGTTTCAGGGGTGAGCAATTACTAAAAATAGAGCCAATAAGAATCATTGCCTGCAATTGATATACTGAGTTAGGAGCAGGGCAGCTTTTTCAGGTAGGATGGGATTGCTAAACTAAGACACAACTTCAGATTGCAGGGAACTATTTTCCCTGATCAACTGGGAGCTGGAAGCAGTAGGAGAGGGTAAGACTGAGACAAAGAAGGAAGCACAGCTGGGAAAGGAAGAGTGGGGAAAAAAGAGGGAGGGGGGTTCAAGGTGAAATCGCATTCATTCTCGGGAAATTGTGTTATATTTGAAGCCAGAGCCAACCCTGGGCTTCCTGGTTGCATGAACAAATCTATTTTCTTTTTGCTTTAGTTAACGTGAATTGGATTATTGTCACTTGCAATTGAGTCTTGATAAAACACTTCATTCTTGAAGACCCTGTAGGATCTGTTATAATGCCATGGTATCTTAGATGCAGTATTGAGTCTAAAGGTTTTAATGCAATGAAAGCATAGATGAATCTGCCTCTGGCATCACTGAAAGGTATTGTATGTAATTGACATGGCATAATTTTGTCAAAACAATTTTATTATCTACTTGCCTCTCTAACTTAACTCCAAGAAAAAAAATTATCATTTCTAAATTAAAATTTTCAATTTCCTCTGTGTAACATTGTATCTTCACAATATGGCTGAATTCTTAATATCTCCATGTAAAATATCATAAAGCCAAAGTGTGTGCTCTGTGTGTGTGTGTGAGTGTGACTGTATGTATACTTCACTTTTTAAATCCATACAGTTTTTATTTTTAAGTGATTTGTTTTCCAGTTGTTTGTCATGCCATTTTTTTAGGGCTCATAAAATATTTTCCATTGGAGACAATATTTCAAGTGATTGTGAAATTATCAGACATGTTTAAAAATCTTACTTAATTTATATTGTTTATAACTATAATATAATAGAAAGATAAATGCTTTGCAAGAGCCTGGTCTTCTAGTCCCCATAATACTTCTTCTTATTTTTAAAATCTTGGCCAAGTTTTCTTTGAAACTCATTTTTCTTGCATTAGAATGTAATTATATGGCATTATAGTTATATGGAAAAAAGAAAATTGTGTTTAAGAATCTTGAGACAGAATTCTGTTTAGGGTAAAAAGATTTTTTTCACTTAGATTTTTATTTGAAAAATTGACTATGGCAATGTAGGTCTTAAACATGGTCTGAAAAAGCTAGGGCCTGAAAATAAGAGAAAAAAAAAAAGAGTCTGATGGAGGTGGGTGCAAACAACATGATGGGAGGCAAGAGTCTGAGGAGGAGACACAGACAGGAGAAGTTCCCATGAAAGAAGTTCCCATGACAACCTTAAAAAGCAGGGTTAATAGCCCATTGGAACATAGCCCCTTGCCGTTGCCCTCAAACTTTCTAGAGAATTCTGCTGTGTGCAACTGCCTTACATTTGGGTTGCTTTGTGGAATCAATGGACAAGGGTCCATGTTCAGTGTTTGGGTCGAGAAAGGGAACGTGCAGGCTTGAGTGAATACACCAGATGCGAAAACGAGGTGTTGGTGAGGCAGGAAAATCACATAGGCTGAATGAAGCCCTTTTGAGAATCTTTGGAAACTTACAACTCGTGGGAATTAATTACAGCTCATCAAATGCATATCTCAGTTGTGTGACTAATATTGCATTATTTACTTTAAGATCAGCTCGGATCTGATTCAGAACACATGGCTCCATTAACTCCTGTGGCTTTTCTCCTTCTAAGCAGAGAGCTCTCTGATGAATCTGGAAGTCCCAGCACTTAAGTATGGTCTCCACAGCCCACTACCTGGCTGTCACATTTGAAAATGAGAGAGATAACACAGAAAGGAAGAGTTACTAAAGGTAGTAAAAGGGAAAATTAAGAAGGTTAGAAATGTGGATACCAGAGACAATTCTGTTTTTTTCCATTGCACTTGGCACAAGATAGTTCTGTGATGACTAACCTAATGAATAAATTAATTCTAGAAATCAGAAATGAGAAATTTGGTGTAGAATGGTGTAGAAAAGTGGAGAGGAAATAAATTTTAACCATTTATTTTTGCAGCTATGACAACATTAAGTTGGAAGAGCCTTTAGAATTCATAAAATCCAATTATCTCAGCTCTGTATGAATACCATTTATAATTGTACTGACCAATTTGAGAGCTACTAGC
Source organism: Cynopterus sphinx (assembly GCA_030015415.1). NCBI lineage: Eukaryota > Metazoa > Chordata > Mammalia > Chiroptera > Pteropodidae > Cynopterus > Cynopterus sphinx. The sequence goes on from CM057379.1 coordinate 171,536,116, forward strand.
CACATGTGGCTATTTAACTATAATCTTAAATTTTATTTTTTATACTAGCCACATTTCAACTGCTCAATGATCACATGTGCCTAATTCAAGTAATTGGGGCAGTATAAAGTACAGAATATTTCCTTCATGACAGAAATCTCTATTCAACAACACTGGTCTATCAAATGATCATTCAACCTTAGCTTGAATTCTTTTTAATAAATGTCAATTTTCTGTTGCATTTTTGGGCCAGAAAATATTGTTAGGTTGTCCTTGAAGTTTTCTTCCATATGTTTATTCTAGATTGTTTAGATATATGGACTTATTCTCTCCATAGGGAGCATTTTATTACAGTAACTATTTAAAATTTTTGTTAATGATAAAGATATTCTAAACTAAAATAGGGCAACTAACCTGAAATAGAATAAAAAATGAACTCAGTTTCTTAAAGAATCTCACTTATGCCTAAAGAAGAACATTAATTAAACAATCTCCATAACAGTAATTATTTTTTCAAACCTCAAAAGAAAACTGACTGTAGAAATATCTTTAGGCTTCACAGAAGTGCCGAACATGAACCAAACCTTTTACTTAACTCTTTTATGTTTCTATGAGCTAAAGCTAATGCAATTATGTGATTAAGAGCTCTGTATCTAACCATTTAGTTAATATAATCATTTTCTAACATCATTTCAAGTCCAAATATTTAACATTTCATGAAAATCCCCTGTCATATTTCCATAATGACTGAAAGGTGGAAATCTTTAATTAGTCTTGAAGTTTTTAGAGGAAGTAAGACTGGAGACTAGAAAAACCCCTAAGTGAATCATTTAAAAGGGACAAAATTGGGGAAGACACCAACCCATCTAAAATAGTACTGCTCACAAGAACTTAATTCATACTTCCTTTATATCAGCAATTTAGTGAGCTTTCATAGGACATATACAATTCTATTAGGCACTAAAAAGCAAAACAACTTTACTCCCTGTAAACAATAAAATCCTTGTATCATCAAGAAAACTCTCAGGCAATTCTTCCTTTTCAGCTACCTAAAAAGTAGAAAGAATTTATGGCCATGCTAATCTGAACAAGCAGGATCCTGTCTGATCTCGGAAGCTAAGCAGGGTTGGGCCTGTTTAGTACTTGGATAAGAGACCACCTAGGAAGACCAGGTACTGTAGGTGTAAAAAATAAAAAAATAAGGATTGTAAACTAACAAGGCAGCAATGATGTGTCCATGGTTATCAGAAACCCAGACTTTCATCCCTGTAATTCTTAGATAATTACCTCTATTGTCAAGGGAGGCTACTGAAGCACCAACAATCACATCCATATCCCAGACGTCGGCTATAAAGCAATTGCAGAAGAAAAAAGGACCTGATTGTTAAGCTAGCTCTCTTCTAAGAGCTTCTTAAGTAGCTCTTCCTGACAACACCTATTGACAACTTTTGGTCATCTATAAGGGAACAAGGATATATAGGGTTGTTTTGTTTTTGTTTTTGTTTTCAAGCTAGACGTATGCTTGCCACCATAAAATACAGGCATTTTATTACCAAACAGAAAGGAGACAATGAATATTGGGTAGTAGCTCCAGTCTGTCGGAGCAGGTGGCTTATCTCTTCCCTGTGCTATACTTCTACCATTGGACTGGTCACATTGCCTGCATTTATTTATATAGGAAACAGAATTGTGTAGCAATAAAGAGCAGAGCCTGTAGTTGTGGTGATCCTATGTCTCAGTTTGCCCTAGATAGTTTCAGTGCATAGCTGTTGTACCAATATAATTAATATCAATATCCCTATTATGCCTTAAAGTGACCCAGTTGCTCAATAAATTATATGGTCTCTAGATATAGCAGACAAGTTGATGCATCTCTATTAGTTCCTAACTCTGTGACTTCAGCAAATTACATAATTTCTCTAAATTCATTGGATTAGATATCTATCACTGAATAACAAACTATCCCCTAGCTGCATTGGCTCAAAAGTAACATACATTTTTATCTCACAGTTTCTGTGGGTTAGTAATTGAAGAGCAGCTTAGATGGATAGTTTCTAGCTTAAGGTTTCTCTGAGGTTAGATGTTGGCGGGAGCTGTTATCATATGAAGGTCTGACTGGGTAGAAGGATCTGCTTCGAAGATGACTTACATGCTATTGGAAAGAGGCCTCAGGAAGGAAGGCCGTGGGGGCCTCTCCATGCGGCAACTTATATGTTCTCATCACGTGGCAGCTGGCTACCCATCCAAGAGAGAGCAAAAGGAAGCCATAGTGCCTTTTCTGATCCAACCAACAAAGTTGTACAGACACTTCCTCTTTATTTTATTCATTAAAAACAATTCAGAAATCCATCTCACACTCAAGGGGTGAGGAATTAATTAGGCTCCACCTCTTGAAGGGAGCGTATTTTAACATCACCACACTTATTGTTTTCATCTGTAAAATGGGTAAAATTACCCACATGCAGTTGTAATTATGTTATTATGAAGAGGCATAATAAATATAAAGCATTTTAATAGAACACTTGGCATATAGTAAAATACGCCCCTTAATAAATGTCAGCTAATATATTATTTACTTATTTGTCTAATTAAACTGTAGGTTTTTGGCAGGGATCATCTAATGTCTGCTGGTAATTCAAGCTCCAATTGAAGTGTTGGGCATATAGAGGGGACATAATAAACATCTGATGGATAAATGAATGACTAACATATTATTTAATATGACCAGTTAAGTGGAGTATTCCTATAAGTAGAAAGAAAAACAGTGCAATAGGAATGTGAATAAATTTATGTTTTATTTGTGTTAAAAATCAGATTTTTATAGCTCCTCCTATAATAAGGCATGAAAAAGTGTATACTAATGTAATGTGTGCTGTTATATAATTTAACTAATAATATTTATTAATATACAATGTTGTTATAAGATCACCTTATGTTCTTGATATTAAAAGTGCTTCTGAAAAATTGTATTTTGTAGATAGATATTGAGCTACATCTTTTTGAGACTTGGAGATTATTTTATCACTGAAGAAAATATTTCAATAATCATTTTGATGATATATTATTAAACAATAGAATTAAAGCATGTATTTAAGGAAAAGAATTTCAGAATCTATACATATATATGTATATATAAATACTGTGTTTTGTCGTTAGTAACACATTTTCTTGCCATTTTTCCCAAGGAAAATAAATATATGTGTAACTATGTAGACTACAGTTTTTAAAAGTCTTCTGGTTATGGATATTTATATTTATCATAAATCTGAAGAAAAAAACAATTAGAGGTTTTGGTTTATAACCTCTAGTTATAGCAAGGCTACATTTACATAAAATAATTAGAAGGAAGAAAGTATTAGCAATCATGTATCAATCCCAGAAACATTTTAAATTATGTACCTTGTGATTTCTTGTATGACTCATGACATAAATTAAACTGATTTTTAAAAATTTTATGTTTTTTAATGTATTATCTTTTAAAATGTTTGCTAGTTCTGAATATATCACAGATATTTTGATTTCACTATCTAAGCCTCTCATTTGACTTTTGGGTGATAGAAGAGTAACTTAGACAGTGTTACCCTCTTCAAACATGGATTTTCTTGTGGTGTAAGTGTTGTACTCAGAAATGTGATCTATTTCTAGCATACATCAGAGCACACATCAACACTTCAACCCTTTAGTAGTTATAATGTAAGAGGATGCTATAATCTTTAATTACTTTCAATGAAATGATAAACATATATATATATATTTTTTTCATTTTTATAACAGGATAATCACTTGAAGAGAAATTCTGAAAACTACCAGGTATGTGCTTGAAATAAAGAGTTCCTATTTGAGGACACAATGCTTTTTCGCTGAGATGCAGAGAACTCCAGGAGTGCTCAGGATGTTTCTTACTATGCATGAATAATTTTTATTTCCTTCTTAAACTGCAAACCTTATCCACAAATTGCAACAAAGAATGAAAAACTGCTACAAAAGCTTAGAAACACTATTCTAGATGAAGTTAATAGTTTAATTCTGTTTCTTTACCAGTTATAAAATGAAATGAATCTATTACATATTCTTGGGCTTTTCTACTTGAAAAGTATGTATTCATTTATTTGTACAAGAATACTTATTGAGTTATTACCTTCATTTGTTCAATTTATAAAAGTAACAATTGCTTTTTTGTTCATACAGTAATTCATTGGTCCTTCAACAAATATTTCTTGGGTTCCTGCTATTCAATAAGAACTGTGCTAGGCACTATACATTTACTAATGGATAAGGCCAACATGTTCATTATAATTCTATATGTCAATTTTACTTCAGTGAAGTTGTGTGTGTGTGCAGGGAGAAAGATTAACACGTTCACTTCTCTCATGGAAATTATATGAAAATATCAAAAATTAATGTCAAATAGAATATATTCAAATGCTGTTAAAAACACTAGGAAATAAAGACAGCAATTAAATGCTAAGTTATGAGTATATTAGATGTAGAAACACAGCCATTTTAAAGTGAAGGGAGAAAATGAAGCCATGTAACACTTCTTAGAGAAGAGTCTTGAGCTGAATGCTGAAGTTTGGGTGAAACTGGGATAGAAGAGCAGGTGAAAGAATAATATTCCAGGTTGAGAGAAAAAAAAAAAAAACCCTCAGGAGCAGGGGCACAGAGGAAGTAGTTAGTGTGGCATATTTATAAGGCTTGTGGAGACCAGTACAGGTGCTTACCTTACAGAAGCTTCCTGCCCAGATGCTCTGCTCCCTTCAAGCACAGAATTCCAGTGCTTGTTTTTATATTCCCAGGTATGAAAGTCATCTTAGGAGTTTTGTACAAAAGTGATCAAAATGGTCTTTTCAGTCTGAATGAACTTCAAGCCCCATAGTATTAAACAATAAAGATGAAAAATTTTAAAGCCAGATTGTGTAAGTAAAATGAGTAAACTGAATGCATATCATAGAAAAAGGAGATATTCAAATGATGAAATGTTACCTATGAATTAAGCTAGAGATAAAAGACAGTACACATTTTATTTGGCTTCTCAATCTGTTCAGTCCTGAGGGGAAAAATCAAAAGAAGTTTCCTGGATAGGAAACTTCTATTAAGCAATAGTCTATTTAAGTTAAACCCATTTAAAAAAAAAAAAAAGTTGCATTTTTGTTTTAGAAATGTCAAGTGATGTTATCTATATCTTGTTCTTTAAATAAGGAAACTAAGATATTTCCACATTTTTCCCAACACTTATCTGAAACTTCTTAGCTTTGTAACTAATTTTTTCTAGTACATGTTTGATCTGAAGGCCACAAGTGATTGATTTCCTACTGTTTTGAAAATATAAATATATTACCTATCGATATTTCCCCCTTTAATTCCTGAAGTTCAACCATGTGAGCCAGTTTATCCTCAGTGGACATCATTATTCGGCTTAGTGTGGGGGAAGGATAGTTTAATGAGAACAGGTGACTTCATTTCATGGGGGCTATCAATAATCACCCTAATTATTCTGGGGAGTCAATGAGTCGCCAGGATCTCAGGAGCAGAAAAGGCCTTGGGAATATCTCCGCTCTTTTCCTTGCCCACAAGGATATGCATGCAGATCAGGAGATGTGAAGAGATTCACAGAGGAAATATACACACAAAATATCTCTTCCCTTTCAGATTAATCTCACAAAATATTCACTTACAACTATTTTCTTCATAGTAAAACTTTAGCTTTAAGCCCATGTTAGTCTTTCCTAAAATTATCGTTCAGTTTCTCTTTCATAATTACACCTCAGACAAACCTTTCCAATTTAGTTGAACTTATCTGATGAATACAATAATAAAATTTGATTAAAGTATTTTATTGGTAATGTAAAAAGCTCAGATGGATTGAGGGTAAAGATAATTTGTTAAGTAAATTTTCAGATCACTTTGAATATATTATGTCCTTATTTTTGTTTATCCTTGTATTGTTATGCATTTTTATATCATAAAAGGCAACTTAGGGCCAATGAGCATGATCTTGGAGTCAGACCATCATACATTCAAAATCTGCCTCTGCCACATGACCTTTGTGACCTTGGAAGAATTATTTAAACTCTTAGCGAATCAGTTTCTTCATTTTCAAATTGCGGGTATTAATAGAACCTTGTAGGGTTTTATGGCTAATAAATGACTTTTATATACACAAAATGCTTAGCACAGCATCCAGCACATAATGAGTAAGCTTAATAAAAATTTTAGTTATTATTAAGTCTCCAGACATGAAATTAATTCCATCATTGAGCTCAGTGTTGAGCTCAGAAGATACAAAAACGATAAGGCACAGTTCCTGAGAGAAGGCCTCCTGGAGGACATGATGATGCCTGATACACACCTTGAAAGATTTGGAAATAGCCAGGTAGAGGACATTGTGTAGATTTGTATGTGGCAGAAGGATGATGACCAGGGGAAGTAGTTGAGGAGGAGGGCTAATGTTTTCTAGGAAGAGAGAGCCCTGTGAACAAAGCATTCTGAGGAAACTAAGTAATTTAATATTGCTAAAACTAGTTTGTGGGTGGGATGTGGTAAGAGACGAGAGCTGAGAGCATAACAGTGAATAAAATCATGGTGATGTGTAGAATGAGAAATGCAGTGAGTTGAGGATAGAGACCTTCACAATCCTAATAGTGAAGGAATGCATTAGAAAGGAAAGCCCAGAAAGAAAACAAGTTTCCTGCCTTTCTTTTCTACTCTTCCATCCCCTGAAGGACTACTGGTGCTAGGGATCTTTTGTGATAGAGATCAGATAGGAAAAGGCAGCACTGTTGGTAGGTGGAGGGGTGAAGCCAGAAGGGCCAAATCAATTTCCATAATACATAGTTGGGAGAGGAGAGGCAAGAGAGTCAGACACAAAAGTAACAGGGAAAAACGTGGTAGAATTGAGTTTAGTGGATAAAAGACTCTGGAGAAATGGAGAGTGGAAGAGGAGTGTTTCAGGAGGATTTCTTTGGGTCATGAACTAAATCCTCCTTGATGTTCTTTGAGAGATAAAAATTTGAAATTTCTCTTAAATTACTTGGGGCCAACTGGATTGAGCAATTTAATGTGCAGAGACGAATCCAAGTGGAACCCTGGCTTGATTATGGTTATTGAAGGAACTGTTGGATAGGTACCATGAGAACTAAGAGAGTATAATAATAGTCATACAAATTTACTATTACTACTGCACTAGATTAATAGTCATAGAAGTATTAGTGGGGGAAAAAACTATTCAATTATATGAGGTAAGTGCCATCATCATTCCCATTTTGTAGATAAAAAAAAAACTGAGTCACAGAATATTTGGAGTGATTGCTCAGGGTCACACAACTAACTAGTACTTGATGAAGCCAGGAATTGAACTCAGGCATTTGAATTTACAGAAACCAATGGAATCAAGGTTTTAACTAAAGAGCAGAGGGGTAGAGGGTAAAATTCAAAGTCAAAATTCTTTTTACTATCTTTTATTTTCTCTGTTAGAAAGTGGTTATACTTAATGTAGATATATCATGCTGTTCTTTTACCTTGGATAATCATTATAACGTAGTTTAGGGAGTCATGCCATATGAATGGGGAGGAAAGGTATAACTTTTCTTCCATAGAATAAAATATGCTTTTCCCTCTCCCATGCACACAGTACCCGGCACACTGTGGATTCTGAATAAGCACTGGGTTAGTCTGAGTCACTGTCTACTACCAGAAATGTGGTCCTGATTCACTCAAGATTCAGCAGGTACACGGCTGTTGCCATTGCTTTAGAGTCTTCCTTTCTTGGTCTTCTCATTTCTTCCTGCCCCTGCCCTGTTCTGTTGGACCTCTCTGTTCTGGATCAGAAGTTGGGGAATGGGAGGGCTTACTGGGTCCAGCCAGAGTATTAGGCCTCCAAACTTTTCTGCATTCCCTCTCTGGATGGATTTCAAGGTGGGGGATTCCCTGCGGATTGATTTTCAGGCTTTTAATGCACAGAAGACCCTTTGGGTTTATGCATACACTCCCATGACCTTTTGGGGGGTACTAAGGAACATTCTGAGGAGAAAGGCACATCTGTATTTTATGTGTAAGTATTTGTGTAGGAAGGCCTGTCTTGCACGGTAATTTCCTTTAGGCAGGTGCTTGATTACGGCTTGCAAAATATGTCCAAGGTTTTGCTGCATATATTTTAGTCAAATTTAAAAATCAAACTATATAATTCAATTAAGTACTATAAATTTAAATCAGATATTTTATTTCGATTTACATACATATCCCTTTTCAAGAAGAAGAACTATTAGCTAACTGAGCTCAAATTTAAAAGCAAAGCAAAGCAACCATTTCTAAAAAGGAGCACCTCATGCACACCCATCACACTATAGGGAGAAACTTTCACGGAACTGTCTGCCTGCAGGGTGTTCTTGCCACCTGATACAGGTCTTGTTAAAGGAGTTCCTGGAATTGTATTTCAACCAATAGGACTGAAGGTTTCACTCTCTAATGGAAGTTGTGCAACTATAATCTCATCAGCATCCTTTCCCGCCAATAAGAGGGGCCCCATTCTGACTAATCAAGACAGTGCCTTTTGGACAAGGAAATCGCAAAGATTTGGACTTCTCATTTGCATGAGGACAGACCAATCAGGGACCAGGGGCAAGGAATTCTCTTTCTACAAGTCAGCTCCCCTCTGGCTCACAGTGCACACTTTCCCTTTCCATAAAAGATTTAAGACTTGGTTTCCCCAGGTGGAATAGAAACACCAGAGATCTCTTGCCAGGCCTGAGTGGAGCAGAGCTGTCTAGAGGAAGAGGGGACTCGCTCCAGAGCTGCCACACCCCAGGTATACCTCACAGCCATGCTGTTTCACAGCTGTATTGTTTCATAATTGAGCTGTAACACTATTGAGTTGTTGCACAGCCATACTATTCTCACAGCTATGCTGTATCACAATTGAGCTGCTTGCACTGAATAAAGTTTCCTTCTTCACTGCACCCCAAATTGTGGATTCCTGTTACCATTGAATTAGTGCCAATTAGCATTGGTTGATTTGTAATAGTTGCTTTGGGAAAATAGGAAACTACTGTTCTAGTCCTCATAGATTTTTTTTTTAAGGTTCACACAATGCCTTTATACTCTCAGTCTTCGTCACCAAATTCTTTGGCTTGTGATACACAATGGAGAGAGTCACTTCTCTGGGCAAGTTTACTCATCATTTCATCTTCATTCATTCATTCATTCATTCGTTCGTTCAACATTTTATTGATTGCTTGGTATCTGCTTAGCAATGTGCTAGGATTTGAGAATATAAAGGAAACGTCAAAGTTCCTGACCTCGAGGAAGTTTTTCAGGCCCTTGGCCTGGTGCAACCTACCATCACCAAGCAAGCCACAAGATGACTTAATAATAAAAAAAAAAAGGTGAATATCCCTTCTTCCAACTCTAAAATTAGGTTTCTACCCAAATGCCCTAAATCAAGGAGTACAACAAATCAGTAACTTCAGCTAACAAACTACGAATGAAGTTTGACTAGTGTGATTTAATTTAAACCGATGACTGCCAATTCTTTGCCTTCCCAATCCACGACTGAAGTTCGGCTTTAACACAGCTCGCCTTGAGAGAGGCTGTGCTAGCATTCTGGAAGTTTACAATTAAGGCCATTGTTTGTGTGTGGGATGGAGTGGGGAGGGAAATGACCGCTAATGACGGGAGTTTCGTTTCTGGGAGCCTGATAGGCTTTAGGTAGCAGAATCATGAGAAGCGGATAAAGCCTTTCCTCATTTTAAAACAGAGGTCGCACGGGAGCCCCTGGCGGGACTGGGGACCGTGGGGCGCCTTTGGTGCTCGGATGCACGTTGGGACCATGATTTCCCCCCTGCTCCCCGCCCCCGTCGTTCCCCTTAGTACTGGGTCCGAGGCCCCTCCCTGTCTGAGAGCGGCCGCTTACGGAGACCCCGAGGGTGCGGGGCCTGGGTACAGACGACCCGCTCCCGGGACGAGCAGCGACAGCGCGCACGGAAGTGCGATCGAGCGCGCCCCAATCCAGGACGCCTCCCCTCCCCCACTTCCTCCGGCCCCGCGGCTCCTCCCTCTCCTCCTGCTCTGTCTCCTCCCCCGGCCGGGGCTGCCCTCCCGCGGGGGGTGCGGCACTCACCCCCGCAGTCCCGAGCCGGAGGGAGCCGCTGCGGGGCCTCCAGTGCCGCTGCCGCTGCCGCCCCGCCCCGCGCGCCCTGCGCCCCGCGCCCCCCAGCTCCGCCCTCCCGCCTCCCGCCTCCCCCGGGGCTGTGTCCCGCATCGCCGGAGCGCGGGCGGGCAGCGGGCCACGGGCACCGCGCGCCCGGGGGTGGCGGCCGCGGCTCCGGGCTCGGGCGATGGCTTCCCCGCCGCCGCGCGGGTTGCGCCTCGGTCCCCGCCGCCGCCTCCTGCCGCTCCTCGCGGGGCTCCTGCTGCCGCTGTGCGGCGCCTTCAACCTGGACGCGGACAGTCCCGCCGAGTACGCGGGCCCCGAGGGCAGTTACTTCGGCTTCGCGGTGGATTTCTTCGTGCCCAGCGCGTCTTCGTAAGTGGCCACGCTGGGGAGGAGGGGCGGGCGCCCTCCCTCGCCGCGCGCACCCACCCAGCCAGCCACCCAGCCACCCTGCGTTTCAGACCCCAGGGTGAGAGACGCCCGCGGACATCCGCTGTCCGTCCGTCCGTCCCATCCCCCCGGCCGCCCCACGGGGTGGTTTAGGTTTCGGGTGGATGAAATATTGGAAAGATGGATCCCCCGCGGCACCCACCACCCCGGTCCCCCCTCTCCTCTCCCTCCTGAGAGGAAGAGCTTTGGGACGGACTCGAGCTGAAAACTTGGGGAACGTGAGACACCAACAAAGGCAGGTCCCGCCGGACTCCGCGCCGCTCCTGCCCAGTATCCGCGATCCCGTCAGTTTCACCTCCAAACTTCTTTTCTCCGCGGCCGTTTCCTTCTTCGTAGACTTCAGCGCCCAGTTCTTTTCGCTCTCTCCAGACAGGCCCTCCCCCCACTCTTTCCGCTTTCCAGCTGATCCGGCTTCTCCTCGGTTGCTCCTTTCCCAGACACGCTCATGACTAAAGTGACCCTATTGTCATAGCAGATTCGTTGTGTCTTCTCTCTGTGACTGTCAGACCTGTGCCCGTTTGAAGGTGAACAGATGAACTGAATGTGTCATCTGTTCTTTTTTAGAGGGACCCATTCTTTAGGTCATTGTTCAGGAAGAACGAGGGTGTTTGCTGAGTTTTCACTCACTGCAGGTCATTTGAATGCCGCAGTATTGAAGGATACAGTTGTGTTTCCAAGTTGCCAACGTTCCGCAAGCAAAGGCCGTCAGAATTTGTAACCGAGTTATTGTCATCATTGGACTGAGATTTGTCTCTGACTTTACCAAACGCTGACATCATTCTCACCACCCTACCCCCAGATTAGCGTTAGAAATACTGATTTAGTGAGTGTTCACTGGATGTCTTCTGAAAATCTTGTTTTCAAGAGGGGCAACTGTTCTTACGATTCTTTCTAAGCTCGGAAATTTTAACAGCATATTTTTGTTTCTAAACTTTCTTTATATTTTCAAATATTTTGGGGTTTTTTTGTGGGGGGGGGAGAAGGATGCTAATTTGATGGTCAGGACTTAGAACCATTTTTCCAATTCATACGTGCCTGATATGAAGAGAGTGTAAATATTTTTCCATGACCATTTGAACATTCAGTAGGATTTGTTCTTATCCTCTTTCTGGATGTTGCTGAGTTATCGTTCATTTTGGTCACAACCATTGCAGCAGTAAATAGTTTGTAAGCAGTTAGTGGAAGCTAGACATTGTTCTATGTAGTGAACTCAATTTTGTTTGTTGTTTGCAGCTTCAGTGCTTTCTATGAGACCTGCGCACAGATTTTCCAGAACGATAAAAGTAATCTTTAACTTTATGCGACATCTACTACCTTCTCATTTGATTTAGTCATCTGTCAGCCTTATCTGTTATTTACAAATTTTCTTTTGTTTCCAGATATTTTTAAGTGTATGCCTTTATGGTACAGAAGATTTCAGTTGATCCCAAAGGTGCTCTTTTAGATTTAATTAGTACAGAAATTCTAATTATTTTGAAAATATATGTTGTCTTTTGTCAAGAGTTAGTACTTAAATTAGCAAGGTTAGAGCACTTATGTACTTCAAAGGTGATGGAGTGTTTTGCAGATGTTGCTCTTAATTCTGTGGCAACCCTCTGAGTTTAATAGTGTAAAGATATGAGACAAGATGATCAACTTGAAGTGTTTTTACTGTGGAAAATGCGGCAACCATTGGCATGAGATATTTACTGTTTTGGGTTATGAGGCTTGATGGCTAACCTTTGACTAGTCACTGAATATGCTACGACCTCACTGGTCTATAAGACTTCCCGCATGGGCCTTCAAGAGTAAGGGTAAAGTAAAATTGAACTTGATTTGTTTTCATAAAATACTTTGAAATCTTCATCAGTTACTTTGTTACTGATAGACTAGTGAGCTCCAGGTATAGCCTAAATTAAAAAATAGAAATCAACTTTGAGATTTTTTTTTAAACAAAATATGTATAAGCAAAGGTTTCTACTTGTTGGGCTTTTCAGATTTAACAAAGGTTAATACAAAAATTATGCTTAATTTTTTAAAAAGGCAGTTTTAAATTTAACAAGCATCGGAATCCAAGGTACATAGGATGTCATTTCCCAGCTTCATTTATTATCTTAGTTATTTTGTGTGTTATAAACTTCTAAAGGAAAAAAAAAATCCACATAATAAAGTGTTTGCTAATTAAAGATTCCTTTCTTCTGAAAGAATGCCTGGATTAATGAGGAAGCAACAATAATAAAGACTCCTTCTGCTGCTGCCAGTTTCAATAGGTGTCTAAATACTTATGAAAAGCTATAAAATCATTTTGTCATTTTTTCTTGTTATAGAAAATGTTATTGAATTATTTCCATATTGTTGTGAAAACTAATGAATCAATGTTTGTTATAGAGAAGGAAAAATAAAGCATTAATCAAAAATATTAAGGTAATTCCTCTAGAAAATTCCTTCAGATGAGTCTTTGGTCTGAAGTAAAAAGTCGCAAAAGCAGTGACTTAAAAATTATGAAAACTAAAAAAATTAGCATTTCATATTTTTTCTTATATGCATTAGTTTGTGATGGCCATTTTGCCATGCTTATATAAAATTTAAACATCATACAGAGTCCAAGAAGTAAAATCATGTTTTTCTTGTGGAAAATAATTGGAGAAATTACAAATTGCACCCTAGGTTTAGTTATAATAATAATATCTTTCATTTAACTATAGTAATGGTATTTTGTAATTTACAAAGCATTTTTACTTATGATATCTCTCTTCAATGTATAGCACAAACCACCAGGGGAAGTAGGGAAGCAGACAAACTCATTCTTACAGATGAGGAAACTTGAGGTCAGCAGAGATTTTAATCTTTTGGTTATTTGAACAAGTTACTGTGGGGTGGAGGGGAAGGTGGGATTAAAAGAAGATGGTATGAGATTTAAATTTCATTTAGTTTTTGTATAAAAAAAATTAAAAATTTTAAGAAGTAATTGAACAGTTTTCTTATTCTTCAGCTAAGTTATACGGTTCATATTTTACATATATATTTATTTTTAAATAATGCTATAACGAGAAATACTGGATAAGAATTCTTGCCTTTTTCACTGCTAAACACGAATTGAAACTTATTTACAACTACTTTGTGTTCCTGTGACCCCAGAAACAAAGTATGGGTGAGTGTGCCCTGGACACAAGGTCCTGCAGAATATTTAGTGGTTCTAATCCTAGCTTCCTGTTTGTAACACCTGGTAAGCTTTTAAAATAAAACTGTGACCCTGGCTGCATTTTAGATGTAAACATAGAGCTTTGACTTCTTATTCCAATAGTCTGTGGATCATTTCTCCTTGACTAGCCAATTTTACCTCAATCTGACTAAAAATGAACTCCTTTTTACCAACAGATGTTAGTTATGACGCTGTTTCTATTAATGGTATCATCCTTTTCTCTGTCGCCCTGGAAATAATTTCATATTCCTCCCTCTCATTTTCTATTTTTCTTTGTCTCTATAACTGCACTCTCCTAATATTAGTCAATGATTAGTCACCAGGCAGAAGGTCCTAGAAACTCTTCCTTATTAACATTTCTTGCTTCCCTCTCTGCTTTCCACTTCTACTGCGACCCCCTTATTTAAGCCAGTCATCACAAGTGTGGTCTGTGGCACTCGTGTCCACATCCCTTTGCCCACCATTGGGCTTTTAAACCTGCAAAACATCTTACACGTTTCTAATAGTTTTATTTTTTTGCAGCATCTTTTTGATCCTGATATTCTCCTGCAAAAATTAACTCCATTGCTACCATGGCCAGAGAGGGCCCAAACTGCTAATCTGGATGAGGGCCTCTTTTAGTCTGTCCCAGCCAGCATCTACTTCAAAAGTTCATGTCCTATTTCTCTTCTCACAAGTGCAGCTACCTCTACAAAACTATGCCAGTATATTTCCTTAAACTTCAGTGTGACTTTCTCTGTATTGGTACTCCTTTCTTGTCATAAATAATATATATATACATAGACAATAGCATTATTATTTAGAAAGCAAATCCTACATAGATTACTCCTGATTAAGGCCCATGTTTTACAGGATGTTATAAAAGAGAAGGGAAATATATAGAATTTATAGTTACCGTGTGTCTGTTTTACATCGTAAAAATGTTGACTCTGTAGCACTTTTTATTTTAATGAAAAGCAAGTCCGAGACTGGAATTATAACTCTTAAACAACATTCAGCACTAAAATTTTATACACATTTCTTTCTATATACGTATATGATAATTGTTCAGAAGTTCCTTTTTGGTGAAGGCTCATTGGTAAACCCAGAGTCGGCCAAATATATTAAACATGCTTTATCTTGGAGAGAGAAGTCAGTGCTGAAAGCAGCCAAATAACTTAGTTCATTTGGAGGATTTAAAAAATGTACTTGTCATTGTTTGGCTGGTTGCCTCTCCTTGGTAGTTAAGGTCACATTCCCTGAAGCAACTGCCCTTAAAGTAATAGGAAGTGTATCCTAATGGCATCCTCCTGGTTACTTTCTCTAATCCTTTTTCTGTCTCCCCTTTCCTCCCTAACTCTCCATTCTTCTTCCCCACTATTCTCTTTCTTCACTTTCCCTCATTCCCTTTTTCTCTGCTTCTCCTACCTCTCCCCGCCCCCATCAGCATACACTTTGCCCTTTATCTTTTAGAATTTCTTGACATGATATTAACAGCCTGCTCATGTATGTACACCTTCATTTTAGAATCATCTAATGGAAATGTCTCACATCACTTAAAAAGAGTGATGAGGATGGGGATCCTGATACTGTTTTGGGGCACACTTTCCAGAAGAACGTGAAGACTGTCAGGAGAATATTTCAGGCATCAGATTTTTGCTGCTAATTAGTGAAATCTCTGTCAAAGTAACTTGGTATATGTTCTCCATCTCTTCACTATTGTCAGGAAATGTAAGCTAACTCTTCTTCCCTACCCTTCTTTTTTTTTTTTTCCTTCAAATCTTGCATTTGCGTTAATGGCCCTTTAAGAAAATAAAGGAAAGAAAAGCCCTTTTAGAAACAGATTTTAACTTTTATATTTCCTACTTTATTAGGGAGATTTTCGTTAATTGTTTTCAGTTCTGATGCCATCATCTTGTATTTTTACATTGCATTTAGATTTTCTAAGTTTGCTTTCATCTACTATTTACATTAAACAATTTTTAAGGTAATTATGGTGGACATTGTTATCTCTGTTCAATAGAAAAGGAAACAGACTCAGATTTAAATAGCTTTCTCAGTTTATTTATATAGTGATTGTAATTTTTAGTCCCAATCCTTGTTTGTTAGACAGTGCTGCTTATATTGCAAACGTTTTTTTTTTTTTCTGTTCTGCCACTCCTCTTAGCCTAATTAAGTTGCTGTAGACATTCATTACACATTCTTAGCTTAACTTCAGGTAATATTTCATTTTTTTATAAAGTGTTTCACTAATAGGCTTTTTTGTTTTATTTTTGTGGGGAAAAAAAGTCAAAATTCACTCTTCCAACACATTAATAGGCTTTTCTTTTCTGTAATAGGTGTTGCTTTTATATTCCTTAATTTTCTCAGCATCTTTTACTATCCTATACCCTTTATTCTATACAAATATTTAATTTTTCTCTGTACAACTCTCTCTTAACACTTTAACATTTGTCTAAGGCAATTTTACTTTCTCCATGTCATCATTTTTCTCTTTTAAAAACTGTTTAGAATGCTTTTAAAAGTAACTTAAATAACATGTTGACATTTTAGACAGAGAACTTTGTTCCTCAGCTTCTGTTCTCCATTAACCTAGCATTTAGGAACTGACAGTGCTCATGCATTCCTTTTATATTATTCTATTGTTTCTGTAGTATTTTACCAACGTGCAAGACTGCGCATGAGTGTATGCTTAGGAAAACTTGATGAACACCCATTTTAGTACACCTAATTACCATCATTTCAGGCCTATAATGTGCAAATGGTCTGATGTAAAATAGCAGCTTTGTCTTGGTCTTATTCAAGGAGCTCAAACTATGTGCTGCCAATAGAATATAGTTTTCATTTAGAGTTCAGTCTTCTGATAACTTCCCAGCCCTCAGTCTTATAGTGCCAAGTAAAGAAAGTATCTGTAATCTAAATAAAAATAATTATTTTACAGATAGTTTAAATAATTGGATATTTAATAGGAGATCATTTTTGCCTTTTAGAGGGGTAGGGGATAGTGGAAATGTCTTATTTATATATAGTTATTTTAAATTTAAGACCTATAGCTATCAGATTTACTTGCTACTCAACTGTCAGTTTAAAAAACTTTTCTTGAGTGCTTATTATGTGGCAGGTACAAAGTTGAATTAGAGTCCCCTACATTCAAAGAAGTCATTTGTCGTAAAGTGGGAAAAATAGCATTGACACAGAATTATAAAAGATTGTTTAATGTGGTATGTGATGACAGTCCAGAAATGAATTTCACTTGCAGATTTTTAGGCAGATTCTAAGAACCAGCTCTCCTGTCCTGATCTAGAACCTGGTCATTATCCACAACACTAAAATCGTATGAATACCTGTGCTTCTATTACACTTATTAGGACTATTGTAGGAATGTCCCCACTCCTTTTCAGGTGTAGACTCTGAAAAATACACTTGTCTGAAATGGTCTTTTTCTCCATCATGCACTCAAAACTAAGTTCATTCAGATGAAAAGGGGGAAGTTTTGTGGTCAGTTTTTTTACCTGTTGACATGAAAGATTTCATATATATATATACAGAATTAAGCTGTTAACCATCTCTGCTGTAGAAAAAGAACTTGAGGACACAGAGTTACTCTTCTTATTCTTGGGTAGGGGGAGGGTGGAGGTAAGAGTCCTCTTATTCATAGCCTAATTTTTTTTTGTTATAAAAGGATCTTGCTGAATGAAAACTAAATTGATTTCTTACCCAGAGTCGTTTGGCTATGATTAGAGAGTGCCAGCATTGGTGTTTTATTGATGCCAAATATGACAGCATAAAGCTTTACTAAATAGGGTGTGGTTTGCTTGGGAGTTTTGTCTTTGAGTGTGGAGTTTCCAGATTAGGGTCAGAGAGCAGGATTCCTGTAATACAGCAGTTCATGTAACCAGCTCCTGAAAGTTTAAATAT
Organism: Cynopterus sphinx; assembly: GCA_030015415.1. Taxonomy (NCBI): domain Eukaryota; kingdom Metazoa; phylum Chordata; class Mammalia; order Chiroptera; family Pteropodidae; genus Cynopterus; species Cynopterus sphinx. The sequence goes on from CM057379.1 coordinate 171,553,770, forward strand.
GATTTCACATACCACCCACATGAAATGAAATTGAAATGGACAAATAAAGTTAAAATGAATGCATTCCATATTTAAGACTGTTGACATAAGACTGTCCAAACCTGTAGAGAATTTTTATATTTGTTTGAGCCAAACAGAGGATATGTCTGGAAGTAAGATCTCAACAGACTGAGTAAAATGCATCCTAGAATGGCAGTTGGAGGCTTCTTCTATGACTTTTGAAATAAGGAGGGAACCAACGATGATTATATGAAAGTGGGAGAAAGCAAAGCAGAAATTGGATTACAGTATAGTTAACAAGGTTATGTGCTCTCTTGAGAGTGGTTTCACTTCTGAGGGGTCTGAAAAGAGGCATTTCAAAGGTGTATTAACCTAGATACAAAAAAAGAAAAAAAATACAACAATGGACAGGGCTTGCTTAAGGCAAAGATAAACCTGACATTAAAGAATTTATATGCTTGGGGCGTGACTATGTATCTTGATCTGCCCAGTTAGTGATGTATGATTAGAATACCCTGTGAGGTTACCATTGGTCACTGGACTTGTTAAATCATTATAGAACCCTATTTGTATCCACAATAGTAAAGAATTAAAGGCAAGATTTCTTTCACTTAAAAATTTGACTTCTGATTTTTTGTCTTCTTAAAATTTTACCCTGGTAAGAAAGTAGATAGTGATCCTATTTGGCCAGGGATTGATTAATTTTGTGAAAGTAAATTTGTTAGTCACTATTTAAAAAGAAATTTAAACTACAGTAGTTCTTAAACAAGGTAAGTTTTCCAAATGGAAAATTGATAATGTTTAGAACTACCATACTTCAGAACTATTTATTTAGAATACTTTTTTTCATTCAGGATTCAGGATATAGAAAGTGTACAGCAAACCACACACAGAGACAAGAACAAAAGCAAACAGAAATCAAAACAAAACTTCCCTCACTCTAACCAGTGTACATTTTAACAGATATAATTTGTATATAATAAGCTGTACCTATTTGAACGTGTCCAGCATATATTTTTAAATGTAAAAATTAACCCTGAAGTTACCTTATAATATGTTACTATGATGGATAAACTATATTCTGTAACATATATATGTAAGAGGGCACCAAATGAATAATGAAGATTATACCCTCAGTTAATAGTTTTTAAAAAAATTGGGAATAATATTTAAAAAATGATTGCTCTTTCTAAATCAAAAGACACTGCTTATGCTTTGTGCCATTTAAAGTCTTACCTTTCCCTTTGTATTTTAGCAGGATGTTTCTTCTCGTGGGAGCGCCCAAAGCAAACACTACCCAACCTGGGATTGTGGAAGGAGGGCAAGTCCTCAAGTGTGATTGGTCTTCCCACCGTGGGTGCCAGCCAATTGAATTTGATGCAACAGGTAAATGTTAATGCAGGACTCTTCTTAATTTATGTCATTTGATTTGTTAATATCATTTTGTTCTTGAAAGCACTTGCTTTAGCTTAAATGTAAAAACTTAATAAAATAATGTATGTAAGCACTTCACTCCCCAGAAAAAGTTATATAAAGATAAATGATTCATTATATGATTTTTCTCCCTACAATTTTGGAGCATATATAAAAGCATTAAAAACACATTGCATTTCTATTGCTTTCAATGTCTTCAATTTTTTTTTTACTTTTAATTTTTTAAATTTTTTTGAAATTTTTCAATTACAGTTGACATAAAATATTACATTATTTTCAGGTGTACAACATAGTGATTAGACATATGTATAACTTATGAAGTGATCAATCTAGTACTCATCTGACAAAATAGATATCACAATATTATTGACTATATTCCCTGTGCTACACTTTACATCTCCATGACTATTTTGTAAGGATGTCTTCAGCTTTAAACAGATAGTGTCACTTTGCAGAAATCTGGGAAAGTGTAATGAAATGTTGTTGCTTTTCTTCTGAGAAGAGGGAGCTTATAGATACAACAGGCTTTTTATCCTTTCTCTGTTGGCAAAATTGAAGCATGACTCATTGACAACTGTAGAATATCAACTCTGTAAGTATAAATACATCCAAGCCTGGCGTTGTTCTACAAAAGCCAGTTGAGGAAATTTTTTTTTTTTTTTTTTGTATTCCAGTAGATTTGGTTGAGTTAAAAAAAATTCTTATCTAAAATTTATTTATGTGTTATGGTTCTGATAACATTAGAAATTTATATGGATAAATTTTCAGTGTCAGGATTGTGGTAGGAAGGAGAAAAATAGCATAATGAAAGTGAGAAATAAGAAAGAAGAAGTTTTATATTTACATCTGTGAAATATATATAATCCTGTACACATTTGTATTGGTATATTTATGTATATTTGTGAAATCTTAGAGAATCCTCAGAGAAGTAGTGTGACATTCTTCTGGTCATAAAAGTTTTACAATTTTTAAAAATGAGTCTAGTTTCCTGGCTTTGATAGAGAGTATTTTAAGTTAAGCCTAAAGAAAATTAATTCTTTTCCATATTTTTATTTTCTGCTTATTCTAAAATCTGTTCATTCTGGAAATTAAAATATCAGTGAAACAGGAGTCATGATGTGGACTGTTCCATTTAACATCATGACCAGTGTCAAAATGAGTGTCATTCTTTAAACCAGCTCTTAATAGGAATCAGGTCATATGTTTTATTTTGTTTTTTTTCCATTTGAAGTCATCTGTCTCTTTTTCCATATATGGTTGACATTTGGAAAACCCCGAAAGATGTTTATAGGCTCAAGTTTACCGCAAGTAGAGAAATACCTGTGACACAGAATTTTATGGGTTAGAGCATTTGTATCTTCTAACAAAATAGTCATATTAATAAAATGAAACTGTAATTCAGTTTTAACAGGATGAATTGTTCAGATATGTTTCTGTATTCAACGCCATAGGTTTTTGTGCAGTGCAAGATAGTTTTTTACTATCTTGTTTGAAATTTGTTTTTATATAATATTTTGTTTATTGAAAAAGTAATACATGCACTTGGTAGAACAAATTTCATACAGTCAAAAAGGGATACAGTGAAAAATAGAAATTTCTCATATCAGCTTGCTCAGAAGCAATCACTCTGAACAATTTCTTTGTTTCTTCTAGAATATTCTTCTACCAAAAAGAAAAAAAGGCAGCTCACAAACAGTAGTATACTAAATATACTTTTATGGACCTGACTTCACCCCTAACCCATACCTAGCTTTATAAATCTCTTATAGATCTTTCCATATCAACATATATTGGTTTACCTCATTCTTTGCAAATCACTGATAGTATTCTATGGTACCATGTACCCCAAGTTATTTTATTCATATTTCCTATTGATGGATACTTAGGTTGTTACCAGTTAACTGTTACTATAAACACTGCTGTGAAGCGCTTATACACAGGTATTTGTGCAAATATAGGAATATATCTGTGATGTCTTCAGGATAAATTCCTAGTGAGGTTTTTAGATGATCATATATGTATATTTAAACTCTTGACACATACCACAAATTATTCTTTATAAAGGTTTATACCTCTCTGTTTTCTGACACCCTGATGCCAATACCACTTATCACTATATTTTTTGTCTTTGTCAATTTTATATTGTTGTAATATTATATGTGTATAATATTATATATACTTATTACATATGTGTAACCTCTAATAAAGTTATATTATTATATTGTCTTATGTTGGTATATTAATTGGCATTCCTTTAACAGTAAGACTAGGCATCTTTGTTTTTATACGTCATAGTATTCCTTTTCCTATGAGCTACTTTTAATATATTTGTATATATTTTCTGAATTTAAAAAATGATTTGTGAATTTGAAAAAGGACCTCAGTTGACAGTCCTCCATTCTTTTAGTTGCCTAGGTCAAAATCTGGGGTCACACTTGACATTAAATCTGTTGGCAAGTCAGAATCTAACTTCTTCTTGTCATTCCACTGCTAACATCTGGTCCAAGCCACCATTGTCTCTCACCTGGACTGTTTGCTGCCCTAGATTCCTCAATTCATAAGGATGCTGCCAAGAAGTAGATGGCACACTTAAATTGGGTTAGTTTGAGGAGCTTTTAGTAAAAGGACTATTTACGAAGGATTGTGGAGGGTCTCACAGATAGTTTAGTGCCTAGACACTAAAATTTGGCCTCTAGGCCTGAAGGGAGACGAGGAGGGAGCAATTGCTGGATCTATATAGAGGAATAGGTGGACAGAGCCTCGTGATGGGAGTTATGGCTTATGTCACAGGGCAATAGCCAGCCCAGAGGGACAGGAAGGGAGGAGCAGGGGAATCAGATACTGACCTTACTCTTTCTTCCTTTGATCCTCTGAACATGTGCCCAGCTAGCTGAATCCAGTTGGGAGCCCACAGGCCAGGCGTCCATGAGTTCCTGCTGGTCAGCATCTTGGACTGAGAGCAGGGTGGAGAATGGTGGAGAGGAAACTTTAGGGCAGTTAGAAGAGAGCCAGCTTACCTCACTATTTTTTCCACTTCTGCCCTGGCTACCCTTGATTGTTCTCTATAGCAGCCAGAGTGATCCTTTACAAATACTCAGATCATAACATTCCTGCTCAGATTCCACTAATGTCTTCCCATCTGTCTTATAGAGGCTAAGAGGACTCTTGGATATTCCAGCCCACTATTTCTATCTGTATCTTCATCTTCTACTCCTCCGTTCCTCACTTCTTCCTGGCCTCACTGGATCTCTTTGCAGTGACTTGTAAACAGTAGGCACATTCCCACTTCACCTTTGCTTGGGCTGTTGTCCTCTGACTGGAGTATTATTTCCCAAATGTGCACTGACTGGGTTCCAATCCCACCACTACCTTTGAAATTACTGCAATGTCATCTCAGTAGTGGTCTGACCATCTTATTTAAAATTGCAGTTCCCTCTTTCCAGCACTTAGTGCTTCCATCTTCTCTGCTTTATTTTTCACTGTAGTACCTACCTTGCTATATGTTATTTATTTTTAGTTAATGTCTCTTTCTCAAATAGGATATACATTCCATGAGGATAGTTTTTCATTTCTTCACTTATGAAATCCCTGAGCGTAGAACAATGCCTAGTGCCTGGTGCATGTTGGTGCCCAATAAATCAAATAGATGAATGGATAAATTTTAATCATAGGAGCTTTTTCTGTAGTGAAGAAATAATGAAAGTCCTTCAGTTATACATGTACAAATATGCATTTTTGATCTGTTCTCTCGTGTCCTACCTTACGATATTCTGTACTTTGTATAACTTCTGAGACTTCTCTTATTAAAAAAAAAGAATAAATTGAAACTTTTTTTTATATTAGAATTTTTATTCAGATAGTGTTCAAATTTTAAAAAAGGACAATATAGATCTCAATAATCTAGTGTTGAAATGTATATCTAGAAACAGCACCATTTGACTGCATCTAGACTTTATGGAAGAAATGCTTAAAACTTACAGCATTATCCTGAATTTTCCTCACACTTCTGTCTCTAGGAACCATCACCCATCTTGGCCCAAACACAAAAACATCTCTGCACCACAGCACTTTTACCTTTTATCTTTTTCATTATCTTAAGAGATAGTGGCTTTTCTCTTTCTTTTGCTTTTCTGGGTCTTCAGATCTAGATAGGTGGATGAGTGTGGTTTCTAGAAGTAAACTACCTGGGGGCTCAAACCTTAGCCCTGCTCTTTACCAATGTTTAACTTTCACAGCTTAGTACTGTCAGGTTACTGCCATCTCCCTGACTTCGTGTCCTCATCAAATCTACTCCATAGTGTGCCTTAAACAGAATAAGTTAATTTATATATCATTTAAGACATGTGAAATGCTTAGTACAAAGACAGGTACATTGCGAGGGCTCAGTAAATGTAAGCTGTTTTTTATGGGTATCACTCCCTTCTCAGGCCCTGCCTATTCCTTCTTTTATCTCTATGTACTTGTTATATATTTGCCCTTTTCTTTTTTTTTTTAACTTTAATTCTTAATTTTTTTTTCTACACGAAAAACTAATCTCAAAACAGCTTCACCTTGAACATATTCTTCTCTTAGTCATTTTCCTTTCTCCTTTCCTTCACATCCAGGATATTGAACGCTGTGCCTCCCTTCATTACTTCCCATGTTTATCTATTTCAATCTGGCTGCCACTTACCCCAACCCAGTAGTGGCCCACACTGAAATCTTTAGTGGCATCCTACTGCAGTGGACACTTCTGATCCCTCAGCTTATTTATTTAATCTTTCTTTTACAGTTCACTTCATTGACCATTCCTTCCTTATTTAAAGTCCTTGCTCTTTGTCAGAAACTATTATGTCCCCTTATTCCTCCTAACCTTCTTGATACCCTTATAGACTTTGCCTTTCAACTTTTTGCTCACTCCATACCTGCTCTACGTCATGGTGTCATGGAAAGGAAATAGGCCTTAGTTAGACAGACTTGGGTTGAGATCCAAGGTCTGTCATTTTTCCAATGTTATTTTGGGAAAATTACCTGCCTTTCCACGTCTGTGCTACATTCCTGGGGTGATTATGAAGAATTCAAATTAGTTTATCTCCCTTTTTTGTTTCTGAGTCCAGAGGAGAATTTAAAAGGGTTTTATTTTTTTTTTTTTGGGGGGGGGGATAAAATTTAAAATTATTTTATTTAAATTAGCTCTGATTTATATGATGTGGTAGATACTACAACTATTCATCAGTGTCGTGTTTCTAAAACTTCTAGGGAAACCCTTGTATGCCCATGTAACTTTTTTTGCCAGTAAAACAACAGAAGTGTGTCATTTGTGGGCAGAAGGGTTTAGAAGTTGGACATTATTCTGTCTCTTCCCTTTCATATGCCTCAGTGAGGAGTGATAGTTTAAATGATAGAGTCTCCATCGGCTTGGGTCCCTGAGTGAGGAGGATGTGAAGCATAGATTCTTACTCACCCACAATGTATATATACAAAATAATCCTTTGCTATTTTTGGCTAATAGATTTGGGGGATGCTTCCTACTAGCATAATGAAGCCTAACTCAGTAATGCATATATATATGAACATTATTAAAATTCTTTCCTAGTCTACATGCCATTATGATCTTCTGTTAAGTTTCTTGTTCTATTTTACTGTTTTCTGGGTGGCTAAGCAACTAGATAGTATTGCTTATGCCAAAAATGGCCCCTGATTGGTAAATTGCATTTAGACTACGAAAAACTATAAATAGACAAGTACCTAATGGGGATGCTATAGCTTTGGGATTCCCTGAGTATAGTGATTCTTATCACTGGCATGTTCTTTGCAGGACCCTGAAAGCTATAGCTACAGAGTCATTACAACAGATTTCATTCTTTTGGGGTGTCAGGCTTTGAAGCCAGGGAAGCTCCTATACACACCAGATCTTGTTTCTTGTCTAAGCTGTCATCTGGTGGGGCAGAGAGGAGAGCTCTGGACAGCTCTGTGTACTGCTGCACAGGGAAGTTTATATAAGGACTCTTATCAAAGAGGTATGCTTGATTCTATCCTACATCTTCTAAATAGACTGCTGCTACATGCAGCCTTCGGTAGTTTTGTGAGTCTGAAACTTTAGTTAAGCTCCAAGATGCCCCACTGATGGTTGTCGGGTCAACATTTGAAGTTCATAACTATATGAAATACTTTTGGGTCATTTGTTTTTTGGGCTGTTTCTCCTTAGAAAAAAATAGAATATGTTATTCATTCCTGTAAAAAGAACAAACCTCGGCTATCTCCAGAATCACAATAAGTATTTTTATAGTAAGGTACTTTTAAATACTTGTTAAATATTATGAATAATCTTTTCCCATTCCCCTCATCTTCCTTTTAGGTCAGGTTCTTTTCTACAGGCAATTTTAGTGTACCCAGAATAGCTCTTTTTCTTTATTAAGCTGCTGCGATTTACATTTTTTTTGTTTGTTTTTTTCTGCTTATCTTATGATATGTTTGTTTTCCTGGCTAGATTGGCAGGGAATAAATTTATTTCTGCTCACCATTGTGTGCTAGTGTATAGAGAAATGCCTAGCTTATGGTAGGTTTCATATGTGTTTATATTACATGCAGGTGTTGGGTTCTTAATGAAAAGCAATACAAATAGATGGGCTAAATTTAACTGAACAGGAATTTACTAGAACTATATTGGCAACTAAACAATTTTGTGAAAAATGAGCAGGAACCCAGAGAAGCTAACAAAGAGAGGAACCATTAGTGCTGAGTTTTTCTGCTGCTGGGATTGCAGTTGCTGACTGTGGGGACATCATAGAACAATTTCTTACTGATCCCTGCCCCTCTGCATCATGTGCTAGACTCAAAGCTTTTATGGAAAGTATCTGACTGGCTGAGCCTAGGTCTTATGCCTTTGAAAGTCAGGGAAAGCCTCTTATCTCATAAAACAAAGAAATGATAGATTATGAGCTTGTATAGGGTCCTTCAAGGAAAAAAAATGAGAATAATAGGGCTCTCCTTTTTTTTCATTTTGATTGGAAAACCAGGTTATAGAAAGAAAACATTTCTTATGAATACTGTGTGTATCTTTTACTGATTAATAATTTATGGACTAATTTTACTTTTAATATTTACCAAAGATGTACCTGGATATTAGACTGTGTATAATTTATTAGAAGGCAGTTTTCACTATGGCTCGTCATATGCATTAAAACATGTAGCAGTAGCTAAGAAAGAAAGTCCAGATTTTGGTTTTAAAGTACAATAATACTTAGTTTCTTAGCTCTTGAAGGAAGATGAATAGTTTTAGTGTTTCAGTGTGCTTTTCTTCATACCCCAGGACATGATTTTGGGTAGTGGGGGAGAAAGGAAGATTTCAAAAATATGCTTGGAAAACCTATCTAAACTTATTTCACTTTAACTCTGAGCAGTAGAGACTAATAGATTTATACCAAAATAAAGAAGGCATAACTGGAAAGTATCTAACTCTGGGGCCTTTGAAGAAAGCTTCCCAGATCAGTTAGTGACATTTGAGCTAATGAAAAATGAGATGGAATTCTCTAGATGTGGAAGAGGAGTTCAGGTAGAGGAAATAGTTTTCTCATAGATTAGTAAAAGATATTTATGAATGAAAATCAAGTAATTCCATAGGACCTACATATATGTGTCTAAATATCAAGCAGGTCCTTGATCATAATGTCATTTCATTCAGTGTTGTTTGGTTTTAACATTGATGAGATGCTGTAGGAACTTAACTCTTGTTTATATCATTAGCTTATGGTAAAATTGGTTTTGTTACGTGTTGTAAAATTGGTATCATTATGTGTCATTTTGCTTAATTGCAGAACCTACTGACAACATCGAGGACTTGCTATAAAAGGTTTATGTGTGTATGGAGAGGATGGTGAAGTGTTGAGAGTATGATAAGAAATGAAATTGGAAGTTAGCTGAGGGAGGTTCTAAATGAATTTTAAAAAGACACTCTAAACTGTCAATCTGACCAAATAAAATCACCATAAAGCCTAACACACATAGAGCATTGTATTAAAAATAAAAGGAACGAGGTCTCAGGGGGTAGGTCTTGGGTCTTTGGTTCCTTGCCATGCTATAGAGGTTTGACGTGAACATTCCAGAGAAAATAGCGCTTTCATTATATAGTCTATTAATTTTCTTGTTCATTATTTTTGGTAGAATTATACAACATCATTATCTAGATACCTTCAAAATATTGTAGACATCTCTTTTAAACATTTGTGGAGTTCTGTGATGAAAAGTTTCATTTAGTAGAAAATTCAGTCCAAGATGGCAAGCTTACCTGCTGCTTTGATTTTTTGTTTATGTATTAGTGAGCTAGCAGGAACAAAAAACTTCAGTCTAAAATTTTTTATCTTGGGTGAAGGGAATAAAATAAGGTAGAATAAAAAAAAAATCGTTTTCTCTTGGATTTGTGAAATTTAGCTCTGAGACAGGATCTCTATTAATTTTCTTTCAAGCTATTGACTCTTGTCTTCATTTTTCTTTTTCTCGCTGATTTTCTTTACATAATATGTATATAAAGCCATATATCAGATGTAAAAAGGAAAGCCTACTTTTTAAAAACATTTTTATAAAAATTCATTTGAATAAAACAGAGGATACCCCTGGAATGAGATCTCAACAGATTGAGAAAAATGCTATGGAAAGTCTACTCTCTATTTTACAAGTGTGTATAGTGATTAAAATATTATAATTTGCATCGATATAGTAGTAGCCCTCTTGGATTTTTAAACCCATTCATCTAGTGACTCCACCCAATTTGTAAGCTTTAACCGAGGACTGCATGATGGCCAAAAACCAGTTTCCTAAATGGACAGAATCATATAACCTTTGGAGAATTGTGAAATTAGTGAAAATGAAAAGATCATTTTGGGATATGATTTGTTTTACACTTAAGAGGGTCGATATGTAGAAAACACATTTAGTGTATCTGAATATAGACATGGAAAAGAAGAACTTACACAAAGATTAAAATATTTAGTTTGAGGATTAATGATCTATATATTATAGAAAATAAAAATATTTCAAACTGTATTGTCAGAATGCAAAATAAAATCGAGAATATTCGTTTAGCAGGCAAAAGGTGGTCTGTTATTTCAATTTTGTCTTCATGCCTGAATTAGTTTCTTATTGCTATTATAACAAGTTACTATAAACTTGGTGGCTTAAAAACCACGAATTTGTTATCTTCAGTTCTATAGGTCACATGTCCAAAGTGGGTCTCACTAGGCTAAAATCAAGGTATCTATAGTGCTGCATTCCTTCTGGAGGCTCTCGGGGAGACTGTTTTCATGCCTTGTCCAACTTCTGGAGACCACATGCATTACTTGGCTTGTGTCCCCTTCCTCTGCCTTAAAACCTGGAAGTGACTAGCCCAGTGTTAGGCTCCATCATCTGACACTAAGTCTTCTGCCTTGCTGTTGTGATTACATTGGGCCTACAGAGATAATCTGGAGTAATCTTCCACTTCAAGATCCTTAATTTAATCACTATGCCAAATCTCCTTTTTGCCATGTAAGGTCACCTGTTCACATGTAATGTAAGGCTCTGGGGATTAGGACTTGGATATCTTTGGGCAGCAGACAGATTGGGGGTGGGGTGCATTATTCTGTTACCTTAGTGTTCTTTTATGTATTTTGTTGTTTGATACTGGTTATACTGCAAGCTACTTTAGGGCAAGAACTGTGCTTATGTAAGTAGGCCTTCTTCCTCCCTCTCTCTTTCTCCTTGCTTTGGCTCTCGAGTTATGAGGAATGCAAATTAGGTTTAGACATAGGCTCAGATTCAGCCTCTGACACTTAGTAGGTGTGACCCTAGTCAAATAACATGAGTTTGCCAGCCTTAATTTTTCCCATCTGTCACATAATCATAAGTTATAGTTAGTTAGATGATGTCTATTAAGGTATTTGGTAAACAATGAAGTAGTGTACAAATGAAAAAAAGATTGTGTAGATCACACCCATACTACAGGTGTGGGGAAGAGAATAATTATAGAAAAGGAAAAAAATAAGCATAATTGTGGATATTCTTAAATGGATAATACTTTGGTTTACATTTTAACCTCTGTTGTGGAGACATTTGGGAAAATCCTGTCCGTGCAACATGCTTTCCTTTCCTAGGAAGCAGATGTTACTAACAAACTGACCATTGCCTAGTTTTTTCAATACTAAGTCTTTCCAAAAAGATAAGGCTGATGATCTGCACTGAGGGAGGAGAACATGTAACACCTGGCCCTGCAAAATCTCTTTGTTTAGAAAGATGAGCTGCCTGCATGATTGTTAAATCTGTCCCTTAAAAAAATGAGAACCTCTTATGTTTGTATTCCAAATTCAGTGAATGGTTATTCACCTTGCCCCAATAATATCTGTCCTAGAGAAGGTCAGAAGTCGGACCTTCCCACCCAAACCACTTGCTGGAACACTTACCACTTGTTCCCAGAAGGGTTTGGCTGTAGGCTGTGGGCAAAGCCTAGCCAGTTCTCTGGTCAGGGAAAATGCTGTGGAGTGTTTTCTGGATATTACAACACTTTGTATTTAATATCAAATAGAAAATGGTTAACTTCTCTGTAGCCTCTGTGCCACATAATTTCCAACTCATTGCAGTTATAATAATCAGGTAGATTCAAAAATAACCTCTCAAGTTCCATTTTGTCTTTTGGGTGCATTTTCTGTATTTCATAGTTGTGTCTAGATAGCTGTATATTTACAATAGTCCTGAATATTTGAAATTTAAAAACAGAAAAAGTCTTCTTTCCCTTATTAATACAAAATAAAATTATACTGTACTAGGGAATTATTATTATTATTATTTTTGAATAAACTGTTTCTCCAGATATAATTTGTCATCCCCTGGTACAGAAGAGAGAGCTGGTAATGAACCTAGAAATTAATTAATTCAATTATTTACTAGTTGTGTAACACTCGTGCAGTTAGTATTTTAGCACTTCCAATATTTTACCAAAACTAAATTCATAAAATTTTTTAAAGCCCATCTCCTTTCCTGGACACTTAGACCTGCCTCATACCAATTATTTTAAGAATTAACATTGACTGGGCTTTTTTTTTTTCCTTTTTTTGATCTTCAATAAAGAGCTTTTGTTTTAAAATGTTAGATGCTTTCAGTATCATTTCCTTCTCATCAGTAAGGAAACAAACCAGCATTGATAAAGCAGTGGGTGTTTTCAAAGGGCCTGTATTCTTTGTGCTGGCTCCAGCAGAATTATCACACTTGAAGGCGAAGGAGATTTTGATTCTCTGTTCCCTGTCATAGTGATAACTCAAAAAGTAAGTACCAAACCCAGTGAAACGAGCTCCATCATGTTTTCTTCCACCTCTACTTTTCTGACTCATCTTGCTTGCTTTGGAAAACATTTATATCTAATTTTATATAAAAGTGTTTCTGGACAGCTCTATGTAAATTAGTAATCATTTCTCATGTTCATAGATTATGATTTTAGATTTTTATATTCACAAACTATTAGTTTTCCAGTAGTCTCAACTCTAGTTACTTCAGATTTAGGGAATTTGATTGCTTGTTGGTTTAATTTAATACAGTTATCCTCCTAGAAACATTTAAAGACACTTTAAAGTTTATAAAGTAAATCATCCTTTCATTAAAACTAACTATAACTTATTGCCTATCGGAGTTTCTTAAATTAAGAAACTGTTATTAAGTCAAAGAAATTAACCTCTATTTTTCTAGTAATATCTGGAATTTTGAGTTTTAATGAATTATTTTTTACAATATCCTTGTAATAATTGGACTCTAAGACAGAATAGAAAGGTAAGAAGGATAATCTTTATAAAAATTACTAGGAGGAGCTTGCTCAATTTAAATGTTTTAGAATTTTATGAACTAAAACTATGTGTGAGAGATAAAATGTCAATATAAAGTTAATTAAGAGGGGACATGGAAACTCCTAACTAATTTGTATGTGAAGATTGATAGATACATATCTACAATACTTTTCTCTCACCTTTTAAAACATTATACCAACAATACATATTCATTGATTGAAGAAATGAGAAGACACTGAGAGGCAAAAGGAAAATAAAAATCTCCCAAATCCCACCATTTAGGAAACCAGTGGCTGTAGGATGTGTTTGTATGTGCACATATAACGTTTGTGTATGTACTTTGTGGCCTGTGTATACAGTATGTGTGTGTGTGTATAAATACATAAAATTATAATTTACTCTATTTCCTATTATGTTGGGCACTTAAAAGTTTTTGTTAAAAACTTATAACAGTACATCTGATTAAGTCATTATTAATGTTTTCAATTACTTATTTAGGATTAATTTCTAAAAATGAATTTTAAAAGTCAAAGGGATGTGTTTTAACCCACTTTTGATATGTATTTGCTACATATGTGTAGGAAAACAATGATACAACCTATTTTCAAATCAAATTTGATGTTATCTTTCAGACAGGTAAAACATTTATCTTTCTTTTCTTTGCATTTCTGAGAGAGGTTAAGTATCTTCTCATTAACTTTTTCTGGTTTATTTTGTTTCGTATTATACTTGATCTATTACCCTACTGATGCACTTGTTTATTTTCTGTTAATTTTGAACAACAGTCTTTATTATATACATACATTTCTGTTTAGTGTTGCAGCTACCTTTCCACCTGACAAGTTTGTCATTTTTTTTTTTATCTTTACCAAGATAAAACTTACCATAAATTTAATTCCAGAGCATTTCCATACACTAAAAAATAACCTCATGTTCATTGTCGGCACCCTCACCTCTAAGCAATCACAAATCTACTTTCTATGCCTATATAGTTTCCTTTTTTGAATATTTATATAAATGGAATTACACAATATGTGGTATTTTGTGTCTGGCAGTTTGTTCACACAGGTCAGTGCTCTGTTCCTTTTTTATTGTTCAGTGGTATTCCATAACTCTTGTTCATCCATTCATCATCAGTAAATGCACATTTGGGTTGTTTCCACTTTTTGTTATTATGAATAATGCTGCTACAGATATTCATACGCAAGTCTTCATATGGGCATATGTTTTCATTTTTGTTGGATAGATACCTAGGAATGGAATTCCTGGGTCATATGTTTAATTTTTTAAGACAGTGCCAAATTATTTAAAAGTGGCCATATGATCTTCTGTTTCTACTAGTAATATATGAGGGTCCCAGTTTCTCCACATCCTTATGGACACTTTTCTGTTTTTTTTTTTTTTTTTTAAATTATAGATATTCTTGTGAATGTGAAATGGTATTTCATTGTGGTTTTATTGTATACTTACCTGATGGCAGATGACGTTGAGTATCTTTCATGTACTTGTTAGGCATCTATATATCTCCCTTGGAGAAATATATATTCAAGTTCTTCATCTATTTTTAATTTTTTTAAATTCTTGAGTTATAAAAGGGAGATGTGTGTGTGTGTGTGTGTGTGTGTGTGGTGTATGTCTGTCTGTCTGTCTGTCTATCTGTCTATATTCATTCTGGGTACAAATTCGCTGTGGAATATATGCTCTGCAAACATTTTCCCCCATTCTGGGGGTTGTCATTTCACATATTCTTATGGTGTTTTCTGAAGCACAAAAAATTTTAATTTTGATTGTATCCAGTTTATCAGCCTTTTACCTCTTGTACGTTTAGTTTCCTAAATTGTCTAAACTAGGATCATAAAGGTTTATTACTGTTCTCTTATGTATGTTTTATCATTTTAGCTTTTATATTTAAGTCTGTAATGTATTTTCAGTTTCTTTCTTTTCTTTTGCATGATTTGAGGTAGGGTTCCAAATTAATCTTTTTGCACATGTATATCCAATTGTCCCAGCACCATTTGTTGAGGACTTAAATTTTCTTGATAACTTTGTCAATAGTCAGTTCACTGTAAATGTAAGGTTGCCATTGATGTTAAAATGTACTATTTATGTACTACTAAAAATGTGCTAATTATGTCACCAACTGTATTACACATTCATATTTCAAAGATGTTAATACCTGAATATTTATGTCTTCAGATCAAACAAATACATTATTTCAAAATAGCATTAGGTTGCAAATACATTATACCAGTAGCTGTCTGACTACCTTGTCATCATTTTCTCTCCAATCTCTTTTTATGGCATTTTGACTCTCTGAAAACACCTAATATAAATATTATTTTCCCCCCTTGGTAGCAGGGACATTATCTGTCTCACCTGCCACTATATTCCTTGCATTTAGACATTGGAGGTACCCATGATTTATTTAAACAAATGATCAAATAAATTTCTTCCTGTAACCTGTTAATTTTAGCACAAATAAAGAAGCAATATTGGGAGATTTTTCTTTCAGGCAAACAATAAGTATAACTAACCAAAAGTAAAGGTTGAGGTAAAAAGCTGCCTGTGAAAGCCTGCAAATTGTCAATTTTATTAAAGGATGAGTGTGGGGTGACATATATTATTATATTAGTTTCAGGTATACAACATAATGATTTGATATTTATACACATTATAATATGATCAACAAAATATGTTTAGTTAATATCCATCACTACATATAGTTACAAAATTTTTTCTTGTTATGAAAACTTTTAAGATTAACTTTTAGGAATTTTCAAATATGCGATACAGTGATATTAACTATAGTCATATTGTACATTACATTATTTTAATAGCCATTTTGGGGGAGTGGCAAATAATAAGCTCTCTGATGATGTAAATCATTTCATTATTCATAGAGTCATATAGTAATGAAGAGGAACTGACTGGTTAAAAATGCAGGTAACTTATAAATAGCAGTGTATTGTCTTGCTTTTCTAATGCTTTGGCATTCTTTTGAATGCCAAACAAGGTGACATATCTTTTTGCTTCAGAGGATATTCTTTAGGCATGAAAAGAAGATACAAAAAAATTAGCTTTAGGGTGATAAGGTAACTTTGTCTTAAAAACATAAGCATCTCTGTAATTCTCTAGCAAATTGAATGTTCAGCACTGTCTTTTGAAAACACTTGGAGGAAATGAGAAGAGATGAGAAGAGTTGGCTACTAAGTAAGCTGCATAGTCTAAAGCTATGACAATTTGCTTTGCTCAATAGGCTTCTTTCCTGAAGTCTTAAATCATGGGAGTTGGATAAAGCACAGCTGATAAAATTAAAACCAATAAAAATAAACATTAAAGTTTTTAGTGATTTGCTCATTAGCTTCAAGGTTCTCTAGTAACATTCTCTGTGTATTTTTTAAATGATAGTATAGTCTTACGTTAATTTATGCAATACTGGACATTTCTTTTTATTTTTACCATTGTGAGCAATACTCTTTTCTCTATAATTTATTTAGAAGATCAGAGCTAATATTCCAAGGTATTTTACAGAATTAAGGGTAGAAATTTGTTCTTTCTTGACCGTTGCCTGAGGAAACATTTCCTCCAGTTCTGGAATTTCTGCAGTTGTCTGTATCTGATTTCCTTTTTAAGGTTGGTGGCTTGGCCCAAGCAGCCTGTGGAGTTCCAGCTTCACTCCATATGGTGATTTCAGGCCTGTGACTCAAAATATTTACTCATAGACCCCAAATTAGCTGCCAGTTACAGCCAGGTCATGAATGAACTTCTTGTCAGTTTGGAGAGCAGGCTTTCCTTTTCTTTCTCTCCACCCACCTCTGTTCATACTTTCTCTAAGGGAAACTTCTGCCTGGTGTTGAATCAAGTATTTTAAGACTTGGTCTCTGAATGGTTAAAAAAAAAAAAAAAAGAACTTCCTATTGAGCAAACTTCTGAAAATATAGTAATTTGAGGTCATGACCCTGTTAAAACTGAAGGCATTCAAAGCAATGGGTAATACATCTATTTTTTGAAGGCTGTCAACTAAGTTTTGGATTCTAGTGTATGCTGATGCATTATATCCAAATATACTTGACTCCTTTTGTTTGGTAATGTAATTGAAAACAATTCATCACATGCTTTAAGACAGCTAATCTTTTGGGCATACCTAAGTTTTAGTAAAGCTCTAGGTTTTTAAATGTACTTTTTTTTTTCTTTTTTATCACCTCATGTTTTTTTACTTTTGACTGGGGCTCCTTCATTTTCATTAAATACTGTTGTAAATATCTTGATATATGGAAAGAGCTTGGATTTTTTTGCTCCACAATATTTGGTGATAAAAGTGAAATGAAAAAGGTATGTAAAATTTGTACTTATTTTCCATGACATTTTTTAGCTTAAGCTAAACCTGATGTCCACAAAGGCAGATATCCATAATTATTATGGCGGGGGATGTTTTAAACCCTTTTTAAAAATAGGAAATAGAACAAGGTATCAATGAGAAGCATGTGCTTCTTGACAGGGGATAGCAGCATCTTGTGCCACCACGTGCAAATTTAGAGAAAAGTCTGTTCACGAAAAAATAAAATCATGGAGATAATTTTTCAAAGTGGTAGGAAGAGAACTGGATGATGTTTTATAAAGAGGAAACTTCTCTTCAACCTTTAGGAATATAATGAAAGAAAAATTGCTTAGCATAGAGGGCAATTCAGAAACCACACGAGGTTCATTCTTTGCATGGTATGAAAGCTCTTGACCTCCATTCCCCTCCTGACTGTTCTCTCTAATCACAGTGAACAACTCACAGTTCTCTAAAGAATCCAAGAATATCCGCTCTTTTGTTTCTTTGCACAGGGTTTTATCTGGGGTCAGAAAGAATTTTCTCCCTTATGCTCTGCTTCCTCTTCACACATTCCTCTACCTGCATACCACCATAATTGCTTGTTCCCATGATTGTCTCTTGGGTTAGATATTTCCTTCAGGGGCAAACTAACATTTCATTATGCATTAGGGTTATGAATAGACAACTACAACTGAATTTTCAGGTAGGGCTTGAATCAAGAATGGAAGGAATGAAGTTTTCCAGGTTATAGGGCCTTGGGTACAAAGGTCTGCAGGTGGGAACGAGCATGACATTTTTTACAGACTGGGGACGGAGGGTAAGGGAACTCTTACATGTAAAAATAAATATATTTTGGAGTCTTGGTAAAAAATTTATCAATTAGAATTATGTTCTATGTTATGCACCATGTTCTAGAGGTTTTAGCACCTTAATTTAGCACCTGAGACATTGGCTCACACCCCAATAGCCATATGTTGAGCTTCTTGTATATAATAGAAAAAGAAATAGATGCTACTTAGCACCTTAATTTAGCACCTGAGACATTGGCTCACACCCCAATAGCCATATGTTGAGCTTCTTGTATATAATAGAAAAAGAAATAGATGCTACTTGAGGTAACACATGGGTCTCTTAAATCAGAATAGAAATACTAAATTGAAACCAAAGGAGATACAAGGGATTGGTGAAATAGACTGCTGTGTGGATCTATAATGATGTACTACACAATTGTAAAAATGATACCTTAGGTCTAACTTTATTGACATATTGTTACAGGGAAAAAGGGATACATATATTTATATATAATATAATAACTTGAATGTTCTTTAAATATTAGCTAAAAATACCTATTTTGTATATAAAAAGATATACATATATTCATGAAGCCTTGAGGATAGATCCAAAATGTTAGTAGAGGTCCTTTCTTTATGGTGGGATTGTGACATTTATGTTTATCTTTACATAAGGCTATGTTTCATAGAGTATGTTTTTGTTTGTAATGTTTTATCAGTATATACAATAAAGAGGTCAGATAGAAATAGAAGATATCCTGTTATTGTTGGGCTTATTGTAGTATGTACTTGTTGATTGCTGTACTTTTATTTTGAAAAATTTCAAATTTATAAAAATTGTGAAACTGTAATAACAATGAACAACAGTACATACTTCACTCTAGATTCACCCATTGTTGCAGACACTGTGAAACTTTACCCCTAAATACTTCAGCATATGTCCTCTAAGAACTAAGACCTGCCCTTAACACACTATCATCACAGACTACGAATGTGTCATTGTTACTGTGCTATTGTCTACTATATAGTTCATATTTAAATTTCCACAGTTATCCTAATGAAGTCCTTTGTAACTTAAAAGAATTTTTGAGAAACAAATTCAATAATCATATTTTGTATAGGCTGCTGTGTCTTATTGTTCTCCTTTAACAATTCTATATATATGGAACATATGTATTTATAACAATATATATATATTTATAACAATATATTTATAACAATATATTTATAACTATATATATATATATATGTATGTATTTTTTGTCTTTTGGGGCATTTTTGAGGCATTTATATCAGGTGTCCTGTAGGCAGGAATACTTGTATTACCAAGAATATAGTGATGTTGATTCTGTATCATTTTGTTTTTGAAATTGAAAGTTTTAGAGATTATGAGAAAATATATGGAGGCTTAATTTGGACCTCTCTGATGTGGTTCTTCTGTTCAACCTAAGATTTCCTCCAGTAGAAAAGCTTTGCTTCTGCTTGGACGTCTTTAGGATCTTGCTGAAAGGCTTTGTTTTAAATGAAAGCAGAAGCAGGAAGTAGCAGTTGTAAGGATGTTGCACTTTTGGTTCAAATACATTAGCTCATAAACTCAGTTCCCTTAGGCTAAGATTACCTGAGTTTATGACAATGCTGTGTGGTCCTCAAGAGACAGTGAGTAAGAGTGAACCTTGCCAAGCACCAGCTGTTTCTTTAGCAGTCATAGTGAATTTCTGCCGCTCATTGATGAAGGGGGAAAATGCTTTCATTTCCTTTATAGAAAGGAATAGAATGGAAAGCCAACAACACAGTAAGAGAACACATTTAGCTTAGAGTGGAATAAAAACAGTCCTATTAAATAACTGTAATCATAAATTTTATGGTTAAAGTCCTTGAAAAACAATCAGTTGAATCCAGTTCTTGCAGGGGTTAAGCTTCTTCGTAGTTGTGTCAGGCCCTTTTGGAAATAGCATTAGATTTTTAGAGTATATATTACTTAAGCTGTGTGAGGCTGTACTTCAGTAACAACATGCTTTATTTACAAACAAATCCCCAAGTCTCACTCATTTTAAAACAAGATTCTTTCTTCCTCATGTCATCTAGTGTGGGTTATTTGGCTGTTTTTGTGGTTTAGAAACTGGACTGAGGCTGCTTCCATCAAGTGATTTCACCATCTATTCCTCTTGCCTCATAGATGGGAGAAAGAAAACATGGAAAACTCATATCCACTCTTTGTTTGTTTTTTAATGAGCTGACTATTTTAGATTCTACATATTATGAAGTATTTGTCTTTCTGTGTCTGGCTTATTTCACTTAGCATAATGTCTTCCTGATCCATCAATGTTTTCTCAGCTGACAGGGTTGCCTTCTTTTTGATGGTTGAATAATATTCCAACACACACACACACGCATTTTGTTTTTTCATCCACTGATATACATTTAGGTTGATTCCATATTTTGGCTGTTGTGAATAATGCTGCAATGAACACAGTAGTTTGGATAGCCCTTTAAGATAATGATTTTGTTCTCAGGGATATATATCCAGAATTGAGATTGCTATATCGTACAATAGCTCTATGTTTAATATCTTGAGATCTTGAGTAACTTCTATATTCTTTTCCATAATGGCTATACCAATTTACATTCTCAGCAACAGTGTACTAGGGTTCCCTTTTCTCCACAACCCCACCAACACTTTTATTTTTTTTTTAATAATAATAGCCACTCTAACTGGTGTGAGATATCTTATGTGGTTTTGATTTGCCAATCCATGAGTTTTCATTAACTCATATCTACTCTTAACTGTCTTGAAATAATACCTGCCATGTGTGCTCTTAGCTTATTGGCAAGGACTAGTTATGTGACTTTATACCTGACTGTGAGAGGATGGGAACATCATGGAGTCTGTGGACTATTTGGTGATCTGTAGGTCACTGATGTGTGTTGTTTAAAGTGGGAATAGCGTGGTGAGCACAGGCTTCAGTGGCAAGCTAGCCATTGGGAATCCTTGGTTTTCATGATGAAGGGCATATATTAGCTAGTTCCATTTTTCCACCTCTTTCTGGCTATTATAAAATGGTGCCTTCTTGACCACTGACAAATAACAATAATGTTTAGACTACAGATAGAGAGACCTTGGGAGATTGAGACATGAAAAAAAATTCAAAACAATGAAAAGTTAAAAGATTACAATGAACAAAGTTACACTGTTCATCTTGCCTATAAGATACCTGGCATTACTGAAATTCTCAATTATTTATAACTCTTCAATTGGCGTTGTCTTCAAAATGGAATTAAATAACCATAAGTACTAGCTTAGATAGGTGAGATTTGGGGAACAGATTTAACTGAACGTTTTGATGACATTTACATGTTGGCTGGCATTCTTAAAATTGATACTTTTCTGCTCTATTTGGCCTATATAGTTATTGAAATATATGTTTATAATGAATGATTATTGTAAATAGATTTTAAGAGAAACAAACTAGATTTTAGTCTTTCTTTACCAAATTACTTTATGCATATGTTTCTGTAATTTTTTTTCTTGACCCAATCAAGAGCTTTTCCATAGAAAGGATTTTTATCTTTTCTTTTATTACAGTGCTTTATATGATACTCTGAGAATAATTTTCTCAATAATGTAAAAATAAATGAAAAATAAATGTTTACATATAGTATGCCAAATCTAATTCTTTTTCCTATTAGCCAAATCATGTCCTAGGTTCTAATTCTTTTATTACACTGTTACTGTCTCAGTTTTTCATTTTAGTCTTTTACTACTGGTGTTTTGCAAAGATATTTCAATAAATATCTTTATGCCACAGAAAGAACTTCTGGAATTACAGAAGGTAATCCTAAGTATTTATTTAATAGTTAATTATTTTATAATTTAGCAACTGGAAAACTTCACTTATGTTACCTTTTTACATCTAATTATTTTTGTTGATGGGGTTAACAACAACTCTGAGACATTTCTAAGTCATCCTGTTTTTATTTTTTCGTTTAGTTGAAAGTCCCTAATGCATAGATAGTATATGAGATAAACAGGCAATGTGGTATTTGATTAATCGAAGACATACTGGCTGCATTGAAATATATTTTTTTTATACCAAGCGTAGATATTTTGTTTCTCACTCCTCATAATATATATATTTTTAAGGCAATCGGGATTATGCGAAGGATGATCCATTGGAGTTTAAGTCCCACCAGTGGTTTGGAGCATCTGTGAGGTCAAAGCAGGATAAAATCTTGGTAAGTCTTTTGGATATTTACTTATAAGTAAATTTAGTCAATTTATGTGAAAACACAAGTTTTAGGCTTAAAATCTGATAATAAAACTCAGTGTGCCCGGAGGCACTGGGTACATATAATGAGATAAGGTAGCTCTGATCAAAGGTCACCTCATCTAAGAATATCATCTTTCTTGCCCTTTACAGATTTGGCTTCTGCTAGTTTCCACCTTTATTCCTGTGTTTTCATTTCTCCCTCCTCACCTGATAGTTCCATTGGCTTGTTTCTGTCCAGACAGATTTAGCAATAGTATGCCTTTGATTAATCAAATGCCATATACCTCCTCTCTAAAAATACAGCAGCTTCTTTTTGACTCATCTTTCTTTCTGCTATGGCACATACCTTTGTTCCTCTTTTGAAAAAAACTCAGCACATGTTTTTTTTTTATAGTAACCATCTCCACTTCTTCACTTCACATTCTCTTCTCAGCTACAATAGTCAGGCTCAGATAGGCACAGCCAAGGTCACCCTTGCCTTCAGATCACTGAAATCTGCTGGTACTTATTCTTATTTTCATTGCCCCCTCAGCACCATTCAGCAAGGTCAGTTGACCCATTTTTTTTTTAAATAATTTTCTTCCCTTGGTTTTTGGGACACTAAACTTTCCTGGTTTTCTCCCCTTTGCAATCTCCTTTAATGGCTCCTTTTCTACTCAGTTTCTAAATGTTGGGGTATCCCTGGGCTCTGTTCTGGGCCCCATCTAGTCTGTCTATGCCTTTTACCTGTCTGCTCCTATTCTGTTCTATGATCATAAATACAATCTGTAGGTCATAATACTCAAATCTGTATCTCTGAGGTAGTATAGATTTTCTGAAACACTAATTTTTTTCAGAGAATTTGTATGTCATATGCCACCTCCTTTGATTTTAGGCTTGTGCCCCACTGTACCACTGGAGGACTGAAATGAAACAGGAGAGAGAGCCTGTTGGAACATGCTTTCTTCAGGATGGAACAAAGACTGTTGAGTATGCTCCATGTAGATCAAGTATGTATAGGAAGTTGTACCAACTTTTAAGAAGAGGGTTGGGAAGCCTCGTTTGTTAAAACTGTGTGTGTAGTGTGTTAAAATGTGTAGATTTATTGCTATGTTTGAATGTAGCAAAATGAAGATATTAATGTAAAAAAATTACAAATGTAAAATCAAGAAGCTTATCTTGTCTCCCTAAGGACTAATTTGCACATTATTTGGTTAGTAATAATTAATGTGTGATTTTGGATGCCTGTATTTTTGGTCTCTGTTAGTCAAAAGATGTCCCATTGAACTTCTCTAACAGAAATGTTAGAGATTCTGATTCATAGGTCAAGGTCAGGTCTGGGTATCTTTATTTTTAACAAACCCTACAAGGTAATTTTGATGGATACTAAATTGAGAACTGTATATAGCTTTATATTAATAATGATGCTAAATACAAAAATTTACATCTTAAAGAGGCATAGTTTATATAGGAAGATGAAACACGGAGCTCAGAAGTCTGTCTGAATTTCTCTGCTTTTATCAGAGTCTTTGTCAATTTGTCATCAAGCTTACTCATCTTTTGAGGATCCAAAAAATCTCACACTGTTCTCTAATATTATTTGAAATTCCAGTTGAAATTGATATTATGACTACAGATGATTTTGAGCAGTTAGAATTTTAATTATGTTTTTCCAGACTCTGTGCATCCTTTTTCCCTTGGAGATGAAAATCCTTTGCCTTCGCACCTTTATTAAATTGGCTTACACTCCAAATTCTCTTTATACCAGAAACATAAAAATAGCTTATTGAAATGCAACATGGTGTTTATACCTAGAGCACTTCTTAGGCCATTTCTTTTTTGTGTACCACTGGTTACACAAAGCACAGCATGTAAGGCTCTTACTGCTAGATTCTTTCTTTCCTCATGTTTAATGACTTTACCATACCAGGTCAAAGGAACCATTCTGTCCTCACAATTCTAAGCAGTTGAACCTCCAAGAAACTACAAGTGATTTCATTAAATACATATTTCTTAGCCTACCACCTTGACTCTACTTGTTGTAAATGAGTGATAAACATCAAAAGAATGTTTATTAGAGAAGGGCAGAAAGCACACCCTACACAGGACAGACAGCAAGTTGATCGCTTTGTCCTTAGTTCTTGATACCATCTGTATCACCATCCTTATGTTGATATTGTGGTCATAATACTGTCATCTTTGTGGTGTGTGGAATATGTGAGGATTAAATTTGTGTTTTTAATTTCTGTATTGCAAAAATGTTCCCCATCATGAGAAGATAATTTTATAGCTACGAAGTGTGAGCTAACTCTCAGGTTGTCAGCTTTGTAACTTGTCTATACAACAGATATACACAAAATTACCCTACGCTTATATGATAGATGTGGGAACTGAAATTCGAATAGTGATTGAAATAATTTTTTTCTATACCTTAGGTATTGGGTGGTCTAATGAGACTTATTTCAACAGAATCTTTCCCGTGTTACTAACAATAGAAAATGTTTTCCATTTCAGTTGTTTCTGTATTAAGCAGTTTTTCTACAAAGAATATTTCTTGCTTTCACGAGTATAGGTCTAGATGATTCTTGATGTGTAAGAGTACATGGAACCTTTCTGAAAATGAACATTCTTTTGATGATCCCATGTGGATATATTGTCATGTTAGACTAGTGGTTTTTTTCATTTTCCCTCTTTGGTAATGAGTACTTCTTTTCTGAGCATGTATTTAAAGGATTAAGGCAATGTTTACATGATGCATTTGTTGCATAATGCTTTCATATTTATTTGGTTTAGGTGCAGAAATTATAAAATCTTTTTAAATTTTATTTTCTAAAGTATTTTTATTGATTGATTTATTTCTTAATATGATGACTTTGGTTAATGAAATCCAGTAAGTTTGAAGTGTACTTTCTAAAGTATTTAACATCCAAATCATATCAGCAAGCTATGGCCTGTGAGCTTCTTTTTGTAAATAAAGTTTTATTGGAGTACAGGCACACCCATTTGTTTACATATTGTCTATAAAAGGAGAGTCAGTAGTTGTCACAGGACCATATAGCCCCTAAGTGTGAAATATTTACTGTCTGGCCCTTTATAGGAAGAATTTACTGATCCCTGATATAAATAGTAAAAACTCAAATCTTAGAAAAAGCACAAAGAACAACGTTAAAAAAGCAAAATGAATTTCTTTCTTCCTAATAAATCTGGCTGTCTGTATCCCTTGATCATTGTGCATGTTTTTCCACTCAAATTTTGAAATATACATACAGTCCCCAATTATAAAAGGCAACCTACCCAGATTAAAAACTGCCTGTAGCTGTGTGTGATTCACCCAACCAATCAGGCCTTCATTTCACTGTTGGTAAAACAGTTTTGGACCAGGAAACTTCAGAGGTATAATTTTATTATTTTCTATCTTCTTCATACTTCAGTAAATTATGCAATCCAATGATTGTTTACACGGGAATGCCAGCTTTGTAGGGCTACACTGCTAACTTCTTTGTAGCTTTGCTTGTTTTGGTGGTGGTAATCTGTAGATTTTTGTTGTTGTTGTTGTTTGTTTTTAATGTGACCTATGTAGACACCCTGGGCATGGAACTTCACCATCTGTAAAAAACTTATCTTATTACTGATTGCTTTTACCTTTTTTATAACTGTATCTATGATCCTTTTTGGCATTGCACAATAGGCCAAATGTCTTTCTGTTCTGAAATTGCCTGAGCCACAAATCATATGACTTAAATACTCATTCAGCTCCATGCTAAGACTGTCTTTTGTTCCTGGTTGGCTTTTTCTTCCCTTGATTGTTACTTGGGGAATTGCAAATACATTATTGATTTGAGGTAGTATAGCCTCCTGGTAGACACAACTGAGCTCAGATCTAGTCTCTCTTATTTACTAGCTGGTTGACCATGGTCAAGTTACTTAATTTCTTTAAGCTTTAGTTTCCTTATCTGTAAGTTGTGAATAATAACATTATCTCTCATAGGATTGTTGTAAAGATTTAAGAAGCTTATGCCAAGGAAAATGCTTTATAATAGTGGTTCACAGTAAGGGCTTAATAAACATTAGCTACTTTTATTATTCTAATCAGTAATATTATAATTTATAACATTGACAGACCTAATTATGGAAGAAATATTAGTTGTTCATAGAAATAATGAAAACCTTCACTGAAATAGGTTATAGTCAACATAAAATTATTTACATTGCCATAAACACTTAGTTTAATATGTACCTGTTAAGAAAATTTTGAAGGACATTCATGTTTTCTAGCTGGATGTTCTTAGAAACCAAATAAAGCAGATAATTGTACAGTATGATAATCAAAAACGAATGTCTTTATAAATAGCCTGAAGTAGTTCCCCAGATGCAACTCGAATAAAGGAAATAAACAGCTGGCTTGAGGTCAGAGCAGAATTCTTTAGCATGAATTCACTAGACTCTGGAAACCCCAGCCCAACATTTTCGCAGTCCCTTTTGGTAAGAAAATTTTAAATTGGGATAGCATTATATTCTTGAGGCTAGTTTCTAAAAAAAAAAATAATAATAATTCTAAATTTAGATATTAACTACGTAATCTTGGGGCAGTTCCCAAGTTTTTATAATGGGTTCAAAATTTTTGATGGGAGTATTTGACAAAAATTTTTGGAAGTTCCGCTAATGACTGAAAATAGACATTTTGGTTCCTGAATTTGGTTGGCAAATACTGTAATACCATAGCATCATTATTTATATATTGTAACACTGGCTATAAGAATTCCTTGATAACTGAAGAATGGCATTTTCCATTGTTTCTTGTTATTTTTATTCTAGGTAAAGTATTACTCATAACTAAAGTAAATTTAAATTGATTAATTGCCTAGAAATTGTTCCCTTTTGTAAGAACTGTAAAAAAAGGGGTAACTACCAGAGAGTGAAACTGTTGAGTCTATTATCATTTGGAAAATATTTGAAAGTGTCAGATTTAAAGACATCCACTTTTATTAGACCCCAGTACAAACGTGTTGTGAGGATAGTTTCATATTTTGTTCTTCACAGAACTTTAAGTTTAGAGTCTGACTATGTCCCAAAATTCCGAACTACATTTCCTATAGATACTTATTTTTTGTTGTTAGCCATAAAATGTGTATAGCAAATGTGTGTATTAGGAATATGTATATATCTTGTTAATAGTGCAAAGACGTAGCAACCGTAGGGTAATAATAGTAAGAAATAAGAATTTTAGATTAGAGATTTTTAACTTGCAGAGACCACAACTCATCATTGTTTTATGAAATCAAAATAGTGGGTCATAACCAGTAATTTTAGAAAAGGAATGGAATATAATAAAATAGATATTATTAGAGTATATTTTACATAATAATAGTGATAATTATTTGTGAAATTATGTATCTATTGTACATGCAAATAATGTGTGTATGTTAGATTGTGTGGACTGTGATATAAAATACACTCTTGCTGTGGTTTGTGGTTAAAATTAAGAAGTTTGAAATCCACCATCTTAGGTTATTTTTTCATTCTCTGGTGTTTGGTCTGAGTACTTTAATCTCTTTCTGTCTCCATAGTTGAAGAAATAGTGCTGATAAATATGTATATGCTAACTTTTTTAGAATGTGATAACTCATTAAATGCCTGATTGAATGAACATTCCAAGAAACTATTACATTATCTTATAACTACATTGATACCAGATTTTTGTTTCATTTTGTGTTATTTATTTGAATTTTGGATTTGTGTATATTTCCAATCTTTTTATTTTAGAAAATATTGATGCTGATGGACAGGGATTTTGTCAAGGAGGATTCAGCATTGATTTTACTAAAGTAAGTTCTCATTTAAGACTGAGTGAGATTCAGATCTACCTTATTATCTAAACCACGGTTAAAAATTAATTGGTCAATTTTTCACCTTCTCTATGACTATTACCTGTTTTATGAGAACAGCTAACAAAAACAACCCATGCATTTTGATATTCTTTGCCTTTTATTATTCTCTCCCTAGTAGACACTGCTTATTTGAAATTGACATCAAATGGGAATGTTGGATAGTATAGAAACTCAGTAGATGGTAGATAACTATTAAGACTTAAAATTAAAATTTCCAGCTAGAAAAATTTTTAGAATATTAAAGTTTTCTGTTTTTGATTGAAATTGATTTTTCACAAAAGCTATCATTGGGAGCTTTATTACAAAATTAGAGTTTAGTTACATAAAAGCTGATAAAAAATGCATTTTTTTACCACCTATTTTGTGCCTACAGGCACCAAGTAAAGCTGAAGCAATTTAATTATTTTAAGAAATCTCATATTTAGGACTCTATTTATTTTTATATGCTTATATGCTTTAGAGTTGATAGTTTTTATCCTAAAATAAGAATTCCATTTATATTTTCAAAGTAAATTTTTCTTAAGCACTTTTATTTAATTTTGTATTTGATTTTTGTTGATGGAATAGGTGAACATTTTGAGTATCAAATTGAGAATGTTAAGTGCTCACAGAGAAGTCTCAAAAATATGTTGACTGATTAAAAGTAGAACTTTCTGAGAAAGTCTAATATAGATTTCTTAGAAAATATGAGCAAAGAGTGCCTTAAATTTATTAAAACAATAGAAACTATTATTCAGAAAAACTAATAAAGCATTTTATTATTTTTTGATTTGTATTTCATTAAAAATTTTTTAGATTATGTAATGATAATTATAGTTGCTCTGCTTACTATGTTACTGATTTTAATTTACCCAATTTGTAATTCATAATTTAAAATTCACCCATAATTCAAAATTTAAGGAAGCCAAAGGAAGATATAAAGTATATCGATAAATATTAACTTTAAATTTTTTTATATTTTCAAATAGGTGTTGTATTAAAAAAAAAGTTATCTGTGTTTTCTGTACTTATGCCTATACAACTACAACCTTAGATATATTCTCATATGGTGAATACTCATTTCTAAATTAACTTTTCACTTTCTTTAACTAATTTCTGGGAAAAAAAAGTATCATTTTAAAGCAGACAACTTAGGAGTATCTTTTAAATAACCAGAATTGAAAATTGTCTCCTGAAAGCTTGAAAGAGCTATATGAAAATTTGGAGGGGGGTGTTGATTTCTCTAATCTCCATCAAGAAGAAATTTCCAAAATATTATGTTCAAACACTAAATATCTTGAATTAGATACTTATAGTTTGTACATATATAAGAAATGCTAATCAAGAGTAATGCATATATACACTATACCCTGAAAAATTTACCTTCTAACTTAACTCCTATTTAGATCTGTAAGGCACCAAAAATTTTTCTTTAGCTCCCAAATTTTTAATGTTTGTTAAAAAGGAAGTTTGTCTATGTAGCCACAAATGTAAATGCAATATTAAGGAGTGATTTTTTTTTCCTTAATATAACCCAGTAATAATTTGCAGAAACTACTTCATACCAAATTTGTGAATTAGCCAGAATCTATACGTAAATAAATCTTTGTATATTTTCATATATTAATGAATATCTTTTCTTTTTTATTTTTATTGTATTTTATTACATTTTAGAAAAGTTACAAATGAAAATTATTAAAACCGAGTTAGATGAGTTTGTGATTTATGATTCTGTTTGCTTTAATATATATGTATATGTTATATATACACATGTTATATAGCTTTTATGTTTATTACATTGCTTTCAATTTTTAAAGCTACCTGTTCTTAAATATATCTTTTCTTATTGATTTAATCTAGGCTGACAGAGTACTTCTTGGTGGTCCTGGTAGCTTTTATTGGCAAGGTAAATTAATATTGTTAACTAATAATGACTGTTTCAGACTCCCCTGTCTTATGTGCCTACGAGATTTTCAAATTATTTTAAGGAAATGGAAAAATACAATTTAGCTGTAAAATCACTATCCATTATACAATATTTTTAAAAGGACTCTAACAATTTATATAATGTTTGATATAAAATGCAAAACATATCAAAAAGGACTATTACATAAAATATATATGTATAGTTATGTACAACTATACATACATAACATATTATAACATATATATATAGTCCTAGTAAGAAATAATTTGAATATTTTAAAAGTAAATTATAAAGTAAATTTATAAAGTGATAAAAATAATTTATTTTCATTGTTTGTTGTATGTGCTTTTCTATCTCTGTATTCTAAGGGCCATAATGTAAGCATTGGGAAATGCGTGGAACTGATATGTAATAGGTAAATGGTGGCATTCTGAAAGTTCATGATTTTAAAAGTATTTGAGTATGCTCATTAGAATACGTAAATTGTTGTTTTCTCATTAATCACTGACATCAAGAATGATTTCTTTGTTTTGGGAAGCTTTTTAAAATAAAACATCTTATTAAATTTTAAAAGAATATAATTAAACTCGCATTGATGATTGATCTAAAGGTAAAATTATGTTCTTCAGTCATTCTGGGAGACCTAATAAAATTTCCACTTCAATAAATGTATAACAGATTATTATTTGCTGACACTTTGTGAAAATAGATAACTAAACCTGCTTATTTGCTTACTTTATGTTTCATTTATCTTTAGATACACACATTTATTAAGTTAGTATATTCACATGCTTATTTTCTGCTAAAAGATGCCATTTACATGGTCAACACTCTTGTTTATTGGCATTTTGCTCTTTAAGCATTGTCAGTATTTGGAAGAACTGGGAAACCTCTGACTGTATTTTGCAAGTACTTTCCGATGTTAAATTTTACTTCTATATTCTACACTATGGTTTTCTTACTTGCTTCTTTTTAGGAAAACCCATGCTTTTGTTTTAGAGAAAGGGAAGTTAAAGAGAGAGATTTACTGAAGGAAAATAGGATGGAAGGAAGTAAGGAATGTGGAGGGGAATAACCAAGAAGTTGAAAGGATGGCAATGGAGAGTATGAGAAAAAGAAAAATCAGGAAGACTGGCATCAGAGTGAGAGACAGAGTAACTTAAAATGCAAATTTTGAATTTCTGTGACTTACACATCTAATGGAAAATGAAATGATTTAGGAAAATTGTACTTGAGTTTTATAGTTCTACAATGAAAACAAAAATAGTTCTAATTGCTAATGAGGAAATATATATTAATACTTTCTAGTTAGATGTCAAACATGAATTTTTTTTCTTTATTGCCACATGTGTCTTTTAGCAGAGGAGGGAGAAGTGTCTGATTGACAAGTTTGGGAATCAAAAATAGACTTTGTGATAATCATTCTCAAACAGCTCTAGATTTTATTATTCCATTTAACACTGATATTTTTTAATGAATTAAGACAAATTCTTTATTTATAATTTATTTTTATTAGCAGAGACTAATTTTGTGCTCACATGAATAGAAATAATTGACTTAAAATAATATCAAATTTCAGATTTATTATTATGAAGAATTATTTAAGGTTAATAATTAGAAATACTAATACCTAATGCTGTTTTCTTTTATGTAGGTGACATCTATCATCTACATCATAAAATTCCCGTTAGAAAGTTACCATTTATTTTATATATATTTTTTCAGGTCAGCTGATTTCGGATCAAGTGGCAGAAATTGTATCTAAATATGACCCCAAGGTTTACAGTATCAAGTATAGTAACCAGTTAGCAACTCGGACTGCTCAAGCTGTTTTTGATGACAGTTATTTGGGTAGGTAAAACTGAGCTATAGATTCATTTTCTGGAGTTCGGGTAGATTTGTCCTATATTTGCTGCCTTAATGAGGAAAGTCTTTTATGTGAAATACATTAAGATTATTTTTTTTTAAATATAAGAAACATATAATTTCAAATTAGAGTACTTGTTATGTTATATTTCAGTAACTGAAATTTAAGAGTGTGATTATTTATACAATAATAATAATAGATAACCTTTACGATATTACTAAATTCTGGGTATCGTTCTGAGTGTATTTTAATCTGTATTAAGTCATTTAATCCTCACAAGAAGTCTGTGAAGTGTACTGTTATTATTCCCATTTTATATAAAGAAACTCCAGCACAGAGAGACAGAATAACTTCCTTGAAATCACTCACTTATAACTTGCTGTTCTGATTGAAACTGACTTGAACTTTTATTATTCATTCTGTTACACTTCAATTTTGGTCTTTAGGATTTATTAACTTTGTTCTCTCTTTTTAAATTTCTTGTATTCATTAAAGCAAGTACACATGACAGAAATAGTAGTACTAAGCTGATTGTGAAATCTGTTATTTGTTGCTACTTTATGATGAATTGCAAATTGCTCCTGTTGTTTTGTTAAGTTGGTAAAGTTGGTAAAATAATCTTAATTGATTCCTTTGTAAATTTGATAAAATTAGCTTAATTTTTCTAATAGAGATACTATATTTGAGTGTTTAACTTAATTATTTCCTGTAAGATTTGTTTATCATGCACACATGAATCTATTACCCCTAGGACAAAATATTGCTTAATTAAAAGAATTATTTGAAGAGTTGTCAAAGAAAGCTTAGTCAGCAAGTATGCTGAAGATAACCAGTCCAGCCCTGACTGATGATGTTTCACCTTCTGTTCCCTGTTTAGGTTACTCAGTGGCTGTTGGAGATTTCAATGGTGACGGCATAGATGGTATGATGCATTTGAACTATATCTAATCCTTTTTAAAAAAAACTTTAGCTAAGCATTTGGACAAGTAGTTTTCAAAATTTTCAGCAATTAGAGAGATTTGAAACCAAGAATCTATCTAAGTTTTGATTTTGTGGTTAAAAAATGCTGGGGCCATTTATTATGGAGTACCAATTTTTTAAAATCACTTATTGTCCACTGAAATAAAACTTAAAGCTTTTTGACATACCCACCTCTTTCTGCAATTTCCAATATTGGTCTTAAAAATTAGTAATTTCGTTTTTTCTTTTCAGACTTTGTTTCAGGAGTTCCAAGAGCAGCAAGAACTTTGGGAATGGTAGGAAAATTAAAAGGTATTTTTTGAAAAATCTCTGGGTTGTTTTATATTTTCCAGTATTTCATATATATTTTTTTTCTGCACAGGTTTATATTTATGATGGGAAAAACATGTCCTCCTTATACAATTTTACTGGTGAGCAGGTATGCATTTAAAATGTTTTTGACTTAACTTTTAACATCAGCATTTTCTAATGTCTTAAAGCTTTTCTTGCCAATATCTTAATGGTTTAATATTCAATACATAATAAATATTGGTATAGGATTCAGTATTACAGACAAAAGTGGACTTTAAATATTTTACCTTTATTTTAACCATAGTAATTTGTTTAAGCAAGGGCTTTTGTAATTTCATACTATGGCTTTTTTTTTTTCTTAAGGGAGTTAAAAATCAAATTGTATACACATAAAACCAAAAACTTTCCTTTTCTTTGCCGATGACATTAATTTCTTCTTTAAGGAATGATCTGTGCCATTTAATTTTATTAGATGCAGAAACAAAACTTGGTACAGCTGTGTGTATTATAGATATTAAAGTAAACTTCATTTGTACTACATAAAATTAAATGTTCTTCAGTTAAAAATGGTACTTTTAAGTACTAGACATTCTCTGTAGGTACAGGCATTTTATATTTTGTATTTTTTCCTCAGAGAATTAAATGGTAACTTGGTAATGATAAAGGAAAAGTTAATCAGAAGGTAGGAAAAAACATCTAGTTTGCAGATCTGAATTTCAAGCCCACTTCTTGTTCACTTGAGATAGTTGGGCATTGCGAGAGGATTGATAGGGTGAGGAATTGGATCCAAGGTCCACAGCAACCTCTTTCCATTTATGCTGCAGTGGGGGTTGATGCACAGCATGAAATGGCGTGCAATTAATAGGCTGTTAGGGTTGTGGCAGCAGTTGAAGGTTGTGGCAGTGGTTGTTATCCCTTTGTGCTGCTGTGACTTCTCCATCTCAGGCAGCTTTTCCTGTCAAGCCTTTGTGTGTCTCTGGGTCATGTCTGCAGTCCATGATGTTTTCATTATTTCTCCTCAGATATTTTGTGGGGGAAAACTTGGGCTTTGCATTAGGAGAGACCTGGGTTCTCCATACTCAGTCATATTACATCGGACAAGGGTTTTACCACTGTAAATATTGTGGTCCATGTGTAAAAATAGGGATTTTGTAAATTTCTCTTAGGGATATGATGAGAATCAAATGAAAACATTTAAATTATAGTGCCCAGGACAAAACTTGTCTCAGTCAGTAAGTGCCATCCTTTCTTTACACTTCCAGGCCAAACACCTTGAGAGAATAAGGCCCAAGTATAGTATTTTGTTAATTTCCAGTCATCACATCAACAGATACAATATACTCTATTGCACAGGCTCTCATCTTTTAATTGAATACAGAACATCTTTCATTTCTTCCATTATACTGTGTCAACCCCAAATAGATAAGATAGGGATTTTTCTTATCATTCATTCTCTCCTCATATCTCAGCTAATCAAACTTGGGAAACTTCACTGACTTTTTTTGTTTTATTGATTGATTCTTCAACTTAGTTCATCTATAATTTTTCATCTCTCCTAGTTTTGCTTTGCTTGTTGGGGTCTCTTTAAAACTTACCTTTTTCCCAGATATTTCCAGCGAGACTGCTCTGTCTGTGATGGCTAACATTCTGCTGTATTGGGAAGAGCACATTTCTTCTCCCACTGTATAATAAGCCCATGATAAACCCAAACATATTTATACTGAGTGTAATTCAAAAGTAAAAACACTGGCATGTAATTAATTGAGATGTGAAACAAAAATGAACTCCGTTTCATATCTTTCCAAGCAGTAATTTCTTTGGAGTTATAATAATTTCACATAGGGAGAGCCAGTCATGACCTAGTAATAATTTGTATCTCTTATCTCACTGCATAGACATCCATTTATAACATCTTGGATTCAACTAAAATGTTTGTCTGTGATTGCATGTCTTTCTGATAGTGTGTTTGTGTCTGGTATGTTTTGGGTTGTGGAGAGGAAAGGAGGTAATAGGTTAGGCCTGGGGGAAGGAGCATTGATTGTACTTGGACTTAAATGGCATGTGTTGAAGTCACTGAAATGATATATGTATGTTTTAAATCTAAGAAAATAAAAAAGCTTCATTGCTTGATTGTCATTGTGTTGGTAGAATAAACAAGAAATTTAGAGGGAAGCACTGTATTCAGGAAAAAAATAATGCTTTCTATTTGATAAATATACTACAAATATTGTTAAACTAGTGGGATGAAATGTAAACATTTTATTTTCATCATGTTATCCAGATGGCTGCATATTTTGGATTTTCTGTCGCTGCCACTGACATTAATGGGGATGAGTAAGTTTAAAAAAATGTTTCCAGAAATCATTTTTTTCCCATGTTTATGAATGCTTTGCTAAAACTAGAGACATTTCTTTCTTTGTGTCTCTGTCCCTTTCCTGCTAATTTTTCTGTTTAGGAAGTCAATTTGAAGCAACTTGATCATGAATACTAGAAAACCTCTATGTTTTTCATAGTTTCTTTCAATGGATTTTATATTCTAGAAGAAGAAAGTAATTTTGTGAATTGCTCATCATTTCTTAAAAGGGTTGAAGGAATATTTGAATTTGAAATGATCATTTTATGCTTCAGTGTTGCTATGAAAGATGTGGAAAGAGGGAACAGAGTTTTAATAAGGAAATGACTGTTCATAGATGAAACTTGACATACAGTGAAAAGAAATTTTGTTCTTTTAGTTATGCAGATGTGTTTATTGGAGCACCTCTCTTTATGGATCGTGGTTCTGATGGCAAACTCCAAGAGGTGGGACAGGTTTCAGTGTCTCTGCAAAGAGCTTCAGGAGACTTCCAGACGACCAGATTGAATGGGTTTGAGGTCTTTGCGAGGTTTGGCAGTGCCATAGCACCTCTGGGAGATCTGGACCAGGACGGCTTCAATGGTAAGATCAGAGTTCAGCAACTATGGGTCCCTGATTTTCTGTGTCCACCTGGAAAAGTCCTGTATCCCCATGAGCAAACCACCTTCCTGGAAAGAAGGATTTTAGTGACAGGGAGTGACACACTAGGTTAGACAGGTTTCTTTTTTTTCTTAAAAATCTGAGCAAATTTTTCAAAAAGTGATTTTCTTGAGTCATTTCTCATACAGCCTCAAATTAGTGTTGTAATGGTTAATTTTTGAAAGGATCTTGCATTGGCATGGAGCCCAGTGTGAGCTGGTGATTTGCGGTCTCCTGCTTAGCAACGTTGCCCTCTACTGTCCATGTGTGTGCAAGTGTAAGAAATGCTCCCAGGCACATCTTCAGGCGATGCTGACTAATGCATATCTCAAACATATGATTTGCCATTAATATTTTTTAAAGCTATAACTGTGTTTTGACTGTTCACAATATTCTGAGGGAGGTTACATCTCCATGGGGCAAGAGTTATAAGCTCATTGTCTGGGAATAGTCCCATTTAATAATTTAATTAATAGCTATAAATATTTTCAAAAATCAAAATGTAGGAGTATGCCCCTTAAAAAGAAAATTGTAAATTAAGAAGAAAACTTCAAAAATACACATAACTTATATCTCCTAAGTCATTCTCTGTTGTTTACTTATATTTTTTCATGTTTAACAAAATTTCCACACTACATATCTTTTTAATAAATGCACTAAAAATAGTTATTTTCAGCTTTCTTGTACAAACCATTACTTATAGTAAGTAATAAAGTAACTTAAAAAATCAAACCTTTCTAGAGATTGTAAATGAGAGTTGAAATATTGCTTTGTTTGTATAATCAGCAAGATGTAGGGATATACCCCTTAACAATTAAAGAAAGTTATAAATTAAGAAGAGAACTTTAAAAATACAGATGACTCCTATATCTTCTAAGTTGTAGTAGAAAAGGAAAATGTGGGTTTGGCCTTGAGACTCCACTCCTACCTTATGGCTGATTTTATGTCATACTCTTGGAAATATCATCTCTATGGTTAACCCTAGAAATTTTCAATGTTTGTGAAAAACTACTCAAACAGACCAGACCATTACTTATTGATAACAAAAACTACATAGAAAACATAGAGCCAAATTTAAGGTTGTACCTTCAATAAATTTAATGAGCTCTTTGCTATATCTGGGCCTCTGTCTCTAGGAAAGCCTGGACGTATTTGCTCTCACCTTGTCTTGAGGATATTCCAGCCACTTTAAAGAGAGCTTCCTTAATATAATGATCTGGCCAAAATCTCATTATGCTTTTTATATTTTTATTAAAATGTTTAAAAATAAATAAAATTTATTATTTGTAAACACAGCAATTATAAATAAAAACAGCTAAAAATATTGGAGTTTTATAAATATTTTGCAAAGAGATTTTATTTTAAGAGATAGAGACCATAGAGGATGGTTTAGTTCTCCCAGAGTTTCTCTTGGGGTCTTATTGTGCCAAATAGTAAATTGTGAACAACAATGTCTTTAGTGGAAAATGATCTGAGTTGTATTTATGTCTATGTGTGTATCTATACACACACATATATAGTTTATGTCTTCATATATTCATAGTACATGTATATATAGTTTATATATGAAAACAAACTATTAGTTATAACCTGGGTCTTTTCTTTGTTCGG
Source organism: Cynopterus sphinx (assembly GCA_030015415.1). Classification (NCBI taxonomy): domain Eukaryota; kingdom Metazoa; phylum Chordata; class Mammalia; order Chiroptera; family Pteropodidae; genus Cynopterus; species Cynopterus sphinx. The sequence goes on from CM057379.1 coordinate 171,591,879, forward strand.
ACCTGATGACACTAGCCCTTAGTTATGCTGTTGTTCCTATATTTCTCTTTCCACTCATACCCACCAGGAAAACCTTAGATATCATCAAGAGGGATACTGAAAACAAAACAATACAATTTTGTTCCACAGTTATGTGCAGTTCTTGTCTATACCCCTCCAGAAAGGCAGAGGGAAGAAAACAAAGAAAAGAACAACTAAAATCATCAAAGGAAAATGACTTCATGAAAAAAGATTCTCTAGACTAACAGATGCCAGCCAAAAGAGAAGATGATTAGAATGTATAAAATAATAAAAGGTTTAGAAAAGTTAAAGTTTATTTTTATTAAATGATCTCTCAACTTTAGGGCCATTGTCTATTGGGAAATTATATTTTAGTAAATACTTTATTAATGTATATGTCAATTTAGAAGTTATACTTATCTTTTGAAACTTGAAAAAAGATAAAAGAAGGACTCTTACATAATTTAAATACTAATTTTCTTTTTTTAAGGATAATAAATTCTTATTTGGTACTTACTTCAGGCCAAGCACTATCCTAGGTGCCAAAAATGAGAGGCTAAATTAGAGCCCATCACTGTCTTTCAGGGATTTAGCATCAACATGGGCAACTTATATAAACAAGTAAGCACTAGTCTATAATCATCACAGTGTTTGGGATATTCCTGGACATAATGGTCTTATAAAAAAGATGAAAGCAAGGTGTCGTTGGTATCTCGGAATGTGGCATAAGGAGGCTGAAACATTTAGAGTATATTAAGGAAATTCAAGCAGTTTGCAAGGGCTGGTACATAGGGACTGTCAGGCAGGATGGACATATCTGTACTCTCATAAAGCTTATGTTTTGTGGAGAGTGCATAGAGTAAACACGGTAAATTCAGATAGTGATAAGGCTGTGGGCTTAAGACAGAAAGCAAGGTGATGTGATAGAGAGTGCTTAGATAGAAAGTGTGGACAAGAGTGGAGAATGCATTGGTTCAGTGTAGCCAGGGAAGACCTCTGACCGGATGGCATTTGATCTATGATTTGGACAAACAGAAGGAGCAAACCTTTTAAAGCTCTGGAGCAAGAGCTGTAAGGCAGAAGGGAATAGCAACCATGAAAGCAGAGCCTGTTTAAGAAAGAGAAAAAGGGCTAGATTGGTAGGAAGAGTGAGTAAAGGTTAGAATTGGGGGTGGGGAGAGGCAGGAATGAATGGGGAAAAAAGGTAGCATTTAAAGCTTTGGGAAATAATTGAAAGATTTTAAGAAGGAACATGACATGATGTTAACATTTGATAGTTTTCAGGAGAATGGATTATAGGGATGAGGGTAGAAGTGGCAGGCCCCTTACGCTGTTTTAGGGGGCCAGGCAAAGAATGAGAATGGCTTGTCTAGGGTGGTACCAGTAGAGATAGTGGAAAGTAGACACATTTCTAAAATATTTTAGAGTTAGGAAAAGTCATGGTGACAATTTGGTGTTTTTGGTTTTGGTGTTTTAAAAGAATTTCAAACTTTTTATTTGTTTATGTTTTTTTCAGTATAAATTGAGCAAGATCATGATGAAGTTATAACTTCCAAGTTTCTGAGCCAGATTAACTTTTACTTCAAAAAAACCCCAAACCATGCCCAACTAAATTAACTAGAATGTTGAGAGATAGAATGAAGCTTAGATGAATCTTCTGAAATGTCACTCCTCCATTTTAAGGATGACATAGTTGAGATCCAGAAAGGTTAACTGATTTATTCAAGGTTATTTGGCTCCAAATCAGTGTAATTTCCATACAGTTTCTCTTGAATTTCCTTAAATTAGATAGTTGCTTTTGAATAAAGAATATGTTACTGAACTTTGAATCAATATTCATCTTTTGATAAATGAGTTCTATGAATATAAATTAAGAGCTCCATATAAATAATGATAAGTAATAAGACTTCTTTCCCTTCTCCTTCCCCTTTCTTTTCCTTCTTTCCTCCTCCTCCTTTCCCTTCTTCTTCCCTTTTTTCCATTTCCATCTCCTTCTTCTCCTTTTTCCCTACAGATATTGCAATTGCTGCTCCATATGGAGGTGAAGATAAAAAAGGAATTGTTTATATTTTCAATGGAAGATCAACAGGCTTGAATGCAGTACCATCTCAAATTCTTGAAGGGAAGTGGGCTGCTCAAAGCATGCCACCAAGCTTTGGCTATTCAATGAAAGGAGCCACAGATATAGACAAGAATGGATATCCAGGTGCTTTCCTAGAAATACATAGAGCTTAGATTTTTCAGGCCTAATAACAAATACTGTTAGTTACTGTGCTCTTGATTTATGTTATAGATTATTTCAATTCAGTGTTTCAAATATTGTTGAAGTATTAAGGCATTGATCTCATTACTGAAAAAGGATATGAAGTAAAAACAGCTTTATTTCCTGGGAGCTTCCAATATAAAACACATACTCTGAGTTTCTTTTATTGTCTTGAAAATATCATAGAAGCTGTAAACAAAGCTAAATGCTCATTCTAAGTTTTTAAATGCTAACAATCCTTTTATTTGGTTTTTAATAAACTAACATTTTTATGGACTTAATTAATTATTGTGATTTTTTAAAAATATATATTATTATATTTAATTATCTTGTGAAGAATATAAGTTAGCTCAGCTCATTATTATACCATTTTCTGGATGAGAAAAGAGAGTGAGAAAGGTAATTTGCCTAAGATTGCTTACTCGTTGAGCCAGTACAGAAAGTGAGATTTTTTTCTTGGCTCTTATGTACTTTAGAGTATTATAATCAATCTAAGGTCATAATGAGTCTATTCTTTAAATGAAATATATATATAGTACATAAAATTTAGACTGCTATTGTTGGAAACAGTGAATATGAGCTCAATATACAAGTATGTTGAAATGCTTTTAGAAATAGGATGTGAAGCTGATTCTTATCTGTTAGTTATTTCAAAAATTTTTTTGTTACAAATGTAACATAATTATAAAACTTAGAAAATACAGCAAAACATTTTTCAGTCTTGTCCAGTGCATTCATATAGATTTATTAACAAAATAGATTATACTTTATGCACTGTTAATAGCATATTTTATTCACTTAAAATATCAGAAATATTTCCCCATGTCATTAATTGTTCTTCAAACAATATGATACAGGCATTTGATAAAATGAATTTTATTTTTCATTTTACCAAATGGCTATCATATCTTATTTAGCCTTATTTTGAGGTATTTTTATCATTGTATATACTTCTGGTATATACTTCTGATTATTTCCTTAGGACAAAATTTAATCATTGCTATAATAAAGATAAGTACTATTTTTTAAAAGGCTGTTGATACCCATAGTCAAATTATAATCCCACTCTCTCCAAAAGAAGGTTTTGCAATTTTTTAAAGTACTCACCTGCAGTGAGTGACCATTTTTCCACATTTGTACCCATACTGGGTATCATATTTTGTTTCTTTTAAAGTAAATTTAAATTATATGATAGGTGGAACATGTTATTTTGTCTTAATTTACCATTTTTGATTATTAGTAAGGGAAAGCACTTTTGTTTATTTACATATATGTGTACTTTTGTGCATTTGTTATATCTTTTTTTCATTTCTATTTGGATGTTTTTATTTCATTCATTTTTTTAACTTGTGGTACCTTAAATATTGAAGCTATTAACTCTGAGGTATATTTCTCAGTTTTTCACACTTGCTTTTTGAGCATAAAGAAGTTCTTAATTTTTATGTAGTCCAATTTACTTGTCTCTGTGGTTTTCTCATGTACTTTTCTGCCTAGAAAGGGCTTCCTCAAACTTAACTTGGGCACACTATTAAATAGAGCTTTGATTTAGTTTTTTTCTAATTGTGAACCAGTTTTACTAGTTATATATAACAGAACGTGAGCAATCTGATATTTCCACAGCCTATTACACTTTCAAGGTTACTGAGGCAGGAGTGTAAATGATATATTGACTGAGACTTGGCTTGAACTGAGATTGCCATAGTGGCTGTTCACCTCTTACACAAGCAGCCTTCACTTATCTTATTGATTATTTGATGGACACATGCCCTGATGAGCAAGGACCTTCAGTCCAATATTTTTTTCACATTTTGTAGAAATAAACCTCCACATCTGTAGGAGGAAAAAAACCAAAAAACTAATGCATTCTGTTTTTGTTGGTTTGAATGCTATCTGCTATCATTCTAAGTATTTTAAGTACATATAATGTGCCTTTTGTTTTTGTTATTAATAAAATAAGATGAAAAAAATTTTATAACAAAATTATAAAATCCACAGGTATCTATGAAGCTTTTCCTTTGAGGGGTATGTGTCTTTGAGGGATATACTTTCCTGTTGTTGCTGAGTTTTACTAAGTATCCTTTAAAAAGATTCTTGGCCACCTGAATGAAAGACTAGTTTTATGATAAATATTGATGATAGCTTACTTTTCACCTTTTAGGTGTTATTTTACAACCATTTAATAAAGAATAGTGTTGAAACTGTCTAAATCTTTATTGTAAGCATTAAGTTTTATAGAATAGTATGTGAATTTAAAAAACCATTATATTATTAACTTTTTTTTCTACTTTCTTTTAAGACTTAATTGTAGGAGCTTTTGGTGTTGATAGAGCTGTGTTATACAGGTGAGCATGCTTTTGTATCCTGTAATATAGGAATATTCTGATATATTTGAAAGTTTTATAGTTAAGTTCCAGTATTTGAATTTCAGCTTAATTTTCTTGAAGTAATGATAAAATTTGTATCTTCTTTATATTTAAGATTTGTTACAGGCAAGTAATATTTATACAAGGAGATCCCAAAGACAGCTATAGGTATTTTATTTGAAAAAGCATTCAGAATTTTCCGTCTTTGTTCTTTGAATTATGTTTAGAAATATTCTTCTATATTTTGAATCTTTTTTTCAAATTATGTGAGTTCACATTTTCCTCTGAGAGACAAGAAATTATGTGGTGTATATGCCACATCATTCTGTGACCAGAAAGATAGTATGTTATGACTCCCAAAGTGAGTATTTTTATTAGAATGTAGTGTAAGTCCACATATTTGTATTTCCCAACTTTACACATATTCCCAGTTATTCTCTGTGTTTCAGTCACTCATGCCTTAGAATATCATCTGGTATCCCAAATAGATTAAGGTGCTTACTCTTCAGTGGGCCACATTTACGCATGGCAGGAAAACTGACTTTGGTACTGTGTAATGGAGTTTGTGATGGGTCAACCTGATTGTGGCTCTCAGGGCAGTGATATGTGTCCATGTAGATTCCAGGAATTATCATGATGTTGACGGGCATTGACCTGAGCCTACTATATTTTTGTATGAAGTTTAAAGCTGTGCTTCTGAGCTTTGGAATACTATTTATTGTTTCAATTTTTAAAATTGCTGTTAATGAAGTAATAACATGCTTGTAGTAAAAATTCAAGTAATATAAAAAGGGCATACAGTAAAAGAACATGCTTTCTCTTCTCATACTGGTTATTGGTTTATTAGTATACCCTACCAGAAATATTTTATGCATTAAAAAATTGATTTGTGTGTGTGTGTGTACATCTTTTGTACATTGTGGATCTTTTTTTCCCTCTCATACTAAAATTATATCTTGGATATATCCGAGAGGTCATCCATATCAATGCAGATGGATTTACTGTGTTCATTCCCCCCACTGTATTTCATTGCATTAGGTAGATATCCACAACTTGTTTAACCATTCTGCTTTAATGGACTGAGTTCAGATATGTTGTCTAGTTGTCCCACTTTGCCAGGAACTGAGAGATTTACCAGGATATGGGACTTTCAGTGCTAAATCCAGACAGTCTTGGGCAAATTGGGACAATTGGTCATTCTGTGTTTTAGTTGTTTTATTCTTTTTGCTATTGTAAACAGTGCCCCCGTAAATATGTTGTGATGTATATGCAGTGAATGTGAACCTAAAATGCTTAGATCAATCTAACATTTTAAGTAACAGTTTTCTTTCTCTTTCTTTATTTCTTTTGTTTTAATATTACCAGGGCCCGACCAGTAATTACAGTAAATGCTGTCCTTGAAGTGTACCCTAGCATTCTTAATCAAGACAGTAAAACCTGTCCACTGCCTGGGACAGATCTTAAAGTTTCCTGGTAAGAGTATTTGTGTAATAATAGTTTTTATTGTTATTATTGGTTCAATTATTGTAAAAACAATTGAAAAGGAGGGAGGGGGGTCTGAAAAATTGCTAAAGCAGTTTCAATAGGTGTACTTTATTTCCATGTCATAGACTGGATTATAAAAATATTGTTCCAAAGAAGATATGTAGAAGGCTTTAGAAATGTGCTAAGAACTACTATAAAATTTTTTTAAATGATTCATGCTCAGAGAATATATTCAGAAGAAGGAAAAGCTAATGTTTTCAGAACTCATTCATTTTAATTCTAAAAAGGCCTATGAACATTTTAATTTTTAAAAGATATCTTTTACAGATTTAATATCTGAATAGCTATATGAAAAATATTATTTTGTTCTAGTATACTAGTCTTTTACTTGTTCCTTAACTAGTTTCTAAAGAAAAAAATACTTTTATAAATTTAATGTCTGAATTCTCTAGTCCAGTATTTCTCAAGTCTGTTATTTTTATGCTACTCTTTGCTCTGTTATTTGATTTTTGAAATATTTTTGTTTTACCTGTGTTTATAATTTTCTTAAGATTTTTTTGAAATTTACTCATTTTTCTTTAAAACATTTTAAAATGGAGAAACCATTATTTTTATCATCCATGTCAAAATAAATATTAAATTAATCATGAAAAATCTGGACTCACATGGTGTTAAAGTTACAAAGTGAGGATCCCACACTCTTGGAAAGACTGTTCACGTTCCTGGCAGAAATAGAAAAGTCAGAGAACTTATGGACAAAAGGTAGAATGATTGGAATTTGGGAAAATTTCAGAAGAGCTAATGAAAAGATATTTCGTCTGATTTTGTTTTTTAATTATCACTCATTGAAATCAGTTTTCAAAATTTTATTTCTTTGGATTGTGTTAAAATTTAGTAATATTTGATTTTCTTTTTTGTCAGTTAGTAGTGGAAATTGTTTTCAGGATTTTTTACTGTTTTACTGCCTTTCTTTCCTACAGTCACCCTGTAAATCCCTGTGAAGTTGCTAGTGATATGCTTATAATTATGCTAATGATTTGAAGACTTTGAATACGCTAAAGCAGTAGCTTTCAGATGTTTTTGATTATGATACATACTACAAAATAAATTTTGCATCGTAATGTAGCAAACGCATGTATGTAATTAAAAAAAAGTTCTATGAACTCTTACCCTCGATGCTTGCCAATTTCATTTATTTAACTTATTTTTTTAAGGTGCTGGACACAACCCATTAAACTGATTTCGGACCTGTAAATAAATTGTGAAAAACACTGTTCTAGAGGAGCTTGCTAGTTAAAGGAAACTTTAGTTGGGCTTTTTATTCAACAAAACATTATTTTGATTTCATACTGTTATTTACCTCTTTTAGATATATCAACACATTCTATAAATTTGAGAGGAACTTAGGAAATTCTTTTTCTTTCCTTTTTTTTTTATCAAGGTACTTACTTTGAAAGAAAATGTGCTTAAATTACTGAAGGATGAATTAGATTATTCTGTATTAGTTTCATGTGTTAAGACATGGAGAAGGATATAAAACTTCATGCTATGAACTACATATTAGAAATGTAAGATATTCAAAAATATGTCTAAACTGAATTATAGGATTTATACATATTTTTATTTTCCTACAGTTTTAATGTCAGATTCTGCTTAAAGGCAGATGGCAAAGGAGCACTTCCCACGAAACTTAGTAAGTGTTCTATGGAAAAATTATATTCTTCTAATGATGCTGCCTACACAGCACTTAAAAATGTTTTAGGATATTTAGTTATTGTTATGATATTTAGGTTATAATAGTTACTCAAATAGTTGTTGTTACTGTCTTCTGTTTGAATGTTTATACTTAAAGCCATTTAAAATTGCAACATAATTCCTTTGGAAAGTCAGTAAGCCAATTCAGAAATAAAATAATTATTTATTGACCTTGTGAACAGAATAGTCCACTGAATGGTAAATATGATCTTCACAAAGTTAAACAGTTACCAGTGTGAGATTAATGAGATGATTAACTGAGAAGTTTATATTTTATGTTTTGGAGAAGTCTCCTGCAATCTATGGAGTGGAGGTAGTTTAGAAATAGTGACAAGAAGTAGAAAAAGTTTTGACCACTAAATTTAACCCATACTCAAACTTGACTCTTCATTTCTTAAACATGTTATATGTGGTCCTCAGAGCAAGGTAAGAGAATTAAGTAATTGTTGCTAGGATTTATTACTATGCTAGTGACAAATGCTAAGGAGTAATAAAGCAGGGGAAGAAGACTGAATCTGTGGATGTATGTGAGTGCATGAAAGTTCACATAGGGTAGCAAGGCAAGGTGTCACTGGGAGAAAACGTCAATGAAGACTTGAAGGAAAAGGAGGAGCTAGAGGATGTCTAGAGGAGTATTTTGTACTGAGGAAATGGCATTTTCAAGAAGCCTGAGGCAAAAGCATGCTTAGTGTGTTTGAGAAACAAGGAGAGCGGTGTAGGTGGGTGGAACAGAATAGAAGTAAAGTAACCCTGGGTTTTCACCTACATTTGGCACAAAGTTCAACATTTAGAGAAACTTGGAAAGAGATTTGCAGTTTTAAAGATCTGCACTTACCTCCTTGAAAGAAACTACTTACAGTCCTGAATCTTAGAAGCAGTAATCCTAGCAACTGTACTTCAGCCTATTGACTGTATGTTCATTTTAAGACGATTCTTGACCCAAACCAATATATGTGGTCACTTGCTTCATGAGGGACATATTTATCTGACACTATGATATGGTTGCCTTAGGAGAAGTAAGAGTGGTAAATGATGCAAATTATACATTCATTATAGTGTTTGCTATGGTGGTATTGGTGCATATTAGTAAGTATTTCATAATCACAATCAGCTAGAATCCTGCTACTTTCATCAATAGTGGAAGTCTTTATTTTGTGCTCTGAACTTTCTTCTCTCAGCTTAAATTAAAAGAAGAAATTTCTGCTGTACCTGATAGCCATTTTACTACCATCATTATCTAATGTCTGAATTAATATGACATTACTTTGGAGATAGTTGGATTATTTAATTAATGATTAAATATTCAGAATTAATTTGTGGTCCTACTGCAATGTACAGACACTTTTAATGAATTAGAAGCAAATTATCTCTTAGGGACTCAATATCTCTAGATATTTAGGACAGAGGTGTCCATAAAGATGATGTTGGTTATAAATCCTTTGATTTGTATAGACTTCCAGGTGGAGCTTCTTTTGGATAAACTCAAGCAAAAAGGAGCAATTCGACGAGCACTATTTCTCCATAACAGGTCCCCAAGTCACTCCAAGAACATGACTATTTCCCGAGGGGGACAGATGCAGTGTGAGGAACTGATAGCATATCTGCGGGTAAGAGATACATATCTGCTCCATTATCTTTTCTTTTTACTTATTATATGAAGAATGGAATATAGTATGGTATTATAGAGTTGAGAAACTAATTGCTACTTTATAGAAGAGTAATCATTATGGCTTTTTTTTTTTTTTTTGGTAATAGCCAAAACAAACAAAAAGCTCAAAACAGCCCAAGTAAACTTGATAGGAGAATGGATGACCAGACTGTGTATTTATTATATGATGAAATATTACTCAACAGTAAAAACTAACCTCTGCTACATGAAATAGTGTGGATGAATCTTAACGAGAGTGTTGAATAGAAAGAAAATTACAGAAAAATACATATAATCTTATTTTTAAATGAACAAACAGGAAAAGCAAACTGAAGAAAACATTGTTTTGGGACATATACACTATAATAAAACTACTGAAAGCAAGCAAGGGAATGGAGAACTTAAAATTCAGTATAGTGGTTACCTCAGAGAAGGAACACAGAGGGATGAGAAGAGAAAGGAGCATGTGGGTAGCTTAAGCAAAATCAGTAATTATCAGTAATGTTCTAGTTATAATAGTAGGTGTGCATTTGAGCGCTCATGTTAACATACCTTGTATATTTTTGTGTGAATCGAGTATTATAAAACAAATCTATCAAGAGTTGTCACTGATAACGATAATTTTAAAGTATATTCTATTCTTTATATAGGTGTAGTTTTAAGAGAGCTTTAGTAGAATTGGGTCAGAAGATGGACACAGCTGACTTTGTATTATGCACTTATTGATTTCTTCAGATAGTTTGATGTCATAGACTGATATGATCAATTTGAAGCTTTTCTATTTCTAGGATGAATCTGAATTTAGAGACAAACTCACTCCGATTACTGTTTTTATGGAGTATCGGTTGGATTATAGAACAGCTGCTGATTCAACAGGCTTGCAACCCATTCTTAACCAATTCACTCCTGCCAACGTTAGTCGACAGGTACTGTTTTTTCTCAATTTATTATTCTGATCTTTTATGCTCTGATCTTTTTTAAGGTCTTGCAATTTATATTTTAAAATATCATAAGGGATTGCTTTTATAATGTTGTGTTTTTAGTCAAAGAAGTTATAGGGGAAGGGATCTGAATTTTTGGCTCAGAGTTATTTAGAGCCCCTCAGAATTTAATGATATGGAGACAAAGATATGGTCATGTTTCATATACATAAAACAGTTAAGTAATTCAAGGAAAACAACAAAACACCAATTTATTTACATAATGATTTAGTAAATGTAAATCTTTTTGATTTACATTTCAATTGTAAAAATAATATATACACATATATATGCATATTTGCAACAACTCATTTTTCATAAAACCAAATAAAACAACATAAAATTTTATGGACTGTATTATAATATAATAGGAATTTAGAAGTTCCTATGTAAAACCCATGTATTCAAATATTATGTTTGTATTTTCTATTTCTTTCACTTTTTTATTACATATTCACATTTTTAGATTAATATTTCTTCTCTTATAGAATGCTTTACTCTAATTTAGGTTATTTCTTCTTTGTCTAACTTTCTAAGATTTCATAAACACTTTTTTGTAATTTGAGAAGACTATATATGGTAACAAGATAAAGCAAATTAAAATATATTTAAAAGTCTTTTGTAATTTTTATATTTTAACAATTTATTTTGTTTTATTTTGCACATGAATAATCATATATGCCACTTTCTACTACCCATTAATATAAAACTTGTAAACATAGTTCTGTGTTAGTTCATATTCCTTATATTTTTTATTTTTACTAGACTCACAATAATGTTGATTAATAATTTAATAATGAATATCTGAGCCTCAGAGTCTGTCAATTTTATACTTTTAAAAAAGTTAATTGTTACTTGTCCTTTAATATTATATGTTTTAATGTAGAGATTACAGTTATTTTCTCTTTATGATTTAAAAGTTTTGGGGACACTATAATTAGTATTAACATTACTTTTGATTAACTTACTGAGATCAGCAATCCCATTAATATGAATATATTTTAAAGCCAGCTAATCAAGTTAAGTAGACTAACTTTTGAAACCTTTTGAGGGAAATATTAACTTTAATGATATCTCATTTCCTTTTTTCCCTTCTCCTGTTCTTGTTATTTACTGTTTGAATTTTTTTTTTGTGTCCTACATTTGTTTCAACAATAACATTATTTACATGTAGGCATCTTTTTTTCTGCATTCTAAGCTTCGTTATTCACTCTCATTTCTGTATTAATTCCCTACCCACTATTCTTATTTCTTTTTAAAATGGGCCCTTTATTTCACTGATCATATTACAAACTTGTTTATTGTACCCTCTGTAGAATCCTGCTATCCAACAGAAACATAACATGAGCTGTATTTGGAATTTAAAATTTTCCGGTCAGCAACATTTTTTTAAAAAGGGAGAAAACAGGTGAAATTAATTTTAATAGTACATCATTATTAGTTTGCTAAGTGCCACAGAATGGTTGGCTTAAACAATAGAAACTTCTTTTCTCATGTTTCTGGAGGCTTGAAGTTAGAGATCAAGATACCAGCAGGGTTGGTTTTTTCTAAGCCTCTCTCCTTAGCTTGAAAATGGCCATCCATCTTCTTGTATCTTCACATGGTCTCCCCTTATTTGTGTCTGTGTCCCAGTCTCCTTATAAGGCAGCAGTTATATTGTGATAACACTGATGATATCATTTTAACTTAATTACCTCTTTAAAGACCGTATCTCCAAATAAAGTCACATTATGGACTTCATATGAATTTTGGGAGGAACACAAATCAGTTCATAACAATATCCAAAATATCATTTCAATATGTAATTGGTTTAAAAATTATCTGAAATATTTTACATTCAATTTTTTGTCTTCAAAATCGCAAATGTATTATACACTTACAGCACATTTCAATTCAAATGCTAAAATTTAAAAATCAATTCCTCAGTCACATGGCACATTTTAGAAACCATCTGTGGCTCACAGTGGCTACTGTATTGGACAGGGCAGCTTTAGAGTTTCCCTTTCTGCACCTTTATTCTTTGGAGTTAGAGATTTAGTGCTTTCAACAGAAAAAGTAGCTTTTTTTCTCCTACCCCCAGAGTTCTTACTCTGCAAGATGTTAAGTATATAACTGTAGAGATTTACTTATTTGTGAATGGAATACATTGCTCTGTGCTTTTTCATTTTTGAAATTCTCTTTCCTAATAGTGAATTTTAATGCAAATGCCAGCTAAGTCCTTTTTCTTCAGTGTAGTTAGTGGTAGTTAGGCAAATCTGCCTTTACCATAGGTTTTGAATATATCATACATATTTCTCATCCCAAACTTCAGATACACATCATTCTAACTTGGACTCTATTACACACCATGCCACTAGTAAATTTATTTTCTGCAAAAATCACTCTTATTCTGGAACTACTTTAGTAGTGATGGTATTTGGTATGATTTGTGGAATCACCACGAAGTTCTTCTGTTGGTCCTGGCATTTCCTGCAGACCCCGCCCCTTCTTGAAGTACATAGCAGTTGCTTACCACCTAAGTTATTGAATTAGTTTACATGTATTTGTTGGGTTTCATCTCAATTAAATTTACAGGTAAGATGTCTTGTCATATAATTTTATTCTGGGTAGCCGCATATCCTTTGTGACTTGGAAGCATACAGTTATCATCATTTATTTTTTTTTTTAGGAACCCTTTCATCATTTTTCCTCTTTAATTTTTTTTTCCTTTTGTCTGCTTTTGGGTCTGAAGCTCTTTGGATGTTAACAATAAATAAATCAAAAATGGTTTTATCTTCTTTTTCTTTCCTCTTTTTTTAGTTTTTATATTCCTTCTTTCAAATCCTCCCCAACCTCTTTTGCGTTCTACCACTATTTTCTCTCTTTTGGGTCCATACTGCTCCAGCTGGCACATTCTCATGGCTGGATCTAGAGGGAGAAATTGAGGTTTTTGTTTACTTCCCCTATCTTGGATAGACTAACTTTAATGCATCTAGTTTTTTTTCCTTCATCCTTTTTCATGTGTCCATGCATATGCTGGATTCATTTTGTCCAGTTTCTGTTCACTTTGAATTGCCTATGTGAATTGTTGCTGTATATCCACAGTTCCTTATTCTTTTACACTCTGCAGCCACATTTCCATGATGTTGGCAGAGGCATCGTCTGTAACGAGAAATTCCAGAAGGAAGTTTATTTTTCCCAGGATCACACAACTTAGCTAGTAGTAGCTGATCCCTCATTCTTGACTCTTACTTTTCTTCTACATCGCACTTCATTCCAAAATCATAACAGCTTAATTTGAGATATAGTGTTCTATAAGTCTCTTTCTACTTTTTCATTCTTGACTGTTCACTGACCTGTTTAAAAGTTAGTAGCCATGATCTCTTCCACTTAGATATGCAGATAAGTTGGTGATGAATCTATATTAATATATTGATGTGTACATATGTATACTTCACATATATATTAATGTACACCATATGTGTGACCCATATTGTTTTTTTTTTCCCCTAGGCTCATATTCTACTTGACTGTGGTGATGATAATGTCTGTAAACCCAAACTGGAAGTTTCTGTAGATAGGTAAGTTTTGCTCCAAATAATAAATAGTGTGAGGAGAAATTTAAATGGAAGAGCATATTTTTCTATTAAAGTAATAGTATATTTTAATGAGAATTAGTTATAGGCATGATTTTTTATAATAGTAAAACTATCAATATTTAGCTTTAAAAAATATACATCATGTTTGCACTAGTTGTCTGGGTTGACAGATCTAGTCTCATTCAGCTTTGAGTAGTGTCACATTATATCCTCTTAAAGATACATTTCATTGTTGATATACTCTTAATTAAACGAATCTGATTACCATTTAGTTGATATATAAATTACAAAGAATATTGTGAGAATCATGACAAATTCGGCTTTTTGGAAAAAAATCAGAGAATTACTAAAATCAGAGAATTAGTAAGTACATACTAACAATTATAAAATTACTTCAGTAATAGATATGAACAATAGTGATATACCAGTGGCATCACTGTTTTCTTTTACTTAGAGAAGCACTAGATTTGCACCCACTGTTCTATTTCATTTTCAATTGAGCTGTGAAGAAGTCTTAAAATATCTTAAAACACCATTGAACATGTCATCTGTATATTTATCTTTTGTTTTTTTGAATAGGCGCGCTCTCCCCATGCAGTCTTTTTTCATTGTCTAGATTTGTATTAACTTACAGAGATCAGAAGAAGATCTATATTGGGGACGACAACCCTCTGACATTGATCGTTAAGGCTCAGAACCAAGGAGAAGGTGCCTATGAAGCTGAGCTCATCGTTTCCATCCCACCGCAGGCTGATTTCATTGGGGTTGTCCGCAACAGTGAAGTAAGCAAATTGCCTCTTTAAATATTGAAATGCACTCATAGGTCTCATTAACATTTATGAACTACTCCCCTATTTAGTGTAGTGCAAGCTTGGCCATTCTGCATAAGGCTAAACTGCTGGGCAATAGAGTGCCTATCTTACATAATTCCTTTTAAGCTTAATACTTTGCATAATGCATTGATATGACATTTTTGGAATTGCTAGCTAAGTACCGAAACAAGGTCAGCTAGATAAAGTGCCTAAGCCTGTCTATTACATAATTTGTCAGAGATAATATGGTTATGTACCTAAGTCCTCAGGGGATCTTTCAGAAATATTTTTACATTTATATGTGGCATTGTACACAATTCTGGCTTTTCCCTTACTCCCCATTTGCTCAAATAGATATATTTGCTTTGTTAAACAAGAAAATTAAATATTCAACTATGTAATATTATCTAAGAACTTTTAAACTTTTACGGCTTCTTTTTTTATGGTCATTAATTTATTTTTCTTTCAATTCTTTTTTTATCTATCAAAAAGGCCCTAGCAAGACTTTCTTGTGCATTTAAGACAGAAAACCAAACACGCCAGGTGGTATGTGACCTTGGAAACCCAATGAAAGCTGGAACTCAAGTATGACATTTTAATTAAATTAATTTTTTTAAAAGAAAATAGCAGAAGTTTTTGTGTGTTTTTTTTTAATAGTAACTTTTTAGTAAATACTTCAAATTAGTGTCTTTAAATTGGTTTTGATTTAGAATGTAATGATTAACAGAGTATTGATTAACTTTGATGAAAATACTAAAATAATGGTTGTGCTCTTATGCTGTATTCAATAAGCTGGTGTTTATGCTGCCTTCAGTTTAGTGAATGGATGAGAACATGGTTTAAACTAAGGACTAAAATGATATCATTGCCTTTTAAACTAATGTTTTAATGAGACCTCAAAGCTCTTCTTGACAAATATCAAGACTGTCATTTTTAGGTGAGATAGAATTACCTCATCAACTTGAAAGCTACATGGTTGTCCCAGACAGGATCAAAGGCAACTTGGTTGAATCAGGCTCCCCTTCAAGTAGTAGAGAAGGTAGCCCAGGAACTTGAGAAGAAGCACTTGATGGGTCTCTTCCCAAATTCTCTAAAAAGTAAAAAATATATATTTTGTAAAATTTGTAGTATCAAAGAAAACTGGCAGTGTATTTTGTGTTGCTTTTTCAATAGGTAGAGATATTGGTAATTTGAAGATGTCTGATAATATTGGGCTAAATATTCCATATTCATTCTTAAATATCTCTCCTATTAGATGTTGTTAAAGGACACAAACTTAGAACTAGTAGTATATAAGTCCTGGCGATCTAATGCATAGCATAATGAGTATAGACAATAATATTGTATTATAATCATCAAACCTACTGAGAGACTAAGTCTTAATTATTTAAACTACAAAAAAGAAATGATAATTATATGGTATGATGGAGGTGCTAACTATCGCTACAGTGGCAGTGATTACAATTTATAAATGTATCAGATCAACACGTTATATACCTTAAATTTACCCAATGTTATATATCACGTGTATTTCAAATAAAAATTAAATATTTCATATCCCTTTATGTATATTTTCTATTAAAATTCATTATTTTTAGACATGTGATCTCTTAGGTAAGGAGGCTTGACCAAAGTACCTTGAATTGCATTTTTTCACATATATTTAACACAGTGTTTCATTAACAAGTAAACATACTCTTTATTTTTTCATCTTTCATATTCTCATTCTCTCTAGCTTTCCTACTCACAGTTCATTCACTATTGATCATTCCATGTTATTTAAATGGCGAACTCCATGCTTTGTAAAGTGGGGGGCAATTTGGTGAAGTTCCCTAGTAATGACTTTTTAATGCCATGTAGGATCCCCAAGAAGCTCGCTTTCTCTTACCTTGTAGCTCAGTTCTCTTTAATTTTCCACATGCAGAAGTTAGGATGTTTGGTGTTGATGGAGTTGTGAGTGGTGTGGAGAAATTCTAGTTTTGGCCCTACTCATGCCTTCTTTAGGCAAGTTCTCTTACTCTTGTACATCACCCATTTCTTCCTTCTGGCTCCATAAACTCAAGTTCAATTAGCTTCCCAGAACGAAATCATTGTGCACAATTGTACTTTCCTTAGATCAACAGACATTTACTTTTGCAATTCTTAGAAAGGTAATATTATAAGGAGATATATTAATAGCTGTTGTTAAATACACTTTATTATGGACTGGCTCAAGTATTATAAAAAAAACAATATTTGATAGAGCAGATTTAATTATCTTTGTTGGAGTACTTTCAGTTTTATTGCAAGCTCAGGAAAACTATTTCAGAACATTCTTTTTATTTGGACATTGGATTTGAAATTTCACTAAGTAGACATTGTTTTAACTAATGTTTAATTACCATCTTTTCTTCCTCCTTTAGCTCTTAGCTGGTCTTCGTTTCAGTGTACACCAGCAATCAGAGATGGATACTTCTGTAAAATTTGATTTACAAATCCAAAGGTACAAGAACCTTTTTAGCTTATAATAACTATTGAGGAAATGTATTTGTTTAATTTATATATTTTAAATATTATAGAATAGACAAATAAAATTTAAGTACTTGATTGTTCCATTTTTAAAATCAATATTTATATCATACAAATAATTTTATTCTGTTTTGAATCTGTAAAACAAAACAAAGTTAAGAAATAAAACTCGATTGTCTTCTTGGAGTTAAATGCTCTTGAAAATAATTATTTCGATTTATATGTTTTTCATTGCTTTCTTGCTTTTAATTTGTTCATTTTTGGTGTCACTACATTTGCCTTTGTATGATTTTATGATGATTATGTACAATTCAGTCCTAAATATATATTTTTTCTTTTTCAGCTCCAATCTTTTTGACAAAGTAAGCCCAGTTGTATCTTATAGAGTTGACCTTGCTGTTTTAACTGCTGTTGAGATAAGAGGGTCAGTATGATTACCAAGTTGAGTATCTTATTCTCATGACTTATAGTAGTTACTTTTTAAAAGCTTCTTTTGTATAGTAGGCACTCCACATTTAGTGGCAGTTTTACTAGAGCTATAGCTTCTGTAGAAAGATCTCAGGTGTGTGTTTCAGAGCTCCAAATTTTATTTGATAATCCTCTCTATAGATACGGACCAGATATGGCAGCAGCAGGCACAAAATAAGTGTCTTGAACTTTTATGCAAATTGACATCAATCCACCTGTTAGATTAGATTCAATAAAGAGTAGTTTAAGTGTGTGTGAGTGTGTGTGTGTGTACATACACATACATATATAGAGTTTTTTTTTTCTTTTAAATATATAGCACTTTTTTAAAATTATCAGTTCTGATTTTATTCATTTAGGTACAGGCTACTTTTGAAAATGAACTGACCATTTCATTTTGATATTCATGGTAGGTTTTCTTTGGTCATTGTTTAGAGTCTCAAGTCCTGATCATATCTTTCTTCCGATTCCAAATTGGGAGCACAAGGAGAACCCTGAAACTGAAGAAGACGTTGGGCCAGTTATTCAACATATCTATGAGGTTTGCAGTTATTGGATTTAATTAATACCTGGTAGAGAACCAACAAAGAGAAGAACAGATAGACTACTTTTAAAAAAGTCTATTTTTATGTAAACTCTGCATAGTTTAAGTATGTATCAGAGATGTCTTTGAATGTTTTCCCTATTATTCATAGGTTCATTTTTATTATACAAGTAGCTTCAAGTGGTTAAAGAAAGCAGTTTTAAAACAAATTGTTGTTTAAAACCAATTAGTTCTACCTTAATAAAAGCAGTAGATCATTGACTATTTTTGCAGTTCTGATTAAAAATTACAAATGCCTGTAGCAGATCATCAAAATTTTGTGTCTGTAGAAAAATTTTCTATGCCATCCA
This sequence comes from Cynopterus sphinx, assembly GCA_030015415.1. Classification (NCBI taxonomy): domain Eukaryota; kingdom Metazoa; phylum Chordata; class Mammalia; order Chiroptera; family Pteropodidae; genus Cynopterus; species Cynopterus sphinx. The sequence continues at coordinate 171,610,633 of CM057379.1, forward strand.
TCAATAACTTTTTAATATTTTCCTCTTTTGTTTATATTTTCATCTTGATGCATACTGCCTTATACTTGAGGCAGATAACTGAGTTTGATCTTTTTTGCATAACTGTCATATTGTATATTAGAGTAACTATGGAAACTGCTATTTCAGATCCTATCGCTAAAGATTTCTAAAGTTGATGTAGAATGATTGTAGAATAGATTTTTTCCCAAGATATTTATACTTTCTTTTCTTTATTAGCTAAGAAACAATGGCCCAAGTTCATTCAGCAAAGCAATGTTAAATCTTCAGTGGCCTTATAAATATAACAATAACACTTTGTTGTACATCCTCCAATATGATATCGATGGACCAATGAACTGCACTTCAGATATGGAGATCAACCCTTTGAGAATTAAGGTAATGTGCTTCATAACAGCTCTTCCTTATGATGATATTTTATTGCCTTTTATCTAAACTGACAAAAGAAATGCAAGAAATAAAACTATTTTAATCCACAAATCCATCTTGTAAAAATGTCTGAGTTTATAATCACTATACTGAGGATTCAGTTGTTTATTTATATAATGAGTAAGGATTAATTCTGCGAAGTCCTAGCAAACCATGTATTTATGTAGTATTCAGTGAGCCTCAGGAGATGTTCCTGAGTGACCTAAATTGGCTTTGGTTCCACCACATTGTGACTTTTCCATATATACTATTGTGTTGAAGGTATTTTGTTTTTGAAATGTTTGTCTTTGGATTAAGATACATTTACTGCTGGTTCTCTTCAGTGACCTAGAAAAATGTTGTTTTATGAAATTCTATATACTTCGGGATATAGTCATCTCTGTCCTAGCACATATATTTGGATAAGATGCTATTGCACAATTTAGATTAAGGAAAGTTAAAAAAAAATATGATTGACATTTCTCACAGATGTACACTGTGAAATTTCAGAGTTTTTCAGTGTGTTTTATCAGTTTCCCCTCTAGGCTATACAAGGGGAGAAAAATCATGGCTAGGCAGAGGTAACTTTTTTCTACATATTCTGGACTCTAATAATTTCTGTACTTTTAACCGTATATACTAAGTAGTAAATTTTCTGTCATACTAAATTTTCAGTCATTATGTTTTAATCATGTTTAACAGTTTATGCCCAAATGTCAATGTAAAATGTTTCCATTATTATTTCTCACCAGTCTGTTAATATAATTCTAGGTCTCAAATTCACAAGCAACTGAAAAGAATGACACAGGTTTTGGGCAAGGTGACCGGAACCATCTCATCACTAAGCGGGATCTCACCCAGAGTGAAGGAGATATTCACACTTTGGTAAGTGCCATTTCGACAACAAGCACTTTAAACATTTAAAAATATGTGATTATAGAACTTATGCCAAAGAACATTTCAAAAATAACAACAGCTGTACTTGAAAGAACAACATATATTTTTATACCAATCTTCTTACTTTTCTTGTTCCTAGTCAAATTAATGTCATATTTTCTTTAAATGATTTATCTTTGTAGATTGTTAATAAAAATATTCTGTGCTCCAACTTTTTGGTCTGACTGTAATCCATTAACTGACCTCTTTCTTGGCCTTGCCCTAACCTCTGAGGCTTTAGTGCAATACTGCAGAAAAAGCCCAGAAGGCCTCAACAAAAATATAAGAATAATTAGCATTATGATTAACTCTTGTTGAGTGAGCCTATATAATGACAGTAATGTTATAAATGAGCTTATCAGTTAAAGTTTCAAAATTTAACAGTTCTGGAAACCATCAACTGGCAGAGAACCTGGTATAGCGTTTATTATGTTCATTGGTCACCTGAGGTTACTTTCACATGACCAAATTCCATGTCCTTCTTAGTTCTCATCAATTTAACTGCTCAGTGATTTTTGGTACAATAAATCACTTCCTTCTTTATGAAACACTCCTCATTCACTTGTAGGGCACTACTTTCTTCTGTTTCTTCACCTACCACAACTGGCTACTTGTTAATTTCCATTTCCAGACCTTGAAACTAGAGAGAGTATTCCAGGGCTCAGGGCTCAAGGCTCAGATTTCTGGTCTGCTCCCCATACATTCATTAAATCTGTGCTGTTCAGTATTGCAGACACCAGCCACATTTCTAGTGTCTGACAGCCACATGCGCATGACAACACTGATAGACCTAGATGGTATTATGCTAAGTGAAATAAGTCAGATACCAAAAGGCAAATACCATGTGGTTTCACTTACACGTGGAATTTAAAGAATAAAATAAACCAACAAAATAGAAACAGACTCATACAGAGAACAAAGTGATGGTTGCCAGATGGGTGGGGGTTTGGGGGCTGGCTGAAAAAGATGAAGGGATTAAGTACAACTGGTAGTTACAAAATGGTCATAGGGATGTAAAGTACAGCATAGGGAATATAGTCAGTAATATGTTAATAACTGTGTGGTGCCAGGCAATACTAGACTTATTAGGGGGATCACTCTGTAAATTATATAAATGTCTAACCACTATGTTGTAATATGAAACTAATATAAACTAATATTGAATGTCAACTGTAATTTTTAAAAAAAAATTTTAAAAATATAAAAATAAATTTAAAAAATAAAATTTTTGTATAATTAAGTCTGTTTTTAAAATGCCACATGTGGATAGACATGTGAAAAGATGCTCAAGGTCACTAATCACCAGAGAAATGCAAATGAAAACCACAATATGATATCACCTCACTCCTGTCAGAATGGCTATCATCAATAAATCAAAGAACAATTGTTGACGAAGCTGTGGAGAAAAGGGAACCCTCATACATTGTTGGTGGGATTGCAAATTGGTACAGCCACTATGAAAAACAGTCTGGAGGTTTCTCAAAAAATTAAAAATGAATATACCTTTTGACCCAGCAATTGCACTTCTCGGTATTTATCCAAAGAAAAGCAAAACAATAATTTGTAAAGATTTATGCACTCTAATATTAATGGCAGCCCAGTTTACAGTAGCCAAGATATGGAAGCAACCTAAATGCCCATCAACAGACTATTGGATAAAGAAGTTATGGTTCATATATACTGACTATTATTCAGCCATTAAAAAATGAAATCCTACCATTTTCAATGATACAGATGGACCTAGAGGTAATTATGCTGAGTGAAATAACTCAGATAGAGAAAGATTAATACCATATGACTTCACTTATATGTGGAATCTAAGGAACAAAAAGAACTAATCAAAAACAGAGTCACAAATATAGTGGAATATTTGGTGATGGACAGAGGAGAGGAGAGTTGGGGGTCTGGGAGAATGGGGTGAAGAGTTAAAGAAGTACTAATTAGTTGATAGAGGGTCACAAGAATGGGGAGCATGGCATAGGGAATGCAGTTAGCATTAATACTGTAGTTAGGTGGAAAACCAGAGGAAAGAAGGAGCAATTAGGGGAATCTTTTTATAAACTATATAAATATCTAACCAATTTACTGTATACTTGAAACTAACTAAAAAAAAAAGCTACAGGCAGCTAGTGGCTACTACTTTGGGAAGTGCAAATATCTCCATACTGATAATTCCATCACTGGAAAAAGTTCTGTCAGGCGGTGCTACACTAGATGATCTTACTCTTGTGGCTGTAAATATCACCTCTCTGCAGATGACTTTGATTTATATTTCCAACCTGATTCTTTGCATTGAGCTCTAGACTTCATTTTTCAACATCCTACTGCAACTCTTCTTAAGAATTTAATAGGAATTTTAAACTTAATTCTAAGAGCATACCCTTGAGATTTCCCAACTCTGCTCTTTCTGCAGCATTCCACATTTTAGTAAGTATCAGCTTCATTCTTTATCTAAAACCCAGGCATCATGCTTGACCTGTTTTCTGATTTTCTAAGTTTTTTACTTTTAGCTCTTAGATTTACATCTCCAGTTCATATTATTTTCTTTAATGTAGTGTGAGATAAGGGCCCAGATTTCTTCTTTTGCATGTGGCATTCCAGTTCTAGCATCATTTGTTGAAAAGACTATTTCTCCCCTTTAAGTGGTCTTAGCAGCCTTGTTGAAAATGAATTGACCATAAATGTATGGGTTTATTTCTGGAATTTCAGTTCTATTACACTGATCCATACATGTATCCTTATGCCAGTACCAAACTGTTTGAATTTTGTAGCTCTGCAGCAGGTTTGGAAATTAGAAGTGTGCGTCCTCCAACATTTTCTTTTCTTTCAAAATGTTTTAGCTGTTTGGAGTGCTTTTAAAATTTACATTCCTATAACATTCCATAAATTTTAGGATCAACTTGTCCATTTCTATGAAAAAGGTAGTGGGAATTTTGATAGAGGTTTGTTGGATTTATCAGTTTAGGAATATTCTCATCCTCATATTGTCTTTCAGTTTTTGATATCTTAGGTTTCTTTTAATTTCTTTCAAAAATATATTGTAAATTTCAGTGTATGAGTCTTGTACTTCCTTGGTTAAATTATTTCTATGTATTTTTTTCTTTTTGATGCAATTTTAAATAGATTTCTTAATTTTGAATTAATTTAAATTATTTAATTTTATTTTCAGATTTTTTATTGCTAGTGTATAGAAATAGAACTCATATTTGTATATTAATACTGTATTCTGCGACTTTTCTGTACTTGTTTATTAGCTCTAATATTTATTTTTGTGGTTCCTTTTAGTTTTTTTGTATGTTTTTTGTTTTATTGTATATATAAGATCCCATCATCTGTAAATAGCTTTTATTTAAATTTCTTTTTAAATCACTCACTAGAACCTTTCGAACAATGTTGAAGTGTTCTGAGTGGGTGACTTTATCTTATTCTTCATCCTGAGGGAAGGTATCCATTATTTTACCATTAAATATGATGTTAGCTGTAGACTTTTCATAGATGCCCTTTATCATATCAAGAAAGGTGGTTTCTATTCCTACTCATCAACTAGAGACACCATGTACTAGATGGCATTGTTATGAAGTATATGCAAGTGAAATGCCTAATGCACTTTTGCCAGCCCATATATAATCTAAATATTTGTTACCTTTGGCTGCCTGCTTTCAAGTTACTGATAAAAACACTGAATGTGGCAAAGTACATCCATATGTCAGTTGATTTTTACAGTAACATGAAATAACTGTTCAAGATTTACTCTCTTTTTCTTTTCCACAGGGGTATTGTGATCAGATTTTCATATCTTACTAAAATCACCATGCTCTGGGTTTGCCCAGAATGTTGGGTCTAGCCATAGATTCTCAGAAGAATGTTAAGTTCTAGCCATAAAAATAAATCTTTAAATATTATTGATATTTTTCTATAAACAAATTACATTAAAACCACCTCTTATAACAAAAAGCATTTGTAGACTCCAATATTAGCTTGTCTGTTTTAAACATGAAACAAGTAAAATGTCTGATTTTCAAATGTTGAAGAGATGATAAAGTAACCTTTTCTTGTAAGTAAACATCTTGTTTTTGCAGGGGTGTGGAATTGCTGAATGCTTGAAGATTGTCTGCCAGGTGGGGCGACTTGACAGAGGAAAGAGTGCAATCCTGTATGTAAAATCTCTGCTGTGGACTGAGACCTTTATGAATGTAAGTAGACAGATGCAGCATTTAGGAAACTTAACCACTTTTCAAAGAAATAAAAATGTCTGACATCTAGGAAGTCATTTTATTGTTTTTTTTCCATATAGAAGGAAAACCAGAATCATTCATACTCTCTGAAGTCATCTGCTTCTTTTAATGTCATCGAGTTTCCTTATAAGAACCTTCCAATTGAAGATATCTTCAATTCCACATTAGTAAGTCATTATTTGGGGAAGTGGAATAAATGCACTCAGTTTAATGCCATAGATATTTTTATTTTATTTTAAATAATGGCATTTTAACTATTTTGATTATTTAAAGTAATTAAGTTATTTGATAGGACTATAACTTAGTTGAATATTATTATTTTTCTCCTGCACCCCAGATTTATTAAAGGTAGACCTTTTACTTTAGCTTTTTGTCCCATGCAAGAGATTCTTAGTATATACTAAATTTCATGGGGGAAAATTTTGGGAATTTCTCCCCGTAAAGTTAGAAAGTTGAAAATTAACTGCAAGGAGTGAAGGAATTTTAAAGATCTTTAATTTGAAGATTAAAAATGAGACCAACACATCATAAACTGGATTGGATTATCTAAAAATCATTTCAGAAGCGATTAGAAGTTCATCTGTTGTTGGGAGTTTCATATGTGTTGTGTGTCTGCTTTCAATATCAGATATAGAATTATAAATTACCACACACAAGAAAAGAAAGAAATAATGAATACTATTAAAATAAAATATAGCAGGGATTCAGATAGTTGTTGAATAAGTCAGTGAACCATTTTTAAAACTCAAAAACTTTTTTCCACTGACAGGTTACCACTAATGTCACCTGGGGCATTCAGCCAGCACCGATGCCTGTGCCTGTGTGGGTGATTATTTTAGCAGTTCTAGCAGGATTGTTGTTGTTGGCTGTTTTGGTATTTGTGATGTACAGAGTAAGTAATGGACTTAGGCGGAGAGGGAAGGAGGGGGGAAGCAAAAGGAAAAGGGGAGGGAGGGAGGGAGGAAAGGAGAAATGGAAAAGAAAGAAGGTAAGGAGGAAAGGAACCTTTAATGATGCAGGATGAGCTTGAAATATTATTTGAAGAAAGAAAAATTTTACTAAGTGCCATTTAAATTTTCTTGGTAATAATATACTCAGAATATTTTGAACATTCTTCATTGATGTGGCAGTGATGTTAATTTTTCTTCAACTGACAGATGGGCTTTTTTAAACGTGTTCGGCCACCTCAAGAAGAACAAGAAAGGGAACAGCTTCAACCTCATGAAAATGGTGAAGGAAATTCAGAAACTTAACTGTGACTTTTTTTTTTTTAAGTTATGCTACTTCCTGACCATTAGAACTACCAGCGTCATTATAGGTTTCAGTTTCCTTCATGAGGAATAAAATTTCAAGACTTGACTGCTGATGGTGCCCGTTGGTATTAACCACAAAATGAGAGCAATATCCGTCAACCTTTTTGTTATAAATAAGTTTAGAGATACATTTAATACATATTCACTGACTTGTATTTTTAGTGATTTAAAATAATAAAATCTCAAGTGATAGTTCTTCAATGTACCTAAGACAGGAATTGCCTGAATTACCACTTTATGTAAAATAGTACTTTCCTACAATTACTGTTTCTGATTTGTACGATGGATTTTGTTGTTTGTTGTTGTTGTTGTTCTAAAGCAATCTGTATTTGGACCTTAGCATCCACATCTTTTGTACAGGTACTTTAATGTTAATACACATTACACTACAGTTGAGTTTTCAAGTGACGAAAGACTTTATAAATGCATTAACTTAGATTTTAATATTACCTACATGGTAAACTTAAAAAGAAAAAAAGACCCCATCAAAATTCTTTCCTACAATAGCATAGGTACAGTATTTTGTTTTAATATAAAAATTAGGTACATGCTACTTGTTTATATTTAATCCATAATCCATTTTATTACATTTTGATTTGTATAAGTTTAAGTTGTATCTCAAATCCTTTAAACCAACCTATACTAAAAATTAGTTTTATAATCAAAAATGCCTCTTATGTAATAGTTTAATTTCAGCTAAACATCGTGATACTTAAAGCCATATGGAGTTGGAAATCATTTCCAACATACATTTATTCCATTGTATTAGTCTGGCCATTTACAATACAAAAAAAATAATAATTTAAATTTAAAAACTATGTTGGTAGTATTTAGATAGCATTGCTTATTTAATAGTATGTTCTTAGAGCAAGAATTTTTAGCTGGGATTAATTTATTTTCCTCTTATATATGTATTTTTTCTTATATTTCCAAAACGGTTACTGAGAACAGGTCAGGATCAATGAGGAATCTTTGTAACTTGCAAGAACCCTGCACGCAACCCCTCAACCCCATGAGAAATGCTTGGAGTTGATATTCTTAAAGTAGCTCACTGGTTTTTTCTAGTGATAGCATGATGCTGCTCATATAGATGTTACCTCATTTTGAGCAAGGTTTAATGTATAAAACCAGTCTCAGCTATCACAAGGACTTGTAAAAGGTACTTTTATAAACAATTCAAGTTATTGGAAGCTTTTTAAAACTTTCTTAGGTTTATTACCATAAATTACTTTTCTAGGACTTTTTAAATAAAAGTTGCACAGGTGGCAAGTTGTAGTTTTATATGTCTGTAAGGTGATGAATTTTCTAGAGAAATATGTGATTTATTCACAGTTCCTCAAAGCCTGGGGATGACTATTAATTATACCTATTTTTGTGCAATTACATCATGATATTCATTAGAAATTGAGGGTTTAATAGCTTTTTAACTGCTGTCTTCATTAGGCAATGATAAATATTTCCCTTAATTGAATATTTTTTCTACATTCTAAATATAATTGAAATTGATCTTGCCTTGTCTCGTGTTGTAATTTCTTACACAAGTTGCTCTAGTAATAAAATAGAGGCACATGTAGGTAAATTATACAAGGTAGAACGTTGACAAGACCCTATATTTAGCTTTAGTGAATTTCAAAATTAATAGGTTTTATAATATAGATTTTGTTAGTAGCTTAAGAGATCTTAGTCATATGGAGTAACTATTTTTATTAACAATAAATGTAATTTTTTTAAAGAAAAAATATTTTTATCCTACAGCCTGCCACCAGTCACCAAGTTGTTCTGGAACAGCTTTTCACCTTACTTGTTTTCCCACCTAATGACAGTCATTCCTGAAAATATATTTTGGATAGAAATTTACTCTTCGGAAAAAAAAAAGTTTTATTTGCTTTTGCACAATCTATTCCTTTTACAGCCTCTATTTCAAGGTATAATCTTGTATAGGAGATTGAAGGATATTATTATTGGAAATTAACTAGATGTTCTAAGTTTCCTTTATGATGTGTAGTCTCAGGCAATAGTATTTTCATTTAAAAATGAAAATTTACATCTCTAAAAAATGTGGTAGCAGTATAATTTAAAAGCCTGCTCTTTAAGGAAAATGTTTGGAAAAACATTGGGATTCTTTTTACCCTAAAGTAGCATGTGAATATATTTGGTTAAAACATCAAAAAATAATCCTATGAAAACTTTTAATTTTCAAATATTTTAAATACTACTATATGGTTTGTTGAGAATTAAAATCCATTTCAAGTATAAAATTCTTATAATATGATTTAGTTTAAAAACACATGAGGTAGAGAGTACTTAAAGCATTTGAAACTGGTAAGAAATATTAATGCAATTTTTGATTTCTTATACAGGCATTTATTTCAGAATTCATATTTTGAAAAACGTTTGTGTGAAAGACATTCTTTTTTTCCCTTCCCTTTGTCTTTCTCTTGTGATTATTATAATTCTGATTGTTTTCATAATTCTGAAATGTAAAGCAATTACTCAAAATATTAGTACTGCAGTTCTACCTGTGTCATGAAACTACTTATTCATAATAAATGTTCATTAATACTTTATATTTATATAAAGAAAAAATTTAAGTATTAATAACAGAGACTATACTGGCTTCTTTAAGAGGGCTATGAAAGATTAATAGTAAACCATGACCCTAAGAGAGAGATTTATGTGGCAAAAGTGTAGTATATAAGAGATAAGCTGGTTTTTATAAGGCAAACAGAATTTTAAGTTGATAGATGCCCATCCTTTGTTACAGAATATAGTGTCAAGCTTGGGGAAGAATAAGTCATTCTTGGAATACCTGTGTATGATCATTGCCTATTTCAGTGTCACCTTGTTTATAGTATTGGATAGCTTGTATATGTGGTAGTTTAATAAGAAAAAATATAAAATTTGAAAATTGAATATCAAAAATGGTGAATGAAATGACTTCTCAGTGTTTTTGGAGTTTCCCTTTTAACTTGTTGGTGGACTAGTTTGAATGACGAGCCTATGGACATGCAGCACACATATATGCTTTTTATTTCATTTTAATTTCTGAAACTTAATGAATTTTTGGGGAGAGGTACTGAATCTTTCATTTTGTTGCCATTGTTCCAAGTGCAATATAACAATGTAACTAAACTCAGATAATTTCAGTCATTATTAATTTAGTAAACCTAATTTAAATGAAGATTTATTAATAATTTTGTTAGCAAGAAGAAGTGCTTCTGCTGTGGGTATACAAATTAAGTTATTTACCCCTAAAAGGTTCATTTTACATTTATTTCAGGTTGCACATGAAGTATTCCCTACTAGTTTTGAAATGCTTTGAAATCTCTTAAAGTAACTTAGTACCTGTGTATATCAAATTAGTTTGCTACTTAAGTAACATTGAAAGTAATTTTCTTTATTTAGTTTCTCTTGTGATCACCCACATTGGGTGAAACATAAATCTTCTAAAATTTGTCATTTGCTAACTTGATCTGAATTTATGAAAACTGGTACAGTGTTGTTCTTAGTTTCCAATGTGTAACTTGCGACTGTACAATAAACTTGAGCATATTGTGCCATGTTTGTTTATAGACTGTTTTTCCTCTCTGATTTTTTTGTTTTGTTTTTTATTTACATAAACAAGCAATAATGCACTAAAAGTATAATTTCTGTGAGGTGACACACCTCTCTAAATGTCTGAATTCTTAAGTGTTAGTTATCTGAAGAAAGGTAACAAAAGAATTGTGTCAGATCAACAGAATTCATCCAAACTGAAGCAGAGGGAATGAATGAATGAATGAATGAATGAATGAATGAAAATAAACAGCCTCGATGACCTGCGGGACAATCTAACTAGGTATAACAGGAATCTTAGAAGAGAGAGAAAATGGGTCAGACAAAAAGTATTAGAAGCCGAAAAGCTCCCAAATTTAATCAATAATAGCAGCCTGCAATTTGAGAAGCTCAGTGAACCCCAAACAGGACAATCACAGAAAACACGGTTTATTCTGCACATCAGGTCAAACTGCTGAAAACCTTACATTGAAAGAGGTTTACCTCATTGGCTTGAATGCCTAAATCTAATCATCGACATCATCAAAATCAGTGTGGATAAGGTTGGATTCATCTTGGGGAAAAATTCTCTATATGTGGAACTATGAAACTAAAGAAATAAGTGATCTACTCCCAACATAACGTGGTGAGATAGGCATATAACAATAATAGACTTTTCAGGTTCAAAGAAGGAAAAAAGTCAACGGTCCCAAACAATTTCAAAATTCAGTTGGACAAACCATTTGGTTTCCAAGTCTAAATAATTCTCTGTGGCTTATGGCTCTACACTGGGTCATCTTTTTTTTGCCCCTGTGAAGTGTAGCACATGTTTGCAACTGAGTATTGGTAAAATTTTGTGGATCCAAAATGCTTTCTCATTTTGTTTTCTGTTCCTTTAGACCCAAGTTGGCAGTGTTTCTGCTGATAGAAAATTCAAAAGAAACTTGTGGCTCTCCAGTGGCTGCCAAATATCAATTGACCATAAATGTATAGGTTTATTTCTGGGCTCCCTATTCTGTTCCATTAGGCTTTATGTTTGTTTTTGTACCAGTATTATGCTTTTTTGACTACTAGAACTTTGTAGTAAATTTTGAAATCAGATAGCTTTGTTCTTTCTGCTCAAGAGTGCTTTGGCTATTCATGATTTCATGTGGTTTCCTATAACTTTGAGGATTGTTGGTTCCTATTTCTGAAAAATGCCTTTGGAATTTTGAATGGCTTTGAGGAGTATGGACATTTTAACAATATTATTTTTTCCAACCCATTAACAGGATATTTTTCCTTTGATTTGTATCTTCTTTAATTTCTTTCATTGGGTTTTATAGTTTTCAGTGTACAGATCTTTCCCCTCTTTGGTTAAATTTATTCCTCAGGGTTTTTTTTTTAAGATAATTTTTTTAATGCTATTTTAAATGGGATATATTCTCTTAATTTCTTTTTCACATAATTCATTGTTAGTGTGTAAAAATAATTTTTGTAACTTTGGTATCCTGCAATTTTGCTGAATTTGTTTATTCTAACAGTTTTGGTGGAGTTGTTTAAGATTTTCTATATATAAAATCTATATATAAGATCTACAGATGAACAATTTCACTTCTTCCTCTTTGGTTTGGATGCTTTTATTATTTTTATTTTATTTACTATATTTTATTTATTTATTTATTTATTTATTTATTTATTTATTTATTTATTTATCCTACTTACTTTGGCATTTCCAGTACTATGTTTAACAAAAGTGGTGAAAGTAGGTATCTTTGTCTTGTTCCTGATCTTAGAAGAAAAGCTTTCAGCTTTCATCATTGAGTGTGATGTTAGCTGTGGACATCTTACATGGCCTTTATTATGTTGAGGTACATTCCTTTAACACCTAATTTGTTGAATGTTTTTTTTAATCATGAAAGAGTGTTGAATTCTGTCAAGTGCTTTTTTTGCATATTTATCACATATTTATCCTTCATTTTTTAATGTGGTGTATCACACTGATTAATAGGCAGGTACTGATGGATGTTGGTAGGACTGGCCTGGAGCCTCAATCAACGTAGGTGCAGGGCTGTACTGTCGATACACTGGAGCCTGGATTCATGGGTGCTGGCCTGGTGCTAGGGTGGGCCTGGAGACTAGAGCCACAGGGGCTGGTCTGGTGCAGGGGCAGGCCTAGATTTGGGGGCCATGGGGGTTGGTCTGGAGGCTGGGTGTGAAGGTGCTGGCCTGGAGCCTTGGGGCCAGTCTGGCACTGGGGCAGGCTCGGAGCCTTAACCACAGGTGTAGATTCTTGATTCTTGATAGCATTCATATTTTCTCCAGAATTATTTGGCTTCCCTGTGATATTTTTAAATCCAGTCTTTTTTACCTACACTAAAAGGAACACACACACATACACACACACACACACACAGTTGGTTCTCATTCACAATTTCATATTTCTGAATTTGCCTATTTGCTAAAATATATTTGTGATCCCTGATTCAGTACTTTCACAGTTATTCCCAGAATGTGCAGAGCAGTGAGAAATTTGAGTTGCCAACATGCACATCCCCAACTGAGTTCAAACAAGGTAATCTCGTCTGTATTTTTCAGCTCTTCTTCTAGATACAGTGTCCTTTTTGTGGTCTGTTTAATGCCAATTTTATCCCCCCTGTTTTTCACTTTTCATTGGTGATTTTGTTGTTTAAAATGATCCCTAATTTTATAGTACTGAAGCGATGTCTAGTATTTATTCCTAAGCCCACAGAGAAAATACCTATGTTAGATAAGATGCTTTCAGGCATGAATTATGTTGGCTGTGAGCTCTAAGTTAATGAACCAACAATGTAAAATAAATAAGGTGTCTTTAAACAGAAACACATATAAAGCAAGGTTACATATTGATGGGTTGATGAAAATGCGCTGACCAAGTGGCTCAGAGGAGCCTAATGCTGTATTTCTCCTAGGAGCAAAGGTACGGTTTTTGCTAATTTAGTGTTTACAGTGACTTTGAGAACCTAACTACCAAGAAAAATGAGAATTAACTACATATGACATGAAATTTTACATACATTTATATAAGTAAAACAATAATCATATATAACATTAACAAAAGAAGAAGGAGCTGACATTTGCTAAACAATTTCTATAGCAAGAAACTCTTAAGTATTTTACATTATCTCATTTTGTTACCTCCTTTAAGTGCCAGGATTTCTCCCACTATACAATTGAAAAAACTGAGGTCTAGAGTCTTGTGAAAATCATATAGCTGTGAGTGGTGGGTACCAGAGCAGTCTGATTCTAAGGCCCTCCTCAAGAACCAACAGTTCTGCTTCTTTAAATCAATTAAATTGATTTGTTGATTTAATCAATTAAGTAAGCAATCAGTGTTACTCTTATAGCAGGAGCTAGGGACAATGACTGAATATGATAGCTCTGGCCCTTGTGGAACCTATACTAGCAGTGAGGATACAGGCAAGTAAATACCCATTTTAAATGTTAGAGTATTAAGAGGAAATAGATGTTATGCAAGCTCATAGCAGGGCACCTAATCAAAGCTAAGCATGCCAGGAAATGTATAGCTGAGAAAGTAACACCTAAGTTAACCGTCAGACTCTATGGAAGCTTGCCAGTTAAAGAGGTGAGGGAGTAGAGTTCCAGGCAGAGGAATCAACACGTGAAGGTAGCTCTAGGGCAACCCAAATAAATCTACCTCAAGGAATAAAAAGAAATCTCTGTTTCTCATTAAATTGTATTAAGCGTCAACGGTATTATGGATTATGAACTTGAAAATAACTTCCTGGATTAAATGACATCTTCCATTCCTTTGTAAACTACACTGACGGCCACTAAGGCACATGTAGTTAACAGGATACATCTTCCTGAATGTCTGCTTGAATTTTGCCCCCACAAGTTGGTTTATGTGTGTGCTGAAAGTCAGTTATGTTTGCTCATAAATTTGTTTTTGCCAATTTATGTGTTATAAGAAAAGATGAAATGTAAATTCGAAAGCTACTTTTCTATGAAAACTAATACTAAATGGGTTAAATTGTAAAAATAAAGGGAAATGAAAAATGAAGGATTTAGCTCTCATTGCTTGTCAAAATCTTTAAGAACTTTCACTTAAAACTGCAAATCATAGGGATGCATTATAATTGTTTATGCTTCAAACCCTAGGATGTGGTTAGAGAGTAAAAAAAAATTCTTGGCTGTACATCAAAAGATTGGTAAGTGACTATACATTTACTTATTTAAGGAAAAATAAGCAGTGTAAAATATATTTAAGATACATTTTTTAATGTCTCTTACCAACTTTTTTGATTCACCAATTACTAGCCTGGATTGTATAAGATAATATGGCTTGTATATATTGCACAGAAGTTAAGCATAAGCTATTTGAGCAATGGGTCATTTAAAAATCATCTGAAAACCATCTAGACAGACAAAAAAATCTCTTTCAACAGTCCCCAGTATTGAGAGGTTTGATGTTCATCCTCTACTGGGGGTTACAGAATCAGTGGCTTATCTTCAGGTCAGCTTCTAATATACTAACGATGACTGGACCACCATAAGACAGGATGACAAAAATCCTGGCAGCATTCCATTCCTCTTGATCTGCCAGTCAGGTTTTTAGAGCCATTTTTATTTTTTCCTTTCTTGTCTCCAGGAGTAGGGGTAAATTGGGAGAACATGCAACAAAAACCACTTGATGATACTAACGAAGGCTCTATATTCAGCTTTCCCTCAATAGCTCCTGCTCACACAGGGAAGCAAAGCTGTGACAGAACAATGGTGCTTAATGTGGGGCCCTCACTTTGGCATTTATTTTTCAAGTAATTTTGTGCCCATGTAGTTTCATGGGCCTAAAAAAATCATTAAAAAATTAAAAAAAAAAAAGGTAATACAAGCTTATGGTAAAAATTTCAAATGGTGCAGAAAGGTAAAGTTACCCATAATTACTATATCTTTGGGCAAGTCAGTAGCTTCTCTGATCTTTATTATGTCTATTTGATAAATAAGATAATGAGAGCTAATTCATAGGATTGCTCTGAGGCTACATTGGGAGGAGCACACATAAGAATGGTAACAGTGGGGACGTGGTTCCACAGTGTAGCACTCAGCACATTGGCTTTATACGCAGAAGGTCCTGGGTT